>CM021782.1:12599694-12653583 GCA_011076525.1 Nettapus auritus
TAAACATATTTTTGAAAGACCAAACTGGCGTGGTCTAATTTATAACACTTCTTGTAGTGCGTAACCTTCTATTTATCTTCCTGGATACTCTTTAGTGTATGCACCTGTTTCCTAATCTCGGGGTAATTGTTTCTTACAGTTGTACTTTGTCTTTTATTTATGCAGGCCCTTATGCCTTCTATTCTTTTGCTTGTCCTGTCTAATAGTAGAGCCTGACATCAGGCAGTCATGAACTCCCATAGTACAGCCCATCACGTACTTTGCCAGCTATGTGTCCCTGCTTATTACCACACATCCCATGTTTCTTTTACATGTTATTGGTCCTTAACCTATCCTCCAGTTTCTGCTATATTTTGTCTGCTCTGATAAGATTGTATAATGCATGATGTATGTTTGCTGTTTTATATGTCCGACCTTACTTGGAAGGTATATAGAGGTATATAGCAGAAGAGCTACTAACAGTGAAGTCAGTGAAGAGAGAAAACAGCACAGAAGTGATGCTAACTTGTATCACTAACTGTAGTGCTGTAGTGGTGTTTTGTTTTTGTTTTTTTTTTTTTATTTTTTTTTTTTTGCAACAGTGATAGGGCACAGAACTACTTAACACTGTCGCTGTACATATGTGGCCTGTGCTCCTTGAATGTCTTCCTGTGACTTGCAGCACATAGTGAAACATCTGTGATAAAATTCAGGTGGTCTTTTTTTTTTTTTTTGTCTTACTGCTTCATCAAGGAAAACAGTGGTGACTAGATAGAGACACTTAAGGGTTACAGGCTGTGTGGGAGTGTCTCACTCTTCTTAGTAGTTTTGAAAAGAATCTAAGCAATACTACGGTGTTAGCGCTACCAGTCCGTTATACATACCTTATTCTTGGTGCAATGTGCAGTATGTTACAAGGATAGCAAGGAACAGAGAATAAAGTCCGTATTCTTTATACTTAGAACAAAATGCTAAGGATTTAAATCTATTTGACAAGTAGGAGTTGTAAGGAAATCTGAAGGTTACCGTAGGATCATTTAGGCTGGGAAAGTTCTGAACTGTTATACTGAATTGTTCTTCAACATCACCTTGTTCCCTTTATTTAGTTGAAAAGTGACTAGCTCAAATGTAGCATCTAATCTTGTGTCACTGAAGTAGCATTTTATTAGTAACAACAGTGAAATCTCCACTGAATCAGATATGCTAGCTGCATTCAATTTTGTTTGATTGACCCCTAAGCCATATTTTTTCTTTGGTAAAAGAGGCTGATATAAATTCCATTAAGCCCATAAGTGGAGTAACAGGAGTACCTATCAACCTGCTCTTTATGGATATGCTTGAAGTAAGGGATTGGATTTTAATGGGTATCTTTGCAGTTTATGTCATATGGCTAAGCTGTTCTTATTCTAAGATGTAATCTCATATCTATGCTGCTTCCTTCCTTTAATGTCATTAGATGTATTTTTACTGTTCTTCTCTTGACTGTCAGATATCCAGGTGATTTATGCAAGTTATACTTAAAATTGCACTGTGATTTCCCTGAAATTCTACCCCCAGAAATGGTCAAGGCCAGGTTGCACGAGTCTTTGAACAACCTGGTCTGGTAGAAGGTGCCCTGCCCATGGCAGGGGGGGTCCATTCTGACTCTGATATGGTCATTACTCAGGCTAACGTGCAGTTATAAATATGTCTGCTATTAATGGCAAAATACTCCCTTATCTCCTATTAAAATGCATTAAAAAAAAAAAAAATACAGGTCTCTGGTGGAAAGCATATATTTAAGGATACTGACATCTTTCAGTTTAAGGCAGTAAGCAGAGATGGGCATAGATCCTGATAGGATGCTGTCTGTGGGTCATATTGCAATAACAGCAATCTTTCATCTTTACTTATTCATATTTTTCTATGAAGCTGGTGATTCTCATGTTAAATGTAACACACATCCACATCAGTTTACAAGTGCCATTAATTCAAGTAAGATACGTGTTGTTGGGGAGGAAGTATATTTTTAGAAGCAAGATATTTTTATGGGAAATATGGTATCACTTTTTAATTTTGAGATGGTTGTAGTAATAGTGCTAGTAATAGTTGTAGTAATAGAAAAAGTATTGTTGTTCTTAACCACTTCTTTCCAAAAAAAGTAAAGTGACTTAAGTTTGATAATTTCAAGCATTTAATAAGCTGGAGATGTAGTTTTAGTTTTGATTATTTACACAAAGGTAATGTGTAATAACGTATTGCTAAGGTTAGTTAATGAAGCATGTGTCAGTTTTTTTACATGGCTTTTACAAAAGTGTTTTGATACTTTATTTGGTTTAGACTGAGCATAGTTTCAGTGTTGTTAGAGTTCAGAAAGCATACCACAGGTGTATCTTATCTTTAATGTATTTATGTAGCATTGCATGTAACAGGCAAAGAGGCAGTACTGGTCATGAGTATCCACTTCTGTGTGTTTTACAAAAAAAAAAAAAAAATCTACTTCTGCTTACCCAAATGAAGAAGATACTACTTATACTATTTTGTATACTGTAGCATAATTTGAAGATTGCTAACAAAAAGCATAATATGAACAGAACATTTCATTTGATTTTGATTGCCTTAAAAATAAATGGGAATTCTATGCCAGCAGAATTAGGACCACTAGACTGTTGTCTTCTAGCAGTGTTTGTTCTGTTATTTAATATGCCTGAGAAAAGCAAGCTTTTTTTTTGTTTATTTTAATGCTTATCACTTTCAGCTAGCAGAGACTCATTATTTGAACATGGAGAATTAATTTCTTTAGCTTATCTGTGAAGAAAAATGAGGTTAAAATTGTGCCAAGATTTAGCCTAGAGATACTGCATCACATTTGCTGATCTGGAAATCTCTTTCAGTTAAGGAGATTAAAAAGCCACTATTTGAAAGGCACGGTTGTCTGATTTGTACTCTGCAACCCTGTTCTTATTCAGATGGGATTATCTGGAATTACTGACACAGAATAATATAGTGTGGCGGGAAGCTGCAATGACTCCAGAGATTTGTGAGTTTTTTTTAAATCAGAGCAGAGATGTATTTATTAAAGTAAAAATCAGCCATGATATACATAGTACTTCTGGAAATAATAATGGCTTCTCTTCTGCCAAGTTTATAGTTATATGTAAGGCAAATATGGAGAACAATAGGAAGAGATGGAATTAAGCAGAAGATAGTTACACCAGAAAAGAGCACTACTTCTATGTTGTTTATTTGCTTTTTAAGTTTAAAGATGTGGTTAATGTGTTACTGAAATAAATATTTCCTCATATCTGTTGTACTTTCTGAAAAGTGACTTAACTGAGAACAGAACAGGAGGTTTGTAATTGATGAGTAAAGTGTAATTGGGAAGCAGACACAGGAAGTATATCAAGATAATGGTGGCAAGAAAAGACTAATGGGACACAGCAGTTAATATTGTTAGTGGATGGAAAGATCTAACAGGCAGTCATTTGATTTGACTTGTCATAAATGTCTTCAAGAAAAGAGAAATGTATGCAGTTAACAGCTCTTCTTTTGGCGCTAGACTGTTCTTAGGCTCTTGACAGAAAGCATTTTCTTTGAGTGACTAAATTATTTTATGCCTCTGTTTTCCATCTGTATAAAGGCAAAAATCATATTTTCACACCCCAAAATGTAGTGGCATTTAGTAACTAGTAAAAGAGAGCTGCATGATTGCCAGTTCCCTTGACAAAAGAAAATGCTGCAAGATGTCATAAAGCAAGTGCAAGACATGTATGAAAATTGTAACAAACTAAAAGATTTTGTCTATAACCTCAGAATTTTAGAAGAGAGAGATGAAGAGTTAGAACTCTATGATGTTACATTATCTCATCTGAAAACTTCTCAAAATGCTAAACAGGCAGAGATGAGTGATCTTAGAATACAGCTGGATAAACGGAAGGAAATGCTTGTCAATGAAAGAAGAAAAAGAGACAAATACTGTCAACAAAACCTTGAAGAGCATCAGTTAGACCTGGAACAATTTTGCAGGTGAGATGCACATCATCTTGAGTGCCATCGTATGGCACATGCAGGACAACCATGTGATTAAACCCAGTCAACATAGGTGGATGAAAGGCAGGTCCTGCTTGACTAACCTGATCTCCTTCTATGATAACAACGTTGTGCTTGGTGGATGAGGGAAAGGCTGTGGATGTTGTTCTCTTGAACTTCAGCAAAGCATTTTATACCATTTCCCACAACATTCCCCTGGAGAAAATGGTTGCTCATGGCTTGGCCACCCAAGCCATGTACTGTTGTCTGGGTAAAAAACTGTGGATGGCTAGCTCTAAATAGTCATTGTGCATGGAGATTAATCCAGTTGGTGGGTGGTCACAAGAGGTGTTGCCCAGGGGTCAGTACCGTGGGCAATTTTGTTTAATATTTTTATCAGTGATCTTGATTTATCAATGATGATCCATCCTTGGAGGCTTTCAAGGCCAGGTTGGATGGGGCGTAGGTCAGCCTGATCTAGTGGGTGGCATTCCTACCTATGGTAGGGGTTTTGGAGTTGGATGATCTTTAAGGTCCCTTCCAACCCAAGCTGTTCTATGATGATTCTGTGATTCTTGATGAAATGATCAAGAGCATTCTCAGCGAGTTTGCAGACAACACCAAGTTGTACAGGAGTGCAGATCTGCTTGAGGGTAGAAAGGCTCTGCAGAGGGATCTGGACAGGCTAGATCGATCAGCTACATCCAGTTGTATGGTATTCAACAAGGCTAAGTGGCAGGTGATGCACCTGAGTCATAACAACCCAAGGCAGTGAAATAGGCTCAGGGAAGAGTGGCAGAAAAGCTGCCTGGCAGAAAAGGACCTGGGGGTACCTGTCAACAGCCAGCTGAAAATGAGCCAGCAGTGTGCCCAGGTGGCCAAGAAGGTCAATGGCATCCTGGCTTTTATCAGAAATAGTGTGGCCAGCAGGACCAGGGAAGTGACTGTTCTTTCCTATTCAGCACTGGTGAGACTGCACCTCAAATACAGTGTTCAGTTCTGGGCCCGTCACTACAAGAAAGATATTGAGTTGATGGAATGCATCCAGAGAAGAGCAACGAAGCTGGTGAAAGGACTTAGAAACGAGACATAAGAGGAACAGCTGAGGGAACTGGGGTTTAGTCTGCAGAAAAGGAGGCTGAGGGGAGACTTAATCACCCTCTATATCTAACTGAAAGGAGGTTGTAGCAAGGAGGGTGTCAGTCTCTTTTCTTAGGTTGCCAGTGATAGGATGCAAGGAAATGGCCTCAAGTTGTGCCGGGGAGGTTTAAACTGGAAATCAGGAAGAATTTCATCAAGGGAAAGACGTTTAGGAAATGGAATGGGCTGCCCATGGAAAAGGAGTTCCAATCCATGGAGGTACTTGAGACGTATGGGTGTGGTGCTTAGGGACGTGGTTTAGTTGTGGACCTGGTAGTGTTAGTTTGATGGCTGGGCTTGATGGTCTTAAGGGGTCTCTTCCAACCTAAAATATTCTATGTGACATCCTTATAATGATATGCAGGAAAAGGGAAATTTAGCTCCTCTAAGACAAAACTTGCATTGGGTTAAAGCAGTAACGTTGTTCGTACAGTAGAGAGCATTCTATGGAGATAAGGTTGTCTATTCAGACAGAGGGATGCTTAGAGCATGAACAGAGTGAAGGCGAACATAAGTGACCCTGGCTATTTTTACACCTCTATATCTTGAGTTCCACCAGTGACTTATCCAATTTATTGCAATGGGTTAGAGACAGTGTAGCATTAAGTGAAAATTAGAGTGCTTTCCTTATGGAAAGTGTGCTTTCCCTAGGACAACATGTCCCTATATATAAGGGGTGTGTGTTGGGGAGCTGGCATGATTACAGGGGACACAGTGTGGGGAGCAGAAAAGGATTTGTCAGAAGGTTTTGGAATTCATCATTATGATACCAGAATTTAATTTGTAACAATCATACAGTTCATACACGATGCTTGATTTTTTGGGCAACCTCTTGTTCTTCTGCTCATAGCAGTAGGCAAAATAGTTGCCCAAATTAAGAAAAGAAAAGCAATAACTTGCTGGACACTAGCTAGATCAGATACTGACGGGTCTGTAGATGTGTTGCTGAGGAACTGGGAGAGCGATAGGTATACTGTTAGGTCAGACCTTTAATCAGAACCAAAGATGTGGCTTTCTTTTTGAGCAGTGAAATATCACATATTCAAGAAAGGGAAGGAAGGGATTGATACTAAACAAGACTTTCAGAGATGAATTGTATTGTGAATGTATGTATGGATAAGGCTTCAAATGTTTGCAAGTGAAGTTAGAAAGGTTCTACCACGCACAGTGATGTAACTGTTGGGAGCAGCAGACTTAAACAGAACTTGTCCTAACACAGCCTCCTCTGCCTGTCCTGCATGGTATGGTGCTGACCTTTTCTGTATGTCAGGAACTTCTGTGTTTTCATCGTAGCCATAGTCTAAAATATCCTACCAGTAGCTGTCTGGAGAAGTCATTATGATTAGAGTCTAGAAACTAGAAAGACAGAAATATATGATTTTTTTCTCTTTCCTTTGCTTGCTTACTTACAATATATAAGCTTTATATATTGTACAATATACATAATGAACTTTTAAAAAAAGCTTATAATTAGTCCAGACTATTTTGTACTTAACTTTCTGATGAATCCCTATTGATTAATAAATAAAGTGGATACAAGCGTGTATCTTTAAGATAATGTGAGGTCCAACAGCTTCTAACAAAAAGAGATCACATTATTTTTACAAGATGGTGCTGCGTGCCACAACATAGCCTTACTCACAAGTGTGCTTGAGAGTCACACTGGATGACCAGTTCAAGAGGGTCCAAGGATGATGCAACGGCTAATGTACATTATGGAATGTTCTGAAGTATCACCAAAGAAACAGCAATAGGATTGAATAAGTATTGTCATTTGAATTTGGTAACATGGCAACATATGCTGGTCACAAAACTGTTCAAAGAAAAGGGGGTGGGAGAAGGCAGGGAGAGTGGAGAGTAACTTGAAGCGTGGAAAAATGATCCACTTGAACTCATTCTCAGGGAGCTTTACCAGTGAATATTCTGTATGATGGGTTAAAGGGGAGGTTATCTGAGGGTGTAATCGGCCTGTGTGAGAAGAGGACATCAGAGTACTGTTCAAAACTTAATGCAATTTGGTAGCTGAGAACTGTTGAAACAATACACGAGGGAAAACATACTGAAAGTATTTACTGAAACATACGATATACTTTGCATTGTGTGACCTTTTTAATTGAAACTGGACATCTTGGAAAAACAGTAAAAACTTGTATTTTAGAAAGGATATCAAATAGTATGCACGTAGTGGGTCATGTTGCTTTAAAAGGTTTATTCACTTAGGTGCAAGATAATTTTTAAAAAGTGATTCCTAATTATGAATAGTAGAAGGGGGGGAAATTTATCTGACTGTTTCTTTAGGAAACTCTTGCATCTTGTATTTCTAGCTGTGTTATTGTTCAAAAGATTTTTCCATATTTATGCCTCATTAGCTCACCAGAGATGTTCTTTAATACAAATTTATTTTTGTTTGTAGTTATAATGACAGTCACATAGGTCATCAGTGTGAGGAGTATATAAGCCTGAAGCATCACATGGAGAGAAAAATCCAAGAAGTAGAAGGAGAGCTTGCTTGTCAGAAACAGGTATGGGAATGTAGAGAAACAATATTGTGTTGCTGCGATGCCACCTAGCAATCAATCATTTATGTATTATGATAATATTATGTTTTAATATTGCTATAGTTGTATAAGTTTGTATTTTGTTTTGCTTTTGCCTTTTCTGTTTAAATCTGTGAGAGGTATAATGACAAGTTAAAAAAATATATATGCACTACTTGTTTAGTAGCTGTTGCTTTACTTGTCTGGCAGCTGCCTCTTGTAACGAACTATTGGGAATGTGTTCAGTAATCTGAGATTGTGTAAGATTTTTTTATGTAGGCAGCACACTGCTATATTTGTTAACCTTGAAACTGCAAAAAAGGTCAGCCTCAAAACTAGAAGCAGTAATATACTATATATATATATTATTTTTATATAATAAAAACTAGAAGATGGGTAATATATGTTATTTGTTATACATCCGATTACAAGGCACCTTTTTTTCCCATTCTGCCTCTCACATTGCTGTAATTTCATCATAAAAGAATAGTCTTACTAATTATCAGTGGAATTTGACCAACTGTGAAACCTGGAGGAGACTGCAATTTTCCCACCTGTCTATATTTTAAAAAACAACGACACCTTCTTTCCTTATTTTTGTATGAACAAGATATTAAAATGATATTTTAAATTATGTACATAGCAATGTGGTCAGGCATTATAACTAGGATGTTTAATTTTGGGCTTCTCACCCAAACAAATACAGAATATCATTGGAAGTGAGCTTGTGAAATGAAACTGCTTTTCTCTTGATGTTAAAGAAGAAAAAGAAGCAGTGCCAGCAGTGCCAACCATAGAATGACTTGGTTTGGAAGGGACCGTAAAGATCATCTGGTTCCAACTCCCTTGCTGTAGGCAGGGATGTCACCCATTAGATCAGGTTGCCCAGGGCCTCATCCAACCTGGTCTTGAATACCTTCAGGGATGGGGCACCCACAGCTTTTCTGGGCAAGCTGTTCCAGTGCATCACCACCCTCTGAGTGAAGAATTTCCTTCTAACATCTAATTTAAATCAACCCTCTTTTATTTTAATACTGTTTCCATCTGTCCTATCCTATGCTCCTCTGTAAAGGGGGGACACCTTTATTTTATGAAGTATAAATGTTCCCGAAAAACAAAATACAGTATCAACATGTTTATTGCTTAGAGACAGTTACACAGTGGACTAACTAATTCTCAATGACCAGTGGCCAAGTAAAACCATGGCTACAGAGGAAACACCTGTTCATGAAGTTTAAAATGCAGACATTTACTCTGGTGTTTTATTTTCCCATTTTCTGAAAACGATTAAATAGATAAAGAGGTGTGACATAGGAACACTTTTGGGAAATGAAAAATCGTTGTCCATTTTGCAGTAAGAAGATGAGATAACAAAGTCAAATTATTTTTCTGTGGAGGCATTTTTTGACAGAGCCAAAAGGTATATGCTTTGAGTCCCTGTCATGTAATTTAAAGAAAAATTCATTTTCTTCATTTTCCTTTAAAAAAAAAAAAAAAAAATCTCTATTCCCTTTGTACTTTAGATACTGATGTCGTCTGCTTCCCCTTCTTTCCCTCTGTCCTAGGCTGAAGCTGATCTACAGAAGACAGGCTACAGGTTGCGTGAAATGGAAACTCTTCTTTCTGCTATGACTGTTGAGAGAGAACAGACAATACAAGCATCATCGTTGAACTATGGTATTTTACCTGAAGGAGAGAAACAGGTTAGACAACACTGCATGTCTTGGCTTAGATAAATTCATTCTGAGATGAAAATCTTATGGGTCTTGTTTCCACTGGATTTCTTGTAAAGAGTTCCTCTAAGGCACCTGTTTAATTCAAAATATAGACATATGTAGCCTGGAACACACATATGGTTATGTGTCATGGGCTTCATTATGACTGATCTGCTACCTACTGGGAAAAGGAACAGTCTGTATGTAGAAAGACAGTTGGTCCAAAACAAGACAATGTACAGTACCATTGTGGCACATCCGAATGGGAAGAATTGTTTTCTGGAATGTACCTGTGACTCTTTGAGAGTTGCAACTTGGGGTCAATTTGGAAGTTGTGAAGTTATATTTTGAAGCCTTGCCTTTAAAATTCTTAATTTGCCAGCTGTTAAAAATAACGTCCTTTATTTTAGTCTCAGAAACAAGTTTTCCTTTCATTCCTACTTAAATGCATATGTTAAAAACAAACAAACAAACAAAAAAACCTGTTCAAAATCGGAAACGTAATGCTGGTTTGAAGCCATGCTGGAGGGTTCTGAGTTGAGTTGAAAATGGTCTTTTTTTAAGAGTGAAAGTAATGACTGTGCTGCAGTGCCTCCTACTGGGCAGTTATAGATACTCAACAGTAGGCTAGGAAGTGTGTGTTATCTGATCTTGCTGAAATAAAGTAGTGTTAAACACGCACAGTGTTTTCTACGGAAAGTAATGTATTCAAGAAGATAACTCATGAAAACATTTTTTGTAATAAAATAGGCGAAGGTAGACTGGAGCACACGCTTCTTATGGAGCAAGTTATTCCTCCAGTTTCATCTGAAACTGGACTGATTTGTAAACTGTTCATTCAAATACAAAGAGAATAAAGATTGTTAAGGGGACATTATTTTACTGTTCACTTTCACTATTCTTGCCCACTGTAATCTGTTACTGGTGTAACTTTGTTTTCATTTTCACACTTTTCTTTATGTTCTTATATTCTCTCTCTGTGTTACATTTTTGGCCTGTAGGACAAGCAGTCTCAGCAAAATTATTTTTATCTCTGATTTATGTGAAGGGTCATTGTTTAAAAACAAACAATAAAAAATATGTAGTATTCTGAACTAGGACCTTTTCTCTCTTTATTTATTTATTTTTCTGTACAGAGTGAATTGTAAACAAACAGGAAAAAATGAATAAAAGTTAAAAATTGGTAACATTTGCATCAGTGGTTCTTCCTAAAGAAGTAATAGTGTCTTGGCTAGCATCTTCTTCAGACTACTGAGAAAAAAAAAATGTTTTTAAAAAATAAACAATAAATGTTTAAAAATTAATGTTTAAATACAGTGTAGTACAATATCATCAGCATATGGTTCCTTTCGTCAGATTGGTCTGAGACCCTCTGAAAGTGCTAGAAATATAGCACTAGTCATTCTTGGGCTGTAATTTAGCAACAGATGTGAAACACACCAGCCTGGAAAGTTTTGCTTGTGATTGCTTGAGTTTGAGTATGGCTTAGATCACATGTGCCTAACTAGAGTACGCTAATACCATACAAGTGCATTGATAAGGAAAGATCACTTAGAGTAGCTCTGGATGAAAATGTGGTCTTCCGTTTAGACCCTTTTCCACTAGCAAGGACCTCGAACAGTTGTATTCCTGTTTCAGACCATAATGGTTCATATGTGTGTTGCAGATTGAGATGCAGTTCTCGTCCGCAGAATTCAGAATACACATGGTTGATATAATGGTACCTACTGCTGCCTTTCTCTTCAAGTCTTTTCAGTTTCCCTTTCCTCAGTCCTCACCTAAACAACCTTGGAGAGATTGTAAAAGCAGAATAGAGATTATTCTCATATTCTGGATACCCCGTACTGTTAGGGCAGAAAGAGCCACAGGAGAGGGGCTGTGAGGCAGCCACTGTCCTTACAACAGGGAAATTTAATTTGAAGTCTATTAGTGTCCCAGCTTTTAGATCACTCTTGTAGAATAGGTTTGCAATGCTAAATAAGGGGACTGAGGAAAGTGGGGAATGGTGGAGTAGACTGAAAAGGAGTAGTATTAGAAGCCAACGCAAGGCATAAATGTTGAATTTTAAGTACTTTGTTGACCTGTGTCCTATGCACAGAGCCTTGAATTGCCTTTCCCTCTGGAGAGGCAGGACTGCTGCTTTGCAATAATTAAAGATTAGGGTTGAATACAAAGAAACATTTTGGGGGATCAGTAACATAAATTAGCAGCATTCAATACAAATATTACGAACACATTAGACTCTTTTTCTTTTAAAAAATATCTGATCTGGATGGTTTGCAAATTAAGGTTAATTTAGTGACTATAATAGTGTATATTCTATAATCCTAGGGCTTTATCATACTCCTGTACTAAAGAGTATATATTTCTTAAATAGATGGTGAAAAATGTCTCCAAAAGCTAAGGAGGATTTTACAAAGTGGAATTTAAATTCTGCACTGTTTGAATGAAACCACCGTTATAATACACTGCTGTCACTCTAATGTAACATCTTTAAAAATGTTTGCAGCCACACTTTGAAAGAAAAATGGCAGAAGTAATTAATGCCAGGACCCATACATGTAATCTTTCATTGGTCCTACCAGAACTGTCTTGAAGGTTGTGCTGGAATTTTGAATGACTAGGAAGTATGTTTGTCAGTGTGTCTATGTTGGTTGTTCCAGATTTTTTTTCCTATACAATTATAAAAAATGTTTTTTTCCTATACATGTATTCTTCCTAAACATATGTTGCTGACTATTGTCAGAAATTGGATTCTGGAGCAAGCAATATTTGATGTAACAGGAAAACAGTTCTCAAAGGTTATGATCTAGAACATTTCACGTTCTTGTCCCAATTGAACCATCACTTCATTCACGCAGAACTGGCTTTCCATATACTTCCCTTTTTCCAGCTTAGCAAAGGATGTCCAGCCTCTTTTTGTTCTTGTGAACAGGTGATCTTTAATGACACTTCTGAGAATTTCGCAGGTCAGAAAGGGGTTTGGTATTGGGCTATTAAGTTCTTTCAAGAGATGGTGTATCCATGCATTAAGGAGAGACAGCACACTTCAAAGAACAGTGATAAGGCAGAGCCACCTCTGTGGCCATCTTCTTCCCTTTCTGTGCCTCCTCCCCCATGTCAGGTTCTCATCGCAGCACTTTTGTTAGCACTTTTAATTTATTTATTTATTTATTTATTTTTTTCCCAGGCAAATCCCCAGAATAACCACATCTTTCTTCTTTTCTACAGTTCTTTTCCCCAGTCTGTTCTTGGATTGAAAGTATGAATATCTGTGTGTGTGTGGTGGTGTGGCATGATCTGTGTTGCATGAATGAAGGGTTGTTACTGTGTTGTGCTTTTATTTTACAGGTACTTCAATATGATGATAAAAGTTATCTCAGAGAAGATATTCCAATCTTGGAAATACAGAAGCTGAAGGAACAGAATGCCAGCCTTCGGGCTGCTGTTGCACAAATGAGGAAAGAAATGGAGAGTCTTGATGAACAGATGCAGTCCTCTCTTCCTCTGACAGAACAAACTATCACTGGCCTAACTACAGAAATCTCGTCACTCACTCCTGGTAATTTGATGGAAAGGGCTGAGTGTGTTGTTACACAGATGTATGTGTAACTGTCCTGCAGGCTTTTTTTTTTTTTTTTTTCCTTAGTTGACACTCTTAGCTTAAGGAAACTTTTTTTTTTATTTTTATTTTATTTTATTTTTTTTTTATAATGTATCAAAATTTAAAATACATACCGCTTTCAAATGCATCCCTTTTACCAACCATTGTCACAAATCAGAGGGTGACTAACAGATTTGTAGCCTCTCTTAGAAACATCTTAGTATATCACTGATTAAAAACTTTTTTCTTTTTGCATTAATCTTTTTGGGAAAAAAACTGATAACAGAAAATAAATAAATACATGAACTACAGAAGGCTTGTCCACTACATTTAGAGATATTTTGTAGTAAATTTATGAAAATTTTTGATGTTTGATTTTGGTTGGCACTGGTACAGGCCTGTTTGGAAACAAACTGCAATTTTTCTTCATAAACATTCTTGTGACTCTTAGAACTTTGGAGAAAATAAGGAAGGGATCAACTATAACTTAGTAATGGAAGAATGAACTCTGATTTGTTTTCATTAAAAAAAATGAATAGATTATAACTTTTTCAAGGACTTGTGTGGAATAGCTAGCGCTGTTTTTTAGCACCTTTTACCAGTTATGTAAGTGCAGGTAGATAGCTGTTTTATGCATCTTTCTATGTCTCATTCGTGTAAACATTTAAGTTCTGATTGCTTTAAGCTATTCCAGAGCCACTATGAATTGTTTTCTGTATTTCAGAAAACTAAGGTAACACTGGTGAAAATTATTCTGTTGTACCAAGCTGTCATTAAGCTTCTCTGTTTTAATTTTGCAGTAAGGTGGGATCTGTCATATCAGTTTGCAGAATTAGTTTTAAACTGTCACTTATAATGTGAAATAATGAGCTAATGAAGTCTGCATTTTTGTTAAATTTAAGCATATTTTTCTTGGTAGTCTTGCTAATAATGAGACATTAGCCTTGCTAATAATGAAACGTTAATAACCAATTAAAGCATTTTTTTTTTAAATAAAGAATAGTTCTTTCATACAAGTGGTTAAAGTTAGTCCACTGTTTTTTGAAGATACAGTTCAAGATGCAGAAGATTTATGCCTGCTAGAGTTTATCAGTGTCCAAGAGAACCAGTCATTTTTGTCAGCTGATAACACATTTTCAGAAATTAATTATCCATTTCTTCTTTGGCTGAAATTCTTTATTCATCTAAAATAATTCTTCTTATACCCCTTAAAAAATATAGAGAGATTATGTTTGATCCCTAAAAGAGCTGCAAATTTTTTAAGATAGTGGGAGAGTAACTTAGAAGGGCATTTCTGGTTTCCAGAAAGTCCTCGGTTCTTTCCCTTGCTTTGTCCACATAATTCAAAATGCTCAGACCCCCATTTTTACTGTAAGTAAAGGAAACATTTTTCAGAATTGATTTAAATTTATTGGTGATTTTTTTTTTCAACTGTGATAGAAAGAATCTGCTATGTCTTAACTATTCTTGTTACACTGAGTATTGACAGTTTTCCAACAATTAAATAATGCAGTATTGGAAGAAATAAAAACTTCTGCCTGTGTGCTACTTACCCACAAATTGAACTTTGTAATATGTCGTCGATAGACACTTCTGTATTTTGTAGATGACTGATATTTACATATTGTAAGACTGTACTTCTTTCTATATTTCCTCAGCTCTGTTTACAACGCATCTACTGAAGTAGTATAAATGTATAGTAATGAGAAAAAGTTCTGCAGCTATTTCTGTGAAAGCCCAAACTATATAAATATGTATACATTCATATTACTCCTCTTTTTTTTTTTTTTTAAAGGTTCATTTTGCACAGACCAAGTTTCAGTTAGAACCACGTTGAACAACATCAATGTCAGCGCAAATAACTTGGGTTGTATAATAAACCCAAACACAGAAAAGGTACAAAGAGATTTAAACTACCTAAAATATGTATGTGTAATTAATAATTAACATATTATTTTATATACTCTTGTTTAGTCAGGAATGAGCTAGCAGACAAATCTATGCTCGTTCTTTCTAGGGAATAAGTTTTGACTAATTATTCCCTGGCACAAGTCATTTCTGATCTTTCAAGCTCTTTTTGATCTTTTTCCTCCCCCACTTTCAAATTCTTAAGCTGTTGTGTATCACCCAAGTTTTCTATGTTAAATTTGTTAGCCTTTTTTTAATATCTAAACGCAAGGTTTGCATTTGCTTTTTGTTTTATGAAAATACGAATTTGAGCTCCTGCCTTGTCTTTACTCTTTTTCTTCACTTTTTCTTTTTTTAGCCTCTTCTCATTCTACCCTTTGTCCTCCAGAAAAAGGAACCGGGGATATTGTATGAGACGTATTCGTTTTCCTTTAGAGAAACTGACGTGCAAGCGCGTTTTCACAGAACAGGCTCGACAACCTGAACTGTCGCAGAAGCGCAGCGCGTTACCCCCGGAGGTGGCTGGCTGCCCGGTGGTTTTCCTCGGAGCGCCTCGCAGCTGCCGGTTCGCGGGGCTCGCTTCCGCCAGTCCGTCGCTAGGGGGCGGTGCTGACCGGACAGCGAGGCCCCGGTCCGGCGGGCCGGCCTCGGGGGCCTTTTGTGTAGCCTGCAGAGCGCGGGGGAGTTAAGGGCTTGCTCGGAATGACGGGGAGAAACCGCTGAGCGCTTTCGTCGGGTAGAGCTCACACCGCGAAAGAGGAAAAAGCTCATTGGCTCTGGAAGCGTTTTTATTCAGTTCTAGGGTTTACAAATATTAATTCTCGTTACGTTGTTTTAAAAGGTAGGAGCAATGTCGGCATTAAAGTATGATAGAGGCATCTCTCAGTAAAAATTATAATGGGATTGAGAGCTGAAACAATAACACAGAATACCGAGTAAGGAGTAAGTCGCTATACGTTCTACCCTTACTGTCTCCCAGAGATTTCATGGTATAGCAAAAGAATTTTAAAGTAAGACAGGTTAAAATACAATTTCAATATATATATATATTTTCTAATTCTTAAGTCATCTGTAAAAATCTTCTGATACCTGTTTTCTGATTTCATTTACTGCTAAGACTCACCACTAACCTTCTAAGTTCAAGAAAATGGAAATAATAACTGAGTAAAAAAGAATGATGAGAGATAATTACATTAAAAGCTAATAGGTTTAAGAGCTGAAACAATAACAATGTTTAAATAAAATCTCAGAACCTTTTGAACCACGTGTAAAAATGTGCACAACCTACCATCCACAATGATGTTTAATATGTTTAAATATTTCATCATTTTGCTGAATATAAAAGTAGTTTTGTTTGTTCCTACTGTGAAATTACATTTAGGAACTTGTGTGCCAGTATAGAAAGATCTTTTTTTCCTCTTCTGCTACTTCCAGAATTAGTTGAAATCTGAATTTTATACCAACTATTCTTTTGCAGAAAATATTTTATAAGCTCCAGTCCCAGATTCATTCTTACTTTCTTTGAGTTCCTCTAAGTAGGGATGAAACCCTTTTTTTAAAAAAAACCAAACAAACAAAATAAAAAACTGAGTGTGGCTTTGCCTTGGTGACACTAAGATAGTTACTGAACGTTTTCTGTGCCAGAGATTACACCTTTGCTTCATAGTGCTAAACTGTAATTGAATTCTCAGGGCTGGATATGAGAATAAGAATATTTTGCAGGCAGCGATCTGCATCTTCAGTATGAAATAGTGAATTACTCTTGCTTTATGTGTATAAACAAGTAGTAGGAGACGGACCTAAAAAGAAAAAGATTTCTGAATTTCACTGCTAACTCTACATCTTACAAGCTGTCATCGTGTGTAATGCTGTTGAATGTTTTTATGAAAAGGTCATGAAAAATGAATTTTAAGGTAATAGTAGTCCTCTCATTGACATGCATTGCACTTTCTCCTCTTGGTACAATGGAGGTGGTACATAGCATGACAGTTGGTATACTGTAAGTGGGCATTGCCTTTACCTCTCTATGTTAAGCCTCGGTGTTTTAATTTCACTGTGTTTTTATGAGGGCAGAATGTAATAATTTTCATCTGCTTATGTTAATAGCTCTGACGTAAATTACTTTCTGTACACCAATGTGATGTGTCTTCCTTCTTCCACTGTGATGTCTTTCATAATGTTTTTACAGATTCTACCCCTGCATTTATTTCTTCACCCTTCTGCCTGTCCTGGTTTTAGCTGAGATTGAATTAGATTTCTTCATAGAGGCTTGTGTAGTGCTGCATTTTTAGATTGGTGATGAAAAATAGTGTTGATAGCCCACTGATGTTTTAGGTGTTGTTGAACAGTGCTTACACTGAGTCAAGGTCTTTTCTGTTTCCCTTGCTGCCCTGCCAGTGAGGAGGCTGGGGGCACACAAGAGGTTTGGAGGAGACACTGCCAGGACAGCTGACCCAACCTGACCAAAGGGTTATTCCATACCATATGATGTCATGCTCAGTAATACAACCTGGGGAAAAGGAGGAGAAAGGGAGAATGTTTAGAGTGATGGCATTTGTCTTCTTAAATAGCTGTTACGTGTGATGAGCCTGTGTTCCTGGAAACAGTTGAACATCTGCCTGCCAATGGAAAGCAGTGAACTAATTCCTTATTTTCCTTTGCTTGTGTGCACAAGTAAAATATCTTAAACCATGAGTTCTTAAGCTTGTACTTTTTTGGTTCTTTCTGCAGTCCCACTGAGGGGGAGTGGGTGAGAGACTGTGTGTTGCTGAGCTGCCTACCAGGATTAAACCACAACGATTACCCACAGTGTTTGTGGACTTGTATGCTTTCTGTTCATGTTCTCAAGGGCTTCCTCTTTTACCCTCCTTTTTTCACATACGTGAATCTGTCTGAAGAAGTAAGAGAATGTTTGGGAGTTGCGTGACATACTAAGCCAATTTTTTTTTTTTTTTTTTTTTTGGTCAGTATGGATAAAACCTTTCCATGTCTACTCTTTGAATTGCAGTGTTCAGGGTGATTTTAGTTGAAAGCTGATTGGGACAGCACCATTACAGTGCACTGCACAGTCACAGCATACTACACTTCTATTTTGTTTATATACAGAAGAGTAAACATGTAGACGAGCAAGATTTTTGCAAACCTGTTGTAACGTGGGTGATGTTTAGGTACTTGTGGTAATGTATAGTATTAAAAAAAGTCTTTAGGGAGAAAAACGTGGATGTGATTCTATGATTCTGTTCTATTTTATGATTCTGCCTTAATGATTCTATGGTCTTTTGGGTAAATACTTCACATGTGCAAGACTCACTTAGGGTTGCAGAGACAAAACCGATTATAGAATCTACTTTTTATTCTGCACCCTTTCTCTCTTAACAGTGTTTTAAGTCATATCCACCCCACATGTGTGTATGCACACAATGATTACATAAAAAAGTGTTTGTGGTAGCTTGTTACTTGCAGTAAAATGTTTTTTCCACATTTTATTTTGATATTATCTGCTCTCTTGTTTACAGTTTTGTGGTGTGTATCCTATATGTATTACTTTACAATTACAGTTAACAATATGGAGCATACTTGTTGGAATTTCCTATTCCTAGGCTGTGATAGTGATTTATTCCATGGTTTAAATTTGTCATGTTGCTAACAAAATCTTGAAAATGAACCCTCGAAAACAGGCCATAGATTTCAACTTTGCTCTTTTTCTTCAGCTAGCTTCTAATGCATGTTTGTATGAATATCTGAACATGCAGACCACATTTTCAAAATATTTTAATAAGTTCTGTTATTTTTTTTTATTTTATTTTTTTCTTTGTTTTGTTTCCAGGGGTCAAAAACCAAAGCTCTTGAAGAAAAGACGGTAGATTTTGGCCCTATCTCAGATAACTGTTGTCCCAATGTTAGTCTTCAGTATGGTTTCAGCTGCCCTCTACAAGGAATGCAAAATAAACTGAACGAAGCAGCAAGAAAAATATCAGTTCTGAGCCAAGAGAAGCAGCAGTTGATTGAAATGGGAAACAGACCCAGAGCAGATACTGGAATGATATTAAAGGAAGGTAAATGTATTCTAGAAAAGAGTGCTAGCTTACACATTTAGAATAAAAGCTGTGAATCACTTGATTCTTTGAACTGGAGAAAGCTAGGTTTTAATATGAAAACTAAGTGCTGGACCTGGCTGATCCTTGAGCTGGATAGTTTATGTGAGACTGAAGTGCTAGCTGTTCCAACTTAGGTTATCTTGTGATAGAAGTCCTAACACAAAACAGTGATAGTCTGTAGTCAGGAACGTTTTGGTAATTAACATCTTCGGTGAAGGATTCCCTGGTGCTTAGATGTCAGTGTGGGAACTGGAAGTTGAACTAATACTTCTAAGAACAGAAGAGAGGTGCTTTATCTCTTAGGATGACAAACATTATTTGTAAAAGTAGAAAGGAAAGCTTACTATAGGATAACGTGGAATGAAGAAAACTTCACTGTAGACATTTAAATACCTTGCAATAATTGCTCTGTCAATGAAGCAAAGGTTAAAAAAAAAAAGGCACTAGGCATGTTTTCGCATAGTATTGAATCCATCTCCAATGAAGGCCTGTGTTCAGTAATTCATTTATACTGGCTATAAATACTTGTTGGAAATGTCATATTGATGATAAAATAACTGAGAATACCTCCTTGGTATCTTCTCTCCTTTATAGGACTTTGTCATCCCATTAGCTCTAAGCGCTGCACAGTTTGTGTTGCCTCTGGCAGCCTTTCTCCAAGAGAGCTTCTCAAAAGAACACAGTGTCAGCTTTCCGCTTTAAAGCATCTACAACACAGGCTTGCAACACAGGTAATCACACACCTCTAGTGATAATGAACAGTTAAGCCAATTCTAGTTCCATGAATCTAACTTTCCTCAAAACTCTGCATTTAAATGCCTTTTACCAACTTCAGCTCAAGTCCTCCTTTGGTACCTGGGAAGATTTGTATTTGAAGGGTTACATTTGGTACTTCAAAATTAACTTTTAAAGTCATGGTTTTCATTCAAAGAAAGTCAAAACCACTTGTGTTACTGCAACATAAATGCAATCCTGAACTACAAGTATGAGTTTCATAAATCTTAGTCTTAAATGAGTAAGATAAGGCCATTTGGAGGATTTGCAATATGTTCTAAGATAAACTTGAAAATGATTAATCGGTGAGCATAATTCCAAGTATTCACAGTGGTGGGATTTTAAAGAACCCTTGTCCAAATTAATGCAACAACACATTTTCCATATATGAAGGCAGAATGTGTAATTAACCTCTCTGTAATATTTTGTAACTAAAATAGAACTTTTAATACTTAAATTGTAGCTCGCATGAGAGAGACAAATGGATAAATTCTGTCTCCCCAGTAGTTAGTGGCAGACCTCCCAATGACTTCACTAGAATCAGGATTTCACTATGTACTTTACTTAATTGATCAGCAGATTTGTTCCTGTGAGGATTGAGTCAGAGCAGCTGATTGTCGTTGTAGTTTTGAGGGCAGCAAACAATGTTCTTTCAGGAAAGGTGAGGTTGTTGCTCTGAGGCATAAAACTCAGTAGAATTATTAACCAAGTTCAGCTGGGGAAATACTTCCTCTGGGAACCTCTCTTGGTGGCTTGTTCCAGTGTTTGATCACACTGAGTAAAGAAGTTTCAGATTTGGTGGTGGGTTTTGTATTTTTTTTTTTCTCCCTTATGCTTAAGTGGAGTGTCCTGTATTTCATTATCTGCCTATTGCCTCTTGTTCATCCACTGTATACTGCTCAGAAGAGTCTGGCTCAATTATCTTTGCCTCCTCCCACTTACCCCCATCAGGTGCATATAGATGTTAGTAAGATCCTTCTTGATGTATCTCTCCTGGAGGCTAAACAAGGCCAGCCTCCCCAGCTTCTGCTTTTATGTCGGATACTCCAGTGTGTTAATTATCTTTTTTTAGCTGTTTTTGCTCCAGTGCGGCTGTATCTTTCTTCTACTAGGGAGCCCAGAACTGTAAACAATACTTAAAATGTGGTCGCACCAGTGTCTGATAGAGAGAAATAGTCACCTCTCTTGACCTGTTGGCAGTGCTCCTGATGCAGCATAAGATGCTGTTGGCTGAAGACCTCAAGGATGTATTGCTGCCTTACATTCAACTTGTAGTCTACCAGGATTCCACTTTCTCTTCTAGTGAGCTGCTTTCCAGCAGCTTTTTTTTTTTTTTTTTAGGAGTTTTTTCTTCTGTGTTTTAAAACATTCAACACATTTTTCACTGTTTTTTCTTCCCTGTTCACCTCAACTCTTTAATTTTTCTTTCTTTAACAATTCATCTTAGAGCTTAGCTGACTTCTGAAATGAGATCAATCATTGCCCATCCATTGCCGTTTTCCTTTGTTTATTTTTAATGAAGTATGTACTAATGCTTGCTATTTTTCTTACCTCTCATGTCTTCCTTTTTAAAAATAATTTGAAGATTCTTCTTGCTTTTGTAAAAATAAATGAATGTTGAAAATCCAATTTGCCCATGGCTCTTGGTGGGTCAGCATTTGACTGTATGTTTCGAGGTGGTGTGTTAAACTCCAGCAGTATTGTCCTACTTCTTCCATTCAAGGATGGCTTGGAGCTCATGATTGAAGTGGCTATCACTGAGCATCTTTACAGCTCTGGAAAATTTTGGGATAATCTCCATTACTCCATTACTCTCCAAACTAGAAAGAAGGATGTCCTTTCTTACGCTGAAGCTCCTCATCCTCAGTAGTCTCATTCCAGGCTGCTCTTCATCCAGAAAATACCTGATGATGCTCCTGCTCCTGAACTGAGGCTGAGCTTCCAAGCACTGCTATTTTATTTGCTTGTTTTGTTTTTTTTTTCATAATCTCTCTCACTAGCCATGCTATGTTTGTTCCTGTGTTCAGTGTTATCATCCTCACCAAAACCAGACAGAATTTATTCCTATAGGCTACCTGCAGAAATTTCAGTATCAGTTACTTCATATGATGGGCTACTCACATTTCTATAGTTTTAAATATATAGCAAAAGACTTATTTTCACCTCCTTTCACAGGACTGAAGCAGTTCACTTTTCATCGGATTTCACTTGAATTCAAACATACAGAAAGTTGGTGAAACTTAATGGGATAATTAGTTTTTGTTTGTTTGTTTGTTTCATTTTACATCTTGACAAATCACCTTTCCATAGCTGTGGTGTTTTTCTTGTTGTCGTTGGTTGGTTGGTTGAAGTAATTCTTTGGGGGTATTTCCTCTGTAATGTAATCATGGGAAAAGATGAAAGTGTAGCCCTAGCAACATAAACTTGAGTAACAAGCAGGATGATAGTAACAGTGATAAGAAATGAACATTTTGAACAGAATTAGCAAGAGAATTATATTAGGAGGATAGTTTGGCACTGTTGTTCCAAAGGGAATGGAATTTTATTTAATCTTATTTATAAAAGATTATTTTAAATCTATTAGTGTAACAGCAAACTGAGCTATAAATGTATTGTTTGTAGAGGCCATGAGTTATCTGTGTTAATGTAACATTTCATACTAGGAGCTGCAGCATGCAAAGCAACATCTCTCAAGGATCTCTTCCATAATTGCCTGCCCTAACTTAAAGGGAGAAAAAGCTCCAAACAGCTGTGGGGAAGAAACAGAATTACCATCTGCTCAGGTACAGTGCAATTTTATCATTAATCTAATTTGTCTTCATCTGGATTTTTCAGTGAGAGTTCCTCAACAGTCATTTCCTGAGAGACATGCATATATTTGCTGAGAGAGCTTTATTCTACTTCAGGCTTATTTAACTAGTGTATCTCAATCACTTTTAAGATGTTCATCTTATTCAGCCTTTCAGAGTTATAATTAATAATTTTCTTCTTCCGTCTTGCCTCTTTGGTGCTGAAGCCTTCTGTCTTTCTAAAACCAAGATGCACCAAAGAGATTTAAATAATTTGCAGATGTCTCTGGTGTGAAAATATATTTACCTTTATAAGAGATGTTTCAACTTGAACAGGTTAAGCTAGATTTCTCTACTGGAAATTGTGGGCCAGAGCATCAAAAGGCACATACATCCTCAAAGACAGTTCAAAGTCAGCTGCTCGAGGAAAATTCTAGTCAAGCCCAGCAGACCTGGATTTCTTCATCTAGAGCACATAGATCCTGCCAAGGTATTTGGCAAACTTTAGAAATGAGATCAAGCCCTTCTATTCTCAGTTCTCAAAACACCACTAAACAAGGTAAGCATGCTGTGCAAAGTAATTTGACTCATCTAGAAGAAAACAAGTATAGTAGTGGATTCTGCCACATTCCACTAATTATTTTTACGTAAGTGCTACTGGTGTTACAGTCCTATGGTCAGAATTCAATGGTCTAATGAGTTACTTTAAGGTACTTTTCTCTTGCCACCTGAATTGTCCAACAATTAAGATGAATGCCAGTACAGCTCACTGGTGTTAATGACATTGTTACAAATACTTCTCATACTTCTCTGCTTTTATTAAGTACTAGTTGAAAATGCAAATACCGCTCTGTCTTGACATAGTCTAAACCTTTTTGGGACACATGAAAGCATGTGTCTGAGAATTGCACTGTTCACTTGTTGCTAAGTGACTGTTAGATCGAACTGTAATTTGACAAATCCTTACTTAATAATTATTTTTGTGAAAGATTAATAGCCATAATACTACTTAGTGTGCTAAGACGTAATGGCTAAAAGTGAGATCATGAATGTAGCATGGTATATGCTGTGGGCACACAGTGAACTAACGATTGTTATTTGCTAGTATTTTATAGTCGACTGCAACAAGTTAGAACATAAAAACAAACAACAAAAAACACACACAGAAATCCTTATATGTGAGACAGAATCCTGACCTTACATGTCAGACTCATTAGGACTGGGATGAGAGGAGAAAGTAAAACCTAGGCAATAGACTGAAAGACTGAACATTAATCAATGTTATGCTGTGACCAAAACTGTGCGTTCTTGGACATTTTAGCAGGAGTGCCATTTCTAAGGTATGGGCAGCAAGGTATAGCCTCTTCACATGCAAATTGTAAAGGAACATTTTAAATGGTAGTCATTGTGTTGAGCACAGTATTGCAGATGAACGTTGTGTCTCCATAACTGTTAACCTGTTCATGAAGTAATGCTTTCTTGGAAAAACTTTGGAAAACTGTTTTAACCTTTGCCATGGAAGGGACAAAACATAATGGCCTTAAATTATAATACTGGAGAAAATTTAAGGATTCACTGACCACCTTTAGTGTCAGAAAAAAAGAAAAAAAAAAAAAAAAGAAGTAAGTAATATCTAAAAGGGCTTTCCAAGTGAAAAAATGATTATAAAAATAGTTATTCACAACAGCAATACCTTGCTGGTGTGACAGGGACAAACTAATGTGCATTGACAGAACTGTAGGACTAGAGTGGATGTAGTGCTGAGAGTCATTATTTGTGTGCTGGTTTTGTGGGTCTGGGACTGAAATAGGAAGATTATTTCAGGTCAGGCCTATATTGACAGGATAAGGATGTCTTTGAAACATTATTGATAGTGCCACGCAGTTTCATGCTGCTGTGTGCGTGATGCAACACAATTGGCAGCCTTACAAGGACATCAGTTTCTTAACGTCTAGAAATTTCCAGCCACCATTGCAAAACTTACTGTAGATTTTTGGGGATCTAGAGAATAGCAAAAGGAAAAGATGACACTCCCAACACAAAACAAGCGAAACATCAATAAGGGGTAACATTTTTCATGAGAACAACCTGAATTTGATGTCTGCATCCTGATTTACCCTAAGAATGCTTAATAGCAGAGCTTACTCATTGCATGCAGGCCCTGAAACACTGCATTGCAAGAACAGGACTTAAACAACATAAAATATATATATTTTTAAGCTTTCTCCTTCAGGAAATTATCCAAATAGTATTCTTAGCTCTACTAGAGAGAATTCTACATTTTAGAAAACAAGATTATGAAAACAAAATCTTTCTTTTATGGAAGCACGTCACCCTGCCTTCAGAACCAAATATATAAAATTTTCAAGGAGTTCTGCTTCTTCTTTTCACAGAGGCTTATATTATTCATGCTGAGCTTTCTTGTTTAAAGCCACTCACTTGAATTTAGTATATCCATCAAACACATTATTACAGTGATTAGAACCATCATTGAGATGGAGCAACTTCGTGGTTGCCTTTCAGTTCCAAATGATGCACACACAGGCTTGAAAGCTCAGGAGTAGAAGATGAGTTGGAACAAAGACAAGCAAGTTAGTTTGCTTATTTAAACATCTATTTTGCAAGTTCAGCGCTGTACAGATCTGTCATACCAATAGCTATCTTTTATGGGCATTTCTGGTGAAACAGCAATGGTTATACTGTGAGAATTATTTTCTGATCTGATCTTTCTGATCCTGTTGAACAGCTTCGTTCAGTTATTTTTCATATACAAAACAGCCTGTTGGGACTTAAAATGGCTGGCATGTCAGATAAGCCCTGCAATTTGCTGTATTTCCAGTATATGACTGCATATATTTTGCAGTGTGAATGACACATATATTAACGCTGAATTACTGAAATGGACTGTTACATACTTTGTTCATTTCACGATCAAATTGAGCCTGTGGAAACTTTGAAGCAAGCCAGAAAGCTAAGAAATATTTTGATTTTCTCTCTCCTTACTCTATCTGCTATTTTGTAGTTTGTACTGTAGGAATAACATGTAAATATTTCTGTTTGTGTTGATCCTGCAGATAAGTAGAAATAAGGGTTTTAGAAAGGAGTACAGGCTCCTTGTTCAGGTGATCCTGCAACAGGAATTGACAGGTATAAGCTGTGATGGTATTAAAAACATCAGTGTTGTGTACATACTGTACTAGTAAGGAGTACACGTCTTTATTTCTTTCCTTCTCATATGTTATGTCCCTGAGAGCAGGTGGGAGACGTTGGTCTTCCATAACTTATGTATCTTGAATGCTTATGACAGTCCATCCTCAAAGGAAAGTTGCTTGTCAGAAAAGCTGTGTGCTTGCCTCTCAAAATCATGACACACACAATAGTGTGATAAGAGTTAGGGATAGCTCCTGTACAAGCTGCAAGCTTTCTCTATTCAGCTGCAAGCTTTCTCTATTCATCTGTGGGCTATAGGGTCTTTTTTAATTTTCAAATAATTGTTAGGTAGGAGGAGGGAAACTTTGTAAAACATTTTTTTTTTCTTCAAGTTTAGCTTAATACCATTGTTACTTGCTATTGTGGACAGTTACTAGTTTTTCTGCAAACACGGGCAAACATTAAAGTTCAGCTGTCAGATCCCATTTAGAGTGAAGCCAGTACTGTGGGAGGTGCTTTGTGTTACCATGTGAAATGCTCCTGATCATCTGGGTTTCCTTGGGTCAGCAGGGGCTGGGGTCAGTGCAGAAGGAATATGAGCGTAAGGCAAGTTATGTCTGCACTTAGAGTGTCCCCACTTTATATGCTTTTGGAGCAGATGAAATTTTGTATTTTCCATGTCAGAGTAAAGCTCCAGTTCTGGTGGATGGTCCTGCTGTGCATTTTGAGAAACTCCACATCCACAGCTATCCATAACTGTGGTCCTGGGATGTTTAGTTGAGTTTACATCGTATTCTAACAAAACAAACAGGAAAAAAAAAAAAAAAAAGAAAAAAAAAAGAAAAAGATGTTTTGAAGCAAAGTAACTTTTCTGGTTTACTACTTGAACTTGGATACAGGAGTTTCTTTTGCTATAATTCTTATTGTTGCTGTTACTTGCAAAACGTTGTGATCTGAAATTCTACACTTTATGGATCAAAAGTTATCTTAAGTGTTTCCACACTAGACAGAATTTCAACAGCTTTGACATCACTGACAGTTCTGAGAGCAATCCATGTGGGTAAAAAGCTGGCCAGAGAAAGACTCTGGTAAAACATTAACAGAAAGAGAGCTCTGGCTCTGGCTTCAGTCTACCTCTTAATCAGGGAAAGACTCATGATTTCTTTTCTATGTTACATAAAACTTCTCATCTTTGAAGTGCTTCACAAATATTAACTAATCCCCTAGTTACGCTTTCTTCACTTAAATGTTCTTCTTCTGAATAGGAACTTGTTTGAGTTGGTGTTCCTTCTGAGGCACTGTTAGCCATAAGCAAATATATCTAGTGAAAAGTTTTTTAAATGAAATTTTCCATTTGGGGAAATTTCTATTTGCTCATGCAACATGTCTGCCTGTATCTTTCTAGTTCTAGAAAAAAGGAATCAATATGAATATTAATCTCTCACTGTAGTTAACAAAAATCAAATAGAAGATACGTTAAGCATTTACACAGACTAAATTTTAGGCTCATTTTCAAAAGCAATTTAGGCTATTAACTATGTTCTCACTAGTTCTTGTTGACAAGGTCACTTCTGAAAATGAGTTATAGGTTTATAAATTAGGTATGCCTTTTCATTATATGTTTATTTGTTTGTGGAAACCAAGATACTACATTTAAATGTCACCCCACTATGCATATTCATGCTGATTTTATTCAGGGTCTTTTGGATGTGAACAGTCCCAAGAAGAACCAGTAGTATTTGACGGTACTTATTCAGAGTTTGCTAAGGATATTTTACTTCAAATAGCATTTTGAATTCTGGGGTATTGGTTCTTTTACTTTTTCTGTTTTGTAGATATAACCTTGCCTATTTGCAGTTTAATTTGTTTAAATTTCTATATTAATACAGATTTTTGCCAGCCCAAAGCTTTTCAATATATAAATCCAATCCATCCATATAAAAAGCTTTTGTTCTGTGTTGTTGTTCCAAATACCTAAGTAGCTTTTACTAGCTGTAATATGTCTAATGTCAAGAGACAAGCATAGTGAAAACTTCAGAGGAAGGAATGCATGTGAGGGATACATTGGTGCTCGGTTGCTTTGCCTTTGGATCTATAGGATTAGGGCCTCCCACGTTATTTCTGAAAGTCATGCCCTTGGTCGAATTCAAAAGGCCCTTCAAAACTGAGAAAATCTTTCATAAGCAGACCATCAGTAAGCAATATTGACTGTGTGATATTTATGGATCTGCTCATTGCTGTTATTTAGACCACAAAAGACAATGAATCTCATTTTGCTGTGGCTCCCGTTCAATCAAAATAATCTTTGAAGCTGTATCTTCGACTTTTCAAACACTGCCTCCCGGACTGTGATAAAACGTTGATGTTTTCATGAAATTCTGCTCTTTATCTGACAGATCTGTCAGATTTCTACGGTAATGCACTATAATGATTCAAGTCCTTTTTTTCCAGAGGCAAATATACCAAAAGGGTTTTTCCAAGCTTCAATTCTCTTTAATGTCTCCTACATGTGTAGGTAACCACTAGGTGGCAAGCTGTACAACATTTCATATTGATGGCACAAGAGCACACTGCTTTTGCCACCTGTACTAACAAATGGCACCAAACCAACCCAGAACAGATATTGCACACTCATAAATGAACAACTGGTTCAGTCTAAGCCTGAACACAAGAATGATTTCGAAGTGTCATGTTTTGACATTTGCCACGGTGTCATGTTTTGCATAGAGCTATAAACCAACCCTCCGTAGATAAGTATTCTTGAATCGTGGAATTAATTATTTATTTCCTTCCATGTAGAATTTGGTTTGCATTTTCTTCTATGTTCTGTTGACTATGAGAATTCACCTTCTCCTGCTAATAACCTATCTTTGTCAATTTTTGTACCTCTCATTCTTGCTCTGTGATTGGGTAGTACCTAGGACTGAAGCCTGGCAAGCTTGAAAAAATTCAACTACAGAATGCTGTATTGTGTATTATCACAAGTACATTATGCCTATTTCTGCTGTCTGCTTTGGACAGAAAATCTGTAGAAAATCTGAAGTTAAAATCTCAGTGTACTGAAAAATAAGGATTAAGTGGCTGGAGCCTAGCACCTGTAAACATTGCTTGTAGCTTACAATGACTACTGTGACCGACCAATTCCACTTATCTTACCTAATGAAACCTGTGATAAGGCTGCAGTTGATTTAGTTGCAGATAGTGGTTTTCAGACAATTATGTGAGAAACTGGAGAACAGAATTCCATTGGTATTAAGACCAATCTTCCTGTTTCCTAACCAAAGATAGTACTTTTTGAGTTAGCCCACTCTACTACACAGAAATATTTTAGACAAAGAAAACAAGGATTTCCCCAGTGAATGCCTTCCTGTGTGAAAAAGATTGAGAGGGAGAAAAAAAAAAAAAAAAAGGTGGGGGCAAACAAACCCACATGATAGTGGTAGTAATGCAGCTTTGTCAAGCCCACAGTACTGCTGTTGAGCCTTTTGGATCGTGATTCTCCTAACACGTTTTGCTACAGCTCTCATCTCCTGGTGGTTTCTTGAAAGAGATCAGACTATTGCAGCCAACTACTTTAACACCATTTCACAATATGGGAATAGGTAGGTCTTACTTTGTATCATGTTTTTCAGCGTGCAGGTGCTGTGTGTTCTCTCACAGTGGAGAGAAGAATAAGCTTATAAAATGTGATGTTTAAAAACAGCTGAACAGATAGGTAGTGCTTGAAGTGAACAGTTTCACTGATCTTCCATCTGTCTTCCTTTCTTCTCTGTCAAGTAGTCTGATGCTAATGGAAACTGAACAGGTACAGATAAGCAAGGATTGAGCAGGAGATGCTGAGATATACCACCCATGTGGCAGGCCTTAATAGACAGTTCTGTGCCCCCTATGTTTGCTACTATGAAAATGTCTAGCCTGATATAAGATTTTGACAATGTGCTACTGGGGCAGCACTATGTTTAAAGGAAAAATGTAAACCAGTTCTTTTCGGTTCTCCAGTCTTTTGATTAAATGCAAACGTAAGCATAACATTTATTTATTTATTTTATTTGAGCATTGGAGTTTGAAGTTACATGTTCAACTGAGCAATCTGAAGAATCACAGCAAAATATCAAAGCCAAGGATAAACTTAAAATACCAGCTGCAGGTTTGACAGTCAGAGGTACCAAGCTGGAAGTTCAGCAGAAGTTAAAATCCAGGATTTTATCTTGTACTTATCCCATAAAACAAAAAATATCTTCTAACATGTCAAAAATCCGCAACTATAATATTAAAGACTGATTTATCTGTTGACAGCAAGTTTCAGTCCATGCTTGCTATTAATTTACATTAAAGGAATATAAATTAGATCTACATATTACTTTGATGTTCATTTTTATATGTCAAGTCAGGATGTTTGAGGCCAGAAGAGAAAAGAAGTACTGTTCCCAGTTTCATGAGATAGGGTTAATCTGTGTACATGGTGAGATTATAGTCTTTAGTGTTAATACGTATTTATTTTAATTATATATGTTAAATATCGCTTGCATCATGGATTTAGAAATGCCCAGTTAATACATATGTAAATCTTTGTGCCGCTAGGCAGGGCTTGCAGGTCTTTAGCAAATATTTTGTTGAGAAACTGTAGATGCGATTTAAACTTAGAAGTGGGATGTGTCAACCCAGTTGTTTTCTTATAATTAACAATGCAACCGTTAATCCCATGCAGCTATCTTTCAACTTGAAAGAAAGGGTTTTGAAAAGATTACACATTAATCTATATTGTTTGTCATCTTCTGCAGTTCTTTCCACTTGTTCAGGGAGCATGAGAGAGTATAAAATTGAACTTCTATCATCACACTACTACTACTATTTTTGTTAAACTGCCTGAAGTTTAAAGCAATGAAAAACTCTTAGAATCTTGCAGAAGTATTGTAAGAAATAAGTCTTACAACAGGTGAAACTAAAAGAAAACTTGAGTGGGTTGTGATGTAATGAGGGATATCTATGTGGTAATGAACATTACGGGATGTTTAAAAAAGCAAACAAAAAACACAAGAAAACTCATTTTGTACTCAAAGAGTGGTCATGTACTGGAACAGATTGGCCAGAGAGGAGGTTATGGAGTCTGCATTCATGGAGATACTCAAAACCCGACTGGATGCAGTCCTGGGCAATCTGTTCCAGATGACCCTACTTGAGTACGGGGATGGGAACTGGTGATCACAAGAGGTCTCTTCCAATCTCTGTGATTGTGTGAGTGGTGTTGTTGAAGTAAATAATACTTCTCAGTTGCTGGTAAAAACCTGTGAATTCTGAACAGGATTAATGAAGGAAGAAAGCTACTACCTGTAAGTGGCCCCCCCCCCCCCCCTTTTTTTTTTTTAATCCCTTCTGTAGTGCTTTTTTAAGAGCTGCTTTCCTGGTACTGTTTGCAAACAGACTCTCTCTTTGGCGTCTGACAGTATGTTAGTAACCATTTTGAGAACATCTTGAGTAATTGTTTTTCTACTTCCTGTTGATAATATTTTGCTTTAGAACAAAGTTGCTATGATATTACAGTTAAATGCTAAATCTGCAATTACATTTCACTGCGATGTTACCAAGCCAATATGAGGCCTGAGACCTTGTGAGTTTTTTTTTTTTTTTTTTTTTTTTTTTTTTTTTTTTTTTCTGAGCCATTTAATTACTTGAAAATCCTGTCATTGGATTCAATATTTAACATTGTTTGTGAGCTGGAAAAACATGATGCATTCCCTTGAACCAGCTCTCATTGGTTATTTCTAGAGCACAATGTGTAAATTCCAGTTTTTAATAGCTGCAGGTTATTCTGTGAATTACTTTATTTCCAATTTCATATTTTTAACTGAAACGTAGAGATAGAAGTATTTTAATGCTATGAAATTCTGTGCATTTGCGATTGACATTAAAAGCAGTGTGCCGTTAGGAAAAAAAAAAAAGTAGTTTGATTCATAATCTTTGTAACACTGCATCTGAGACTGGAAAACATTACTCTTTATTTCCTACATCATCAAGATATTTAGTTGTAGAGTTTTTGTTGTTGTTTGTTTCTTTTGGAGTGTTGTTTTTCTTCCCCAGTATGTCACCTGGCATGCCTGGTCATGCAGAACTCTTGCCAAGAAGGCAAATTTAATTTATTCAGTTTCCCTGAGAAACAGGTTTTCTTAAGAAAATTGTACTAAGGGAAGATGATGGCTCTTGATTTTTTTTTTTTTTAATCTTGTTCCTTGTGATAGGAAAAAAAGAAATCATTGTACATTTTAGAAGAACGTGGCATTTAAGTATGCTGAAAATTTACAAAACATGGATAATTACAATAAATAATATGGACTTATTGTTTGGTTCCTGTGGGGAGGTTGAACTGTGTCCTAAATAGAGGACGAGAATTCTCATAATTTACTATGACCAAAATATTTAGCAAACTGGACATTCATTCTCATCTGTTTTTCTTAAGAATCAAGGGTGATGAGGTGGTAGTGTGTATGCTACTGAATTGTACAAAGAAAGGAGAGCCTATAAAAAAATTATTTAAGCAGATCACAGAGTACTGAAAAAGTAAAACTCCGAGCAAATTTATGCTTGTTGTTATCAAAGGGTTGAAAAACTATATAGTATTGAGGAATGTGTGGATAAAGGCAAAAGTTCTGCTGACAGAAGGTTATAGTCCAGCTGTATTTAAGTGGTGCCAGCAGTGGAAAGCATGAATAGAAACAGGACCTCTCAGTGAAACTTTATCTACACGCAGAGAGAAGGTGGATGCTTTTTGGCCCTCATTTGCCGACCAAAAGGCAGAATGGCCTTTTCGTGTCGTAGGTGATACAGAACAAAATTCTATTATTATTATTATTATTATTTTTACTGCTGTAATTGAACCAGTGTACAAGTTACAGAGGAAGTGGAGAAAAGGTAGCTGCACACAGAGCGAACTTTCCCCTTTTCCGTTTCTGGAAAGGTAGGTGCACCGCAGACTGGCTCCTGGCGCACGAGGGGAGCGGGTTTTCGGCGCCTGCGGGTAGCCCTCCCCCCCCCCAACCCCTCCACTTTGGACCGGGCACGGGCCAGCGCATCCCCGGCCGGCGTGCCCGCCGCCCTCTGGTAACCTCGGGACCGCGCTCCGCCGGGGTGAACGACCGCTGCCGCCGGCGTGTGGCGGGTGCTGCTCGCGACGCCCGCGGCCTCGGCCGTCCCCTCAACAGTCACCACATCGCCTTATCGCCTAGCAACACCCCTACGGGGCACGCCATTGGCAGGGCCGCGCCCCCGCCCACACGCCCCCGCCTCCGCATTGGGTGCCGGCCCGGGGCTGCGCGTCCAGCCGCGCGCCCTTCTCTTTGTGCGATGCCGGGTGCGCGGGCGATCCGTGGCCTGGCGCCCGCCCCGCTTCAGCGCGTCCTGCCGAGCCAAGGTGCCGGCGCAGTAGTGTTGCCAACCACAGTGTGCAGATCCGCGGGGAGGGGGGAGAGGGACACAGAGAGGGGCCGGCGGTCGCTGCGATGGGCTCGGGCAAAGCCAGGCGCCGCTCGCAGAGCCCGGCCTTCCACGGCCTCCAGGGCGGGGCGCAGGAGCTTGGCCCAGTGCCGCCGGCACGGGGGCCCGACCGGCTCCGCCCCGGCCTCCTCAGAACCCCCTCCTCCTGTGGAACGGCTCTGGCGGGCAGGGGTTGGCATCACCCCGGGGCCGGCTCAGGGCGGCCCTGCCCCAGCTCTCATTGGACTGCGGCGAGGAGTAAACTGTCAGCCCATGTGGCGTGGCCGCCGGAGGTGGCGGCTGCTTAAATAGCGGTGGGAGCTAGAGGGAGACAGTGAGGAGAGCGGGGAGCATCGGACGTACGCAGCCCGGCAGCGGCCGCCGCAGCGCCCGAGTCCGCCTGAAGAGCCTGCCCCGCAGCAGCCCGGTCCGGCGCTGAGCTCGCTACAGGGTCTTCTCGGCACGAAGCTTTCCGCACCTGTGCAGGTACCGGTGGCACAGCGGATGCGGAGCGGCTGGGAGAGCGGCGGTCTCCGCTCCCGCCTTTGCGGGCTGCTGCGCAGGCATCCGCGCCGGAATCGCTCCGCCTGGTCCCCTCCGCCGCGCGGAGTCAGATGGCCGGTTCAGATGGCTGGGGCCCGCGGGCTCTGCCCGCGCGACGAGAAGGTTCCGTGCGCCGGCGCCCGACTCGCCGCGCCTAGGTGCTCGGGCTGCCCGGCCCTGCTGCAGGCCTCTCTCCCGGGGCCCAACGCGCTCGGGCTGAGGAGGCTCCTTGCCAGTCGGTGGGGGGCTAAGGAGCCGCAGCCTCCCGCAGGCGAGGCGGAGAGGAGGGAGGCTGCAGCGCTGCATTGTGATGCCGGCGCTCGGCCATCTTGGCGGCGGGCGGGGACCCCTCGCCGCCGAGCCGGCGCGGGCAGGCTCCGTGGGTGCAGGGCCGCGCGTGGCTCGGGCCGGTGCACGGGCAGGGTCACTGCTGCCTGCAGCCCTCGGGTGCCCGGCGGCAGGAGCCCTTCTGCATTCCCCCGAGCATCGGCGCGCCCTCGCGCCAGCCACGGCGGCAGGGCTCCGCGGGGCGGCTCAGCGGGTTCCGAGGGGCCGCGCCCGGCGCCCGCCGCGGGGCTGGGCGGCAGCGGCGGCCCCGACCGTGCGCCGATCGAGCGGCGCGGCACATCGGGCCGTCGGGGGCGCGTCACCGGGGCTAAACGGACTGCTCCGTCCTGGCAGAAGGATGGCGGCTCCTCCGTCACCCGCGATGTTCTGAGTTGGCCTAACAGCACGAGTGTAGCAAGCTGAGGAGGCTTGTAAGTGAAGAGATTAGCTTTTGCACGCCCTAAAGGTGGCTTGTCGATACGTACGGGGAAACGTCCTCAAAAAAGGTGCAGCACATACTGCTAAGCTTCGCTTCTATATAAACCGGCTGCTCATGTGTAATAACCCATTCATTGTACACCAGTCTTGTTTGGACGATGTGATTGTCAGGAAGACCATCGTGGTTTTCTCTCTTGTGCTGTTCTTGCTCCTAGTGGTTTTCTTTCTACATTCTTTCCTGGCATAAGGCTCTTGAAGGTACAAAACCCCCTTTTTTCCTAGCTAAAAGCTTTATTATGGTATTTAAATTGAAACAGGCTGTGTTAAAGCAGTTTACATTAACTTGCATAGTCCTTCAGAAAGCAGCATCAGGGGGTTTGGAGCATACCCTGCCTTTAAAATCAAAAGTAAAAATCAAAAAACTAACTTGAACAAAGGATTCACCTTTTTCTGCAGGTTCTATGCTTCTTGAAATGAACTGAAAATAGCAGTGCAACTTGAAAGGCTGCATTTAGTGGATGAATTTAGAGGACAAAGGCCCTACAGGGAGGGCAGTTACAAACGTTATTATAATATTTTTGTTTAAAGTGTAGTGATACTGGGGACATCAGTTGGTATAAATCATTTGGAAGTCAACAGAACTGTGTTGATTCCATGAGTAAAATCTAACCTACCTTTCCCACATAACTGAACCAGATTGTGTTTCCTGCCAAGAAATGTGTTTTTAAATACAAAACTCCACTACCACTTTCCATTTGTCTTGCGGTCAATGGGACAAATCCAGCCTTGAGACAGAGAGAGACAGTTAAAAGGTCTTTGTTAAACTGGAGCTATAGTGCACAGACTGAGAGTAGCCAAGTGCTTTCAAAATGAAAAGCAGCCTGTGTTTGCTTCTATTTTGTAGAGGATTTTTTGGAGGCAGACATTATAGCTCTCTACAAATGAAGTTTCTGTGGGATGGCAGTTTAAACTGTAAATTTTAGAAATGGTAATCAGAGACTAAGAAACATGGGTTATGATGTAGTCAGATTTACAAGCTAAGAAAATATACCCTTTGTCAATATCTGTGCTGAAGAAGGCTATGAAGGAGTCATGGATGTTTCATTTTAAGGTGAGGGGAGCCGCAAAACAAATCAAGATTTGGACTGCCTAGAACTCCTAACAGAGACTTGAGTTTGAGTCTGTCCTACCATGACAGCCATCAAAATAACAGTTAATAAATAAAAGTGATATGTTCCTGTCTAGTAAAGAGAACAACACCAGGCAAAACAGGGTTGGGTTGGGTTTGGTTGTTTCTTTTTTTTTTTTTTTTTTTTTTCCTCCTGCTGTTTCTCTGCACTTTATTCTTTGCTCTCAGCCCCCATTTATTTTACTTAACCTTAGGTGATCATAGGTACAGCAGAATAAGAAAACTATTCTCTGTGGGGGTTGGCAAGTCAGGTACGAGTGGGAGAACAAATTAAGTTCCTCTTTCCTTACTGCTTTAAAAACTTATAATCTCGGTAGGCACAGAGAAAACAATGTTGTACAGCTGACATGGTTGATTAAAAAACAGTGATCAACATTTTTCTTCTTGATTCATTGTTGGTGCTAGATGAGTGGGGTACTGAAAAACATCTTTTTTTAAGTGCATTGGAGACCAGTAGTTAAGCTTACAAGTTTGTTAATAGCCGTAGGCTGTCATGATATCAGTAGGTATCCAATACATAGAGAGCAGGGTTATGAAGGCATAAAATGATTGGAGAAAAGAGCTGACATCAATAAACAAACCAACCTTGTCAAGTGGCTAATGTGGGAGGTAGATAACCACAGCACAAGTATAAAATTATGAAAGTGATTACTAGTCAATAATACCAGAAGGGATCGTTAGTTATTACTAGTCTCAGTGAGTCAGCAAAGGAATATCATTGCAAAAAAATATTGTGTAAATCCAATGAGGTAGTAGTTCATGCTTAATGAGGTGTCTATCAGACTGGTATGTTCAGGGTTTTGGTGTCTTTTGTTTATTCTCTTTTCTTCTTTCCCCTGCCTGGGTAAAAAGTCAATCTGTCTATGAAGAATTTACATAATTCTATTAAAACCATCAAGCAAAGAGAGGAAAAAGAATGTTATATGTTTGGTTGTATCTAACAAAACACAGCCTTAAGAAATTGGCACTCTTTATCTTTTTTTGTCTCTTTTTTGACCTGTTACATTTGTTCTTCTTGCCCATCAGATATAATTGGAACAATGTCTTACATACATTTGCTGTAGTCCAATCTTCTTTAAAACTGCTGTGGAAATCATTTTCTTTCCTGGTGCCATGTCATATACTTCAAAAACTGTCAATGTACTGTGTATAGTCCAAAAGTGTTCTACAAAGAAGAGTGAGTCTGTAGTATACTAACGTACTATACCATTTGGGGACAATGTCCATAAACTTTGAAACAGCCTACCTGTATATTAGCTGTCAATGAAGACCAAAGACATCATTGGTAGCTGTAATGTCTACTTTAATCGCTGTTTAATTATTGAGTACTTAATATTCATGATTTCTTCTTTTCTGACTCTTCTTTTCCTCAGTGAATCACCTCTACTGTCTGCCACTAGGTCCATAATATGTTATTTTTGATATAAGCATCCAGAGCCCTTCATGTCAAGCCTAAATCTTTCCTGTTCTTTGTGTATATAAATCTTTAAGTTGTGGCTCTTATTACCCATTTACCCAGCTAAAATTAACTTCTTGGCTTTTTTTCTTGTACATTTTGATTACCACAGCGTCTTTCTGCCTTTGACACAGTCTTGCTCAATTGCAGTTATAACTTGTTGGCAAAAATTGCTTTGCTGATAAATTCCATTTCTTCACTGTCTCAGAATGACGTTTTGTCAAGATTGGCCATACCTGGATGGAGTTTTCCTGATACTCCAGGGAAAGAGATGTTGGAGGGGAAGGGACAATCCCAGAAGAGAAGTTTCAGTCTCCTGAAATACAAACAATATTTATCTCCTTGGATATCGTCACCCAAAGAGCTGAGGCCTAAAACTGAAAATTAATCACATTATCATTTTGTGTGGCTCTTGTGTGCTTGGATTGTAAGCTCCATGCCTAAGATCTAGTTATTTCTCTGCCCCCAGCACAGAACTGCTGCAGGTATAGCAGGGCTATGGTCCTTGATGGGTTTTCCAGGTACAGTGGTGACACCAATAGTAAAACTGACTTGCTAGACCTTTGTGAGTGGAAAAAGGGAGAAGCTTCTCTTTGCTCTCTAGAGCAAAATAGACTGGGCATATTACTATCTGCTTCAGTTTTGGAGTTTCTCAGTAAAGGCCTTATACATTTGGCCCTTGCCGTTTTCCTTCTTAAATGAATACTGAGAGTGGAATGGAAGTTGTTGTCTGACGTATTTAACTAAAGACTGAGAAATCCAAAATGTCCTTTTGGGAGCACTTCTGGTTTTGCTCCCAGAAAGGATGGAGTGGATGAGGTAATCATCTCTTCTACCTCGGAGTGTTACGTGTTGCATAATTCCATGGTTACTCCACAGATCTGAATGGAGATAACTGCTGAAGGAAAGAAGAGTAAAAGAGATCAGGCAGCCTCTGTGGTAGTGTGTGTTGGCTGATCTACACCTCTGTAAAAGCCTTGCAAACTGGGGGGCATTGCTTTCCCTCTGTCTCACCATGTAGTCACCTCTAAGTTGCATGAAGTTATTATGCCAGAGCAATGTGAGGATGGAAGAGAGGGCTATTGCTCAAAAACTATAAGAATTTCTGAAAGAGACTGTAAAAAATGTTCATAAGTTAAATGTTTTTGGATGAAAAATCATCTGTGGAAATGTTCATCTAAGAGTATCTATTAATACTATTTTACAGGAGAGGTGATCAAACACAAGCAGTACTTATGAAGAGTGCCTACATGGCACTATGGAGCATAATCTGTGCTGGAAGTCAAGCTTTAGGTCTTCCATTGCAAAGTTTTTCCTTCAAAGGCAGACTTAGCTCTTTAAACACTATTTTTTATTGTGATTTTTACTTGTTATAAACCCCACACATTAGAGAATATTTTGTCTCTACTTACCAGAAGTATTATTTAGGGAGGTACTGTGAAAGCTCATTACACCTTTTCATGCAACCATGTCTATATAGATGTTTTTTTGTTTGTTTTTTTTTTTTTTTTTTTTTTTTTTCCTGTAACTTGCCCAGTTTGGGTCTACTAATTATAATTGGAGCTTAACTGGAACAACATCAGGTTAACCTGCCTTCATTCTGCTTTGTTAATATATTTTCAGCGTAATGCAAAATAATGGGAGTGTGTTGACTGTAATATGAGCTCTCATTTGGTGCTGCAATCTGTATAGATGGCTTGTCATACTGTGTTGTATGGGATTGGGGTCTTAGAATGCAAATTTCTTGGGTTAATAGCTAGGGTTTTCCCTGATCTAAAATCTCTGTCCGTTCTGTCAACTCTTATTTTAAAGCCCCCCCACCCCTTACCCCATGTACTCAATTCCTCTTTCGCAGTCCTCTTAAGGTATTGCAGTGCAAGGTTCAATGTTTTGGGAAATGCTTTATATGTAAAATTTACTTCAAATTTCAGGTATTTAGAATAATGCTAAACCGTATTGCAATCTTCCTATGTTTTAACTTCTGTGTGTGTTGGGGTGTGTGCATATGTGTTTTTTTTTTTCTTTCTTTTTTTTTTTTTCATCCAACAAGCTTACTTATTATTGATTCTTAAGTTAGTATTTGACTTTGGAATGATTGTAGAACTCGTTTTGCTGCCTGTAAGGTTTGCCTTGTAATTATGTATTTTACTGTATGTGTTTCATAATTTCCCCTCCCACTTCTGCTCTAGCATGTTAATCTTTCTTCTCTGCTGACTTTAAAGAGAGGCTTTACTTTTGATAGAGAGAGACCTGTTCGTTTTCTAGCTGTCATATAGAAACTGGTAGTTTTCAAAGCCTGGCACTGCCTCAGCATCGGTTTTCTTGTCCCCATTTTCTCCACAAATCTTACTGTCTATTTGATTAGTTGGGATATCTTCTCGTAGTAGAGACTCCATGGGCTTTGTGTGGGTGTTTCTCATACAAATACAGTTGTCACAACATGCCAGAGATGCATATATTCTCCTCTGTGTGAAACCTTACTAGTCTTACTGCTTTCTTGGATCTCAGGAACAGGGAGAAGTTAAGAGATGGAGGACGTGGTTATTGCAGGCATAGCAGGAAAGCTGCCAGAATCTGAGAACTTGCAAGAGTTTTGGGAGAACCTACTTAATGGAGTTGATATGGTCACAGAGGATGATCGGAGGTGGAAACCAGGTGAGTGTTTATTTTATTGCCTCTCCTTTTGGAGCTCTGAGCTTTTCAGAGGAATTATCCTACAAAAGGAAAAGATTTATCAGATGCAAAAACAGAGCTTTTGAATTCACTTCTGATACATCACCAAGAAATTCAGGAACAGAATACTTCTACAGAGGTCTTAAGTAATGCATTTTATAGTCATATCCTGCACAGTAGTAGCTAATAAATAATACGTATCTTCCAGGGAAAAGCACACTTCTGATATTGCAGCTGAGTACCTTTAATCCTGGTAGTTGTGGCAATAAGACTGCTCTGTCATTTTTCTGGGTTCCGAAGTAGCAGAGGGACTCCAGTCCCATGATTTATAGCTTTTTAGAATGTTCTTTTCTGTTTGATTATCCTTCTGAAATTTTTGGCACATGTCTATCCAGTTCAGGCTAGTGAATTGCAAAGGTGAAAAGTAGTTTTTGTTTTTCTTCTGACTGGAACCAACAATTTGGAATCTCTGTGCTTGGCACAACTTTCCAAAGCACAAATGCTTATAACCACATAGATGCTTTTTGCTGCCATATCCGGGACAGTCTTAAAAATCACCATTGGTTTTGTTAATGCGGTGTTTTAATTTCTAAATAAGATTTAGAGAGATGAGTGGATAGGTGTTCGTGTAGTGCTCTGGATGCTGCAAGGGAAAAATAAGGTTTCACTTCTAATCGAGAGTCAACTGTGATCATTCTGTACTTTGTCTCATCTAGTAGCTGCTTGAAAACTGATGTAATCTGTGATGCGGTGTTGATTTTTTTTCTTCTCAGGAATGTATGGGCTGCCCAAGAGAAATGGAAAGCTCAAGGACATAAGCAAGTTTGATGCCTCCTTTTTTGGGGTCCACCCCAAACAAGCTCATACAATGGATCCTCAGCTTCGCTTGCTGTTGGAAGTTTCTTATGAAGCTATTTTGGATGGAGGTAAGCAGGTGAATGACTGAAAAGGGAGAATTGTGGTGTATTGCTTTTGTGTAGCATGTGTAGACATGCACCTGTGTGACAAGATCACTAACAAGAAAGCTCACAGTAGAGAGGAGACCGAAAAACTGGTATGAGGGTTAGAGCAAATTGCTTTGTTCTGGAACTTGAACTAGGAAATCTACACTGACTGCCAGAAAGTCTCTACTGGTCTGATACTGTGGAACTGATAATACGGAAGCATTTAAAACAGTCAACAGTACTAGAGCTTTTGTATGTTGGTGTCCCTACAGTACTGCTCTACTGTAAAGTTCCATAATAGATTCCTTTGTTAAAGGCACAGGGGATAACTGTAGTGCAAAGGGAAGATGACTCCATGAGTATTCTCATCCATAGTCTAAAAGAATGACGGATGACCTGCTGTATTCCTGTCTATTGGGAAGATCCAAGGAAAACTTGTGGCATTTGAGCTGCTACCATAGGAAGTTTGCCCAGGGAATCTGTTTTAAGAAATAGGAGCCTCCTTTTTCCATCACGCCAGTGTCGAGAGCTTTTTAGGTACTTGCCCACAGAGCCAAAAAATTAATTCGTCGTATTAGTGGGTTTCATGTCTGAACATAAGGAGCACATGGAAAAAGTTGTAACCAGCTCGCTAGTTCTGACAAATTAACACTTGCTGAGCCTCAGTCTTAAGGCTTGAATATGAATAGTCTGCTTGTCTCCAGGACTCCTGCAGCACAGAGAAGAAACAGCAGATTGTTACAAGTTGAGCTTGCCATGCAGTTTTTTTGAGGAGAGTTGTTTCTTGTTCCAGCTTATTGGCTTTTGTGCCTAAGATTGTTTTCTTTTCTTCCTCATACTCCAGATCTAGGCTTTGCATGAGGATAGATACTTAAGTGCTCATATGACATTCCATGTGCTGCACTTTTCTCCCTTTGTCTGCTGCTTTTCTCTGCACTGGAAATCTGCTGTTAGCTTATCTGATCAGCATTTATATCTTTAATAGTTGTACACTTCTACACAAGACTCTATCAATGCCCATCTAAGTCAAAAAAAAGCTGTCATAGGGCGCGATGTGTTCTAGCCAAAAGCCAGTACCAAAGTTCTGGTGGACTCTGTTGTAATAAACAGGTTGAATAAGCAGGAGCTCTGCAGAAGGCCTGTGATTGAAGCTGGTAGAAAAGTAACTCTGTGGGCTGCAGGTCTGCCGGAAATGGGCAGTAAGAAATTGTATTTCGTGAACTGGTACCATCAGTACCTAATACCTTACCAGTTTTCCCCTCATAATGAGTTTCTTTGCTGTAATCTGCCTTCCGATATCCCCACAGGCATTAATCCAGCTACCCTCCGTGGCACAGACACAGGTGTATGGGTTGGTGCAAGTGGGTCAGAAGCTGGTGAAGCCTTTAGCCAAGATCCAGAACAGCTTTTGGGATACAGTATGACTGGCTGCCAGCGTGCTATGTTCGCCAACAGGATTTCTTACTTCTATGATTTTAAAGGTAAGTGTCCTCAGACTTGCAGGGCTGATCAGTAATTGCAATTTCAGCATGGTTGTACCATGGTTGCTCTACAGAAGTGCGATGGATGTGCGATACAGACTCATTGGGGATGAGAAAGTAGAATGCAGCTGTTGTAAAGAGGCATGTGAGAAGCAAAAACTGTGTTGTAACTCCGTGTTAAGACTCATTACAAGGCTTTGTACTTCAGTTGTTGAAAAGGCATAGCTGGCATTCATATGAAAGATAATGATGTCGGGAGAAAAATTACCGGAACAGGTAACTCTGAGAGAAGTAGGAGTGGTACAGGACCAATATGATTAAAGGCATGATGGGAATTGCCTTGAAGAGTAGTAGACAGCAGGGATCATGCTAAGGGTAGTACCAGGAGGTGGGAGTGATTTCGTTGTTGAAAATGGGGAGATGTTACCTGGTTGTGATACTACAGTGTCTTTTTTTGATGGAGATGGAGGTGGAATTTTAAAATGCACCCTTAAAGCTAAACTGTTGGCATTTTTTTTACTCCTTTCTCATCCCCTGTTACTGGCAAGCAGGCAGAGATGGTGATACTTGTCTCCCAGTGTATCAGGATTGCCTGTAATGTTCTGAAGCAACTGTTAGTGTTTTTTAAATGCATTTTGTGGTAACCACCCTATAGTCTTTGGAGAGTACCTCGAGAAAGATTAACAGTAAAAAGGTATTGTTTTTTTCTCCCCTTTCTGTTCCCTAAGGACCAAGCTTAACTATTGACACAGCCTGCTCCTCCAGTCTCATGGCTCTAGAAAATGCTTATAAGGCAATTCGTAATGGACGGTGCAGTGCAGCCGTGGTAGGAGGGGTCAACCTTCTGCTGAAGCCCAACACCTCTGTGCAGTTCATGAAGCTGGGTATGCTTAGTCGTGATGGTGCCTGCAAAGCTTTTGATGCTTCAGGTAAGGCATCAGCATGAAAAATCATCTTGTACGAGATGAATTTATTGCTGAATCTGTGACGTGCTCTGGTAGTAGCGGACATAGCTGGTCTTGTCCTTGTTCTTAGGTGCACTGCTTGGGACATACCCCAGACTTTATCTGTGTTGCACAGCTCCATTAGACCTAGAAAATTACCTATGGAAAATAAATTATATGGTTTGTTTCTGTGCCGGTGGGGAAAGGAAATACCTGTCTCTTGATGTAAACTTTCTTTCAACATTTGTGATGAGCATTGAGCCTTTCTAGGACATTCTTTTTTAAACAAATGTACATATTGTACTCCAAAGCAATCTGTTTTAAGCAGTAGCTCAGGAATGAGATAACCTTAGTGCGTGGTGCTTTTGCTGCTTTATTCGAAGCAGAACAGATTAATGACTTGTTCTGTCTCTGTTCTCAGGAGATGGATATTGTCGCTCTGAAGCTGTTGTCGTCGTTCTTTTGACCAAGAAATCCATGGCTAAACGCGTCTATGCTACAATAGTTAATGCTGGGAGTAACACTGATGGCTTCAAAGAGCAAGGTAGGCATTGAGCTTCTGAAAAGTGAGACACCAGCAGAACAGTTCATTCTAGAATCTTTGTTATCAGAGAAGGATTATTGCAGGGTACCTGTTCTTTACGTGTGTGAGGGTTTTTCATTGTGCCTTTTTTTTTTTTTTTTTTTTTCCTTTTTGAACTTTGGTAACACAATGTTCAGGCCCCTGTTCTGTAAAGGAATGAAAAGAGACAAGTGGTGATTGTTATTATACAGAGTATCAGGAGTGTCCTGTTGCTAGTTTAACCTTCCTTGGGATATGTCTGGAGTAACTTTTGCACGGAGAGTAGAAATGTACATGTTGTTACTGGAAGGCTCTTTTCCTGCTCCTGTCCCATTTTTCCCACTCGTGGAGATACCGAGTTTTATATGTTCTGCTTGATCTAAACATATAGTGTTAACCAGTATCTTCCCACAGTACTCTCATCATTGGTTTAGTTCCATTTCTGGTTCCTCTGCTTTTTCTAAGAGCCTAAGAGGCTTTCTGTGTTTGGTGCAAAGGACATAAGTATAAACCCTGAAAATACATCTTTCTTTTTGACCTGGTAACCCCAGTCAGTTGAAAGGGTGCTCAAAGCAGAACAGGAAGCATTTACTGAGAGAGGAATTCATGGCAATTTTTATTCTAGGTGTGACATTCCCATCTGGAGACATGCAGCGGCAGTTGGTCAGTTCTCTGCACAGAGAATGTGGTATCAAGCCTGGAGACATTGAGTATGTTGAAACTCATGGGACAGGCACCAAGGTCAGTATGACCTCTTTGTTTTGGGGATGTTTTCGTCCATTGCACCACTTGCCGCACTTTCGCATCAAATTATTCTTTGTTCTTTCAAAATAAAGGTAAAGGAATTATATTTCTGTCTTCTACCAGTTTCTGGAATATATACTGCTTCACTTTTTTTGGATTTTACCCAAATACCTTAACCTTTCAGATTTTTCTTTTGTGGTGTGTTTTGGAAGTATTGGCTACTAGCCATTCTGATTATTTTCCTTCCAGGTTGGAGATCCACAGGAAGTAAATGGCATTGCAGATCTCTTCTGCCAATGTGAGAGAGAGCCGTTGTTGATTGGATCAGCCAAGTCAAACATGGGTCATCCAGAGCCTGCCTCTGGACTTGCTGCATTAGCCAAGGTAACACATGGTTTGTGAGAGGAAAAAGCACTGGGGGGTGAGAGAGGGACTAATATTGGCTGTTGGTTTGTTTGTTTTAAAGAAAATTTGCACTGGTCCAGAATAAAACCTACACCGGTATTGATAAGTCAGGTGATTCTTTATTACCTACTACTTGTTTCACCTGCAAATACTTTTAAAAGCTAAGGTGGCTATTCTACAAGCTGTACATGAGTGCCCAAGTGACCCTCTGCCATGTGTACTCACAAGCGCATACAAGCTCAAACATTATAATTCACACATACCATTCGATTCTACAGGAACATAACTCTGCTCAGAATAAGGGGTTTGAGGTCACCTTACTGATTATTTTTTACAATGGAACTTCTAACAGAACACTGTAGGTCATTTGGGTTCAGGGGAGGTACAAATGGAGAGGTATTGGAGTAGTTTGAATGACCAAAGCTAAGAAGCAGTTTCTGTACCAGAAGAGTAGCTGATCCTTTGAGCTGTTTGTCAAGGATGTATTTTCTCAGTCTGTCTTGCGTTGGTGAGAAGCCAGGTGATTTATTTGGGATGAGGCTACCAGCTTGAATAACTGGTCGTCTTAGCAACCAGCCTAGTAATTACTGCTGTAGGCAGACAATCATCTCCCAGCTCTGGCTGCTAAACTGCTTAGCAGAGCTACCTATTGTTCATGCTTGGTAGTAAGCCTATTACTGACAGCCTTATAGACATGCAAACTGAATTCAAGTGTACTATCACTGCTATGATTTTAGGCTCTGTAAAATAATTATGATCTGAGTATGTACAGCTTTCTATGAATAGCCTTGTCCACAAATAAAGCGTGGAAGCTGCAATATCTGTCTCTCTGTAGAGGAAAGTTTAACTTTTTTTTAGAACCTCTATCACCCAGACTGCCACCTTTTTCAATAGAAGGAATGAGGACTTGATTCATTAAAATGAACCTCTCCATCCTTAATGTGTTTTATGTTATGAGCAATTTGCTTAGTACAGTTCTTCTCTGAGGACTGAACTGTCAGGAGAGGATCAAAGCTTTGAGGTAACTGTTTCTCTGTTTGTGTTTCTTAGAGACTGAAGAATTGCAAAAATAGGGGTCACAGTTTCTTTCTGAAGACTTCTGTGACATCATATTTTCTCACTTTTCCATCACTTTTTTCACTTAACTTTGTATCAGAATTTACAGCTGTAGGCAAGAGCCCATAGCACCTTTCACATGTGTTAGAATGTGTTTTTGTTGTGCTGCTATTAAGTTGTATTAGGTGTTGTTCCTAGATCTGGCATGTTTGAGAACACCTGAAGCTTTGTCTGGTTTGGTATTGGAAGTTCTGTCTCTGTTCTCGGTTCTTTGAAAGTTGGGTGGCAACTGACATTTTAATATTTGGAATTTTAATAAGAATGACAGATCTTGCATTCTTGAGGCCAAACCACAAACTACACTGAGCCCATCCTTTTCTAGGACAGTAACTGTTTCAGGAATTATGCAGTTTCTGTTAACGTTTTATGTTGGCATTCCATAACATGCTTTTACATGTGAGATATCAGTTATGGAAGTAGATCTTGGAAGTATCTGACTTAAGACTTAAAGAAAATGTTTATTATGGAAAAAAGAATAAGAAAGAAAACTAGGGTTTGCCAAGGCCGCTTTACTTGAGTTCTGATAAGGAAGGGAGAGCTCATCTGCACTTTGCTGTACAGCAATTAGGCTGAGTAGTTGAAAAGACAAATTTCGTGTTGACTGTGCTGTACACTCACTGTACTGCATTCTCAAACTTGTGTAGAAGCCATGGAAGGCTTAGAGGACAAATATGTATGTTTTATAAAGCAACAGCAAGTTCAAAGTAAATAGTATTGTAGGTGTAGGATAGCATTCATGAAAAGTCTTTTGTCACCGTGGCTTTATAGCATGCTGACTGGAGATGAAATTGTACATTTAAGGTTGTTTTCCCAAATAGTTTGCCATGTCTGATGGTCAGCTTGGAAGAACTGTTCCCCAACCACGATCTGTTTATCTGACAATTTTGTGGTGATGAAGGAATTGCCAAACACACAGGACATGCAGTATCTGCTACTGACCTTGTGGTGTTTGGTTTGCTGGACTTGTGCCACAAATGATTATGGCCTTGGTGTCATGGGCTGTTCGTAGTGTTGTTATTGAAAAAGATAGTTCTTGCTTTTTATTGTGCTGTTTTCTGTGCTTCCTTTTGGGTCTTCCAGTTCTGATCCATCTGCTGCTTTTCTGGGTCAAGAAGACATCAAATGGATGGAAAGCAGCATAAAACCCCTTTCACTAGTGCTCCAGTGTGTCTCTTTTGTGGTAAAGGCAGAAATGGGAGCATTTATTGTAATAAAGAATAGTATGTGTGGCCATCTGAGTGGGGAAAGATGGAGTGTGATGAAGGAAGAATAGCTGAAAGAGGAGAAAAAAGATGTGATATCTTTAGTAGCCTGGTTGCTTTTCCAGCAAGACTGCATGGCTTTACAGTTAGAAAGGGTCTGGAAGCTAAACTTAAAATGACCACGCTTAACCTTAACCACTGACTTTCTACATGGCCTTAAAACTTGCATAGGTGAAGTAGGTACTGCCTCTACGACATTGATAATGTTAGTCTGTGAAGGGTCCCTTTATACAAAGATAAGAGGAGCTGTTTTTGTGTGTGCTTACATAGTCATGTATAGTAATAAAAATAAATAAAACAAAATACAGTTTAAGAAAAAAAATAAGAAAATATGGAGCACATAATACTATGTTCTGTCTTCTAGGTTGTTCTCTCTCTGGAACATGGGCTGTGGGCCCCAAATCTTCATTTCAGTGACCCAAATCCAGATATTCCTGCTTTACACAATGGCTCCTTAAAGGTGGTTTGTGAACCAACACCAATAAAAGGTGGCTTAGTCAGCATCAATTCTTTTGGCTTTGGAGGTTCTAACGTTCATGTCATTCTGAAGCCAAATGAGAAGAAACATCAGCCTCCAGAGACTTGTAACTTGCCAAGACTGGTGCAAGTTTGTGGCAGAACAGAGGAAGCTGTAGAAATACTAATTCAAGAGAGCAAAAAACATAGAGGATGCAGTCCATTTTTACGCCTGCTCAGTGATATCTCTGCAATTCCTGTATCCCTCATGCCCTACAGGGGCTACACCCTAGTTGGCACTGAGAGTGACATCAAAGAGGTTCAGCAAGTTCAAGCGTCTGGTAGACCACTCTGGTATGTCTGTTCAGGTAGGTCCACAGCTGTGTCCAGGCTTCTGTGTTCTTCTATAGAAATGAAGCTTGAATAGTTGGATCTTGTGCGCTAATGTTTTTTCCACTCTCCAGAATGAGGAACTGTCACACAGACCCATGGTATGTGTAGGAGAATCATGTTTCCTGTGTTTTATCTAATCCTTCCAATTTAGCTATCTTTTGATGACAGCAAAGTCCAGAGAACAAAAAAGCAGTGCCTATTTTAGAGGGTGTTAGGAATGTGCAATGATTTGTCCTTAGATAGGATTATTTCACTTCCAAAGCAAGCTTATGATGTCCACTCCTATTATAGAGCATTACAAAAGCACGTTTTCTTGCTTGTCTTGCAGGCATGGGAACCCAGTGGAAAGGTATGGGCCTGAGTCTTATGAAATTGGATGTGTTTCGCCAGTCTATAATGCGCTCAGATGAGGCTTTGAAGAACACAGGACTGAAGGTCTCAGATCTGCTTCTGCGTGCAGATGACAATACTTTTGATGAGACTGTCAATGCATTTGTTGGACTAGCTGCTGTTCAGGTTAGTTGCAGTTAGATATCTGATTTCAGTTAGTTTTGGGCACAGCCCTTTGCAAGATGCTTGGAGGAGTGTTGATCTAAACTGATCTGTGTGTGTGTATCCGTGTGTGTAATGTGGGGTAGTTTCTCTAAGATACTAAGGAACATATTAAGTTTTATGTAAATGTTTCTGCCAAGAAAAAAAGTTCTATAGAATGCCTTCTAAAATTTGTTTTGAAAAAGAATGAAATGATGTTAAATGAAGTCTCTTTAATTCTGGAAGAGTGTCAAAGCAGGATTTGTTGTCTTTAAAAAAAAAAAAAACAAAAAACTAGAAGCAGAGCTTTTAAAGTGATCTGGAAAGCTGGAGTTGGCTCTTGCTTTATACAGACGCTCTTAGAATCATAGAATCATAGATTGGCTTGGGTTGGAAGCAGTCCTAAAGATCATCTAGTTCCAACCCCCTTGTCATAGGCAGGGATGCCACCCACTAGATCAGGTTGTCCAGGGCCACACCCAACTTGGCCTTGAATATGTCCATGGACGGGGTATCCACAACTTCTCTGGGCAACCTATTCCAGTGCCTCACTACCTTTACTGTGAAGAATTTCTTTGTAATGTCTAATCTAAATCTATCCTCTTTTAGTTTAAGACCATTCCCCCTTGTCCTGTCATTATCTACCCGAATAAAGAGTCCCTCTCCATCCTTTTTATAAGATTCCTTTAAGTACTGAAAGACTGCAACAAGGTCTTCCTGGAGCCTTCTCTTTTCCAGGCTGAACATCCCCAGCTCTCTCAGCCTTTCTTCATAGGAGAGGTGCTCCAGCCCTCTGATCATTTTTGTAGCCCTTCTCTGGACTCGCTTTAACAGGTCCACATCTTTCTTGTGCTCGTTGTACAAAGGTGCAATACTCCCGGTGAGGCCTCATGAGGGCAGAGTAGAGGGGGACAATCACCTCCTGATTACACCTCTTTTGATGCAGCCCAAGGCACAGTTGACCTTCTAGGCTGCAAGCACACACTGCTGGCTCATGTCAAGCTCTTGGTAACCTCCTGTTGTTGGAGATAACTTCTTAGTGTAAAGCTGCATAGCGGAGAGGTGCAAACAATATTGGAGACACAATGATTCTTCACATGCTTTGAAATGAGGCTGAAGCTGCTGTGATATTTAAAAACAAAACAAAACAAAAAAACGGCACGAAGAAAGTCTGTACAAAAAAGTAATCTTGAAATGCAGTCAGCACTGTTGCGTGCCTTTGAGTCCTTATACCTGCTTACTCTGTCATGGAATCATTCATTCTGCTTTTCCTTGCAGATTGCCCAAATTGATGTGCTGAAGGCTGCAGGTCTGCAACCTGATGGGATTTTGGGCCACTCAGTGGGAGAAGTAGCTTGTGGCTATGCAGATAATTCCTTAAGTCATGAAGAAGCCATTCTTGCTGCTTACTGGCGGGGACGATGTGTTAAAGAGGCCAAATTGCCCCCAGGAGGAATGGCTGCTGTTGGTAGGTATACGCTTAGCAAAAGAGTGATAGAAGAAAGCGCATCTGATCTCTGCTATATGGCATTAACATAAAACTGGGCTCTGAAGTGTGTTTATGATAGCAATCAGTTCTGTAAAAGTTTGGCTACTGTTGCCTCTTTTTTCTTCTTATGAAGAACAGGTTATAAAATACTGAAATTGATACAATGGTAGCAATCTCTGACCTGTAATACAGAATAGTTTTGGTCATCGTTCCAAAACTAAGTGGAAATAGAGAGATTTATTGACTGGTGACAAATGACAGAGTCCCAGTAATCACCTTGAAAAGAGATGTGAAAAACATAAGGGACTGTGTTTTTTCTCTTTACTCTTTTTAAAAAACAATATTTCTGAAGTACGCAAGAATGAGACATGAAGTCACTCTTACGTAGTGGACAGCTGGCTCGCAGAACTTAGTGCCACTAGCATATGCTTGTGCCTACTAGTACTTAGGAAGGAGCTTTCTCCTGGTCCAGCACTGCTCAGCGTTTCTGTCAATTACAAGTTTTGTTCACAACTGGGTGAAGTTTTGAGCTTTGAACCCAGCGGGTTGTCTTCAGTGGCTTCGTGGTAATTTATATGTTTAAAAATAACATGACTATTGATAGCATGATTGTTTTTTCTGTTTCTTATGACTGGACACAGTGGTTGATTAAAAATGGTGAAACACTTCAGAGAAGAGCTGTTGCAGGTCTAATACAATGAGTTTGATGACTGGGTCTTGTATTATAAACCTACGCTTCTTATTTTAACCAATGCTATAAAGTACTATCTACCTAATTGAGCTTTTTTTCTGCTTGATATTAAATATGTGACACCTTATCACAGAACTTAGCTTAGAGTGATTCATATAATGTTATTCATAATCTGATTTTGAGTTCAAGCTTTTACTGTGACTTGTATCCATGTAATACATGCTCAATATCACAGTGACAAAGTGTTAAAGCCAGGAGATAAACATCCTTTGATTTTGCAGAATCACTTTTGGGCAGAGGGGGGATGTCTGTGATCTTTCTTGGAAAACGTTACAGTTTTGTAAAATGCTGAATTAAGTGCAGTGATTGCATGCTCAATGGGGAGGATTGCCTCCCGTTGCAAGGCTTACTTCTCAAAACACGTGTTGTCCTGAACTCTTCCTCCTGCAGGTCTGACATGGGAGGAATGTAAGCAGCGCTGTCCTCCAAATGTGGTACCAGCCTGCCACAACGCTGAAGATACCGTCACTGTTTCAGGGCCTCTGGTAAGGAAAGAACTGACATGGTGCATGCCAGATCTGTGACTGGAATCTGTGAAGTTCTAGTTTGAAGAAAATGTGAAGCTAAGCTGCTTGAAAAGAAAAGCACCCCTCCTGGTGGGAGGGGACATGGTGTTCTTTACGAGTTCAAACACTCAAAAGTTCTCTGAGAGGAAGTGTAAGCTAATAAAGACAGATTTCTTATGCTGAATACTCTTATAGCCATGGGTATAACGAGTGATGAATGATAATACTGAGAACAACAATAACCTCATCACAGATCCCCTTAAGTGATGAGATCCCCTTAAGCTCCCCTTAAGTGGCAAGTGATAAAGGGCATGGGGAGAGGACAGTGCTTCAAACACTTCCCAAATGTGTTGTGAGCTGTTAGTTTTAGTTCTTTTATTCCTCTTCTCAGGACTCTGTGAATGAGTTCGTAGCCAAACTGAAAAAGGATGGTGTGTTCGCGAAGGAGGTGCGCAGTGCTGGAGTTGCATTTCATTCCTATTATATGGCATCTATTGCACCAGCGCTGCTCAGTGCTCTGAAAAAGGTAATGTTACTGAACTATGGTGTGCGTGAGTTGTGATGGGGCACCTGGATTTGAGCATCAGTGATATTAAGCTAAGAGGGTTCCATCCTTTTAAGAAGGGAAGTCTCTTAAAGAGCATGTAGACATCTGTAAGGTTTGAAGTCCTATCACATTAAGTGGAAGGATGACCTCAGCAATCACGATGAGGAAAGTGTCCCACAAAAAAGGGGGCAAGGGCTGCTTGCTTTTGCCTGTCTTGCTGTCATCTGTGACCTGTAACTCTTCCTCCTGTCCCTCTTTCTTGTCTGTCTGCAGGTCATCCCACACCCTAAAACTCGTTCAGCACGGTGGATCAGTACATCTATCCCTGAATCTCAGTGGCAAAGTGATCTGGCTAGGAATTCCTCTGCAGAGTATTATGTGAACAACCTAGTGAGTCCTGTGCTGTTCCGTGAAGGCCTGAAGCATATTCCAGAGAATGCTGTTGTAGTGGAGGTTGCTCCACATGCTCTTTTACAGGTATTTTATTTGATTATGTCAGTGTGGTAGTGAATCTCAAAATGTTCCTGCAGGAATGAAATTGAATGTCTGAAGATTAGAGAATAGGGCTTCTTTTTTTTTTTTTTTTTTTTTTTTTTTAAATCCCTCCCACTCTGAGAATACTATCTTGATTAAGTACTTTCAATTGCCTCCCAGTTTTAAGAAACTGATTTTGTTTTAAATAAGTAAATACAAATCCCAACATACTACAACTTTACTAGCCATGCATTCATGTTGTGGCCTTTATTCATTGTCTTGCATTTCAGATAGCTGATAGGTAGCTCTCCAAACTGCAGTGAGTAAGAAAATTGTTTGGACCTAATAGGGCATGTGTGTATAAAGCAGGGCAGGGGGGAGAAATTCAGGACTAACAGGGCTTTTCTGTGGAAAATCTGTTACCGCCATCTGTACTTTCATGTTCTTTTATTGGAAAGTGGTAGATGGTAGTGGTGTTCCTTTCTCCCCTATTCTTCTTTTCAGTTTTTAAAAGCTAGTTCAGTTGATACTGTTCTCTCTCACTTCATTTGTGGACTTGGATAATCAAACTTACATAGCCGTAGAAATTCAAGAAGAAAGAAAACACAATGCCACGATAACATGACTAGCTAAAATAATACAATATGCAGTGTTGCATCTCTTACAGATATTAAGTATATCTACATAATGTTAATTTTTCAAATAAGTAAGATCTCAGTTATTACTTATAAATACCTTTATACTAATATTAAGATGCATGCTTTTAGATATTCTCCATTATTTTGTGGGGTTTTCAATTACGTGGTGTCCATTGCTCCTATCCTTTCTCCCCACCTTCAATGTCAGCTGAAAATAGACAGCACTTCAAATGGAACTTATAAAAAATAGAATGTCCAAGCATTAACAATCTTTAATGAATGAGATCTGGGGAGGTTTTCCCCCCAGCCTCTGCCGGGTAACTTTGTCCTATGTGATCAAAGTAAAAAGCCAGACTGTACCTTTGAATTCCTGAAGTGTAGTCTCTCCTTTATGTTCCTCTACCTTCCAGGGAATTGAGTATCATTATACTGAAGCAAAATGTTGCTTCACATATCTATATTATTTGAGAAGATGCTAATGAGGTGATTGTAGGTAAATGCAAATTTGTATGGCATCAAATGCTTTCATCAGCTTCCAAAAAAAAGACTTGGATATCTATAATACCAGGCATACACAAAATGTCTTCTATCATCTGTTTCAGAACACTACTAAAAATGTTTTCTAACATACGGCTAGATGTGTATTTTGACCTTCCTGAGAGTTAGATGAAAATTGGATCCTTTGTCCTTACTCTTTGAGAAGCCTGACCTGAGGAGTGGGTTACAACTCAGAAAACTGCATTTAGTTGCCTTGTATAGGTTTATGTAGTGACTTAATAAGCGTGCTGTGAAGCCTGCTGTTTGAGTATAAGTGTACAGTTGATCCCTTGGGGGGGGGGGGGGGGGGGGGGG
>CM021782.1:12653683-12690342 GCA_011076525.1 Nettapus auritus
GTACCCTTTTGAAGTTGTAGAATCATAGAATGGTTTGGATTGGAAGGAGCCTAAAAGATAATCTAGTTTCACTCTGCACTGCCACTGGCAGGGACACCTTCCACAAGACCAGGTTGCTCAAAGTCCCATCCAACCTAGCCTTGAACACTTCCAGAAAGCAGGCATCTGCAACTTCTCTGGACAGCGTGTTCCAGTTCCTCACCACCGTCATAGTGAAGAGTATGTTCCTCCTCCTATCTATTCTAAACCTACCCTCTTTTAGTTTAATGCCATTACCCCATGTTCTATCACTACGCTCCCTAATAGAGTTCCTCCCCAAATACGACGTGAAATAAAGCATAGTTCTTAACCAGACCAAGTATTCCCTTCTCAGTGATACCTCGATACTAAAATTTTTACGTAGAGTTGAGGAAAAAAACATTCACAGTATGGTCATGGTCATAGTAGTTCTTGTAGGTTTCACAAGGTAAAAATTGCAAGTATTTATTTTAGGAACTTTAGGACTTTGGAATGGTAGTGCAGTAGTTCCAGTAAGCATTGTCCTTCTAGGCTAAGTGGTCTGAGACCACAGGAGCGTTTTGTTTTCATAAACTTGTTTCACCCCCCCTGTAATTATCAGATCATTATTCCCTTCTTCCCATCCCATAAGAACCGGTCATTGTGAATTAGCCTGTTAGCAGAGAATGCAGTACATGAGGTACGCTAGGTTGTGCTTGTCTCACAAGATCAATGCTGTGGTTTTGTGCTTGTCCCTTAAGTCTCAAGAGCTGCTCCTTTTTATTTGCTCCGTGGCATGCAAAATTAGACAAATCTTAAGAAGATCCATTTGTGAATCAAGTTTTATAGTTGTACAGTGCTTCTGAGTTCTGATCCAGTATATATTTTTTATGTATATTAATTTTATTTGTTCTTTGAAAGTGCGACTTGAAGGGAGAATCAGAGCAGAACTATTTAGACGTGTATTTTTCTCTAAAGAAACGTTATACCTAATATTAAAATCACTGTACCATTTTGGAATCTAATGCAAGTGACTGATGATTTCATCAGCTGGGTTTGAGAGTGTTGATTTTCTCTTCCTTCATCCTTCTCCCATTTAAAGTCTGTAGACCAAATTAAAGAACAGATCAAATTTGGGTCAGACGCTGGGTTTTTGATTTAATAGCAGTTGTTTGGAAAATGCTCTAGGAAGCTACAGACTGGAAAAGGCTGATCCTGGGAGCAAGAGCTTAAGGTGGGGTGGTGCACAAGTGGGAGGCTCAAGGGGGTGATCTTGCAGTTCTTGAAGTGTAGCTGTTGATTTTACAGGGCAATTTGCCTGGGAAAGGGAGATGTGTGATTTGGCAAAATTTCAGGAATATTACATATATTCTTCCTTAGAAGACATGCGGCTTCTTGGGTGGCTGGAAGAGAGCACGTTCTAGCACCTAGCACAGGTGCAGAAGCAGTTTGACAAAACAGTTTCTTGTAGTGTGTGGAGGGCAGGGAAAATTAGAGGCAAAAGAGTTAGTAATACCTTCCACCTTTGATTTCTGAACTCTACTTGACCAGGCTATCTTGAGGAGAAGTTTGAAACCATCATGCACTATTTTACCTTTGATGAAGAAGGATCAGAAGAATAACTTGGAGTTCTTCCTAACACAGACTGGAAAGATTCATTTAACTGGGTAAGGAGACTAAGGGATCAAGGGTGAGTGGGGTATCAGTTAGGAGAGCATTCAAGCCTCTTCTCTAGCATGCATGTCTTTACCATGATTGAAACACTCCTTCAACAAACTTGGGAAAAATGAGATTTACACCTATGCTTTACATATTTTATATGCTCACTTAAGAAACATTAGAGATGTTAGAGATTGCTTGGGCTGGGGAGGTGCTTTTCAAAGAGAAGGAATCAGTTTCCAGAGGCCTAGGAACCTGGAACTCGCTCATAGAAAGTAAACTTTGCATCTCATAGACTGTTAGAATTACAAATTTGGCTACAGTAAATGTTCATGGAACTCCTGGAGAAGTCTCAGACATGGAGCCCAGGAACAGTTACTGTATGACCTTTAATTATTATGATTGATTTTTTTTTTCTTTTTTTTTTTTTTTTTTCCTTTTTTTCTTTTTCCCCTCCAAATGTCTTGATCCTTTTTGTCTTCCTAGGATAAACGTTACTGGAAACAACTTGTTCCCATCTGTGGAATACCCTGTCCCTGTGGGAACACCCCTTATTTCTCCATATATCAAATGGGACCACAGCCAGGACTGGGATGTTCCAAAAGCTGAAGACTTTCCATCAGGTTCCAAAGGCTCTGCATCTGCTTCAGTCTACAATATTGGTATGTTTGTCAGTTGGTTTTGTTTGTTTTCCTACTTTACCTCTGCATTTTTTTATAAAACTAGGAAAAGGATACTCAAAGCACAGCATCCTTGAAGTCATCTTCTGAAGCTTCATATATTTTTATTTATTCGTTTTCAAAGAGACTGGATCTACTTCTGAAATGGGGTGAAAGAATATGAACAGAGGAGGAAATTGTCTTGATTCAGACTGACAGCAGTCTTAAGATTGGCATGTTGCCAATCAGGATTGCTGGGGAAAACCCTAGATCCTCTTAAAGAAATTTAGGGCAAAAGATCTCTTTATTTGTGAGGTTTTTATTATTTTTATTCTGCTCTTTATTATTTCACAGATGTGAGTCCTGACTCTCCTGACCATTACCTGGTTGGTCATTGCATTGATGGCAGAATCCTGTACCCAGCAACTGGGTACCTTGTGCTGGCTTGGCGATCTCTGGCACGGTCTCTTGGCATGGCCATGGAGCAAACAGCTGTTATGTTTGAAGAAGTTACAATTCATCAGGCAACTATCCTTCCCAAAAAGGGTAAGTGAGTGGTACTTTCACCACTACAACAATTAAAGGTGCGTAAGGAAAGAAATGCAAAATGAAGAGGAACTTGGGGGGAGGGGAACAGATAGAAGGAGTGGGAGTGCAACATGACTGTATGAAATTATTCATTGTTCAGTCAGGTAGACACATACAGTCACCTTTACTCCATGTTGTGTGGAGTGAGTCTGGAAATGATGCTAGAGAATAGAGGCAGTAAATAACCTTGCAGCCCTGTCTTCCTCAATGTTTCTTGCAGGATCAGTGCAGTTGGAAGTTCGAATCATGCCTGCTTCCCACTGCTTTGAAGTGTCAGGGAATGGGAATTTGGCTGTGAGTGGTAAGTGAATGAAGTGTGTGTGCATGCCCTGGCCTACTCAGATCCGTTATGTATGAACACTGATAGATTCTTATTCTTGCCACTGTGTCCATCAGGGAAGATTAACCTCATAGAAAATGATGCTCTGAAGAACTTTCATAACCAGCTAGCTGCCTTTCAGACTCAGTTAGACACAAGCTCAAAGTCTGACCTCTTGAAGGAAGACGTTTACCAAGAGCTGCATCTTCGTGGATATAATTATGGACCAACTTTCCAGGGTGTTCTGGAATGCAACGGTGAAGGTGAATTTACTTTCTGTAGAAGAATGATGAACGTGGTTACTGTAATGATGAATATTTGATCTTTTAGTTCAATTTGTATTAATGGTCCACTTGACTATGCTTTGTGGAGTAATTATACTTTTTAGTGTGGTAACAGAACAACTAGGTGTTCTAACAGGGCACTGGGAAAGCTGTTATCTCCAACGTAGAACTGATTACTGGAGTTTACAGGGGAAGCTGGGTGCATACAACAGACTTTGTAGTTAAGTAACGACTTCCCACATCTGCTGAATGACAAAATTACAGTGAGGTTTCCGCTCTCTTCTTCTGCAGCAAGTGCAGGGAAAGTTCTGTGGAATGGAAACTGGGTGACCTTCCTTGACACCTTGCTACATCTGATAGTCTTAGGTGAGCCTGGGCGCAGTCTACGCTTACCCACCAGGATTCGCTCAGTGTATATTGACCCAGTGCTGCATCCAGAGCATGTGTGCCAATACCAAGACAATGTAGAAGGTAATGTCTTTTGTGCTTGGGCTTTTACAAGTTCCTTTGAGTGCTGTATGTGTGAATGTTTGACTTTCTTAGAAGTAGGATGGACTTTAGGGGCCCTCTTACTCTCCAAGTTATTCTACAGCTCCCTTTGTAATGGCCTGATACAGCACTCACTGTTCATCTGATCACCTTGAAGAAAATGCTTATAGAGTTTGATGCAAGCTTATGTTTGTTTCTTGTCTTTCAGCTCTAGATGTTGTTGTTGACCGCTGTCTTAACAGCCTCAAAGCAGGAGGTGTTCAGATTAATGGTCTTCATGCTTCTGTGGCACCACGACGACAACAGGAACGAATCCCTCCCATCCTGGAAAAATTCTGCTTTGTTCCCTATAGTGAGAGTAACTGTTTGTCTTCTAGTGCCCAGCTTCATGCCTATCTGGAGCACTGCAAAGGTAGAGTGGGGTTGGTTCATTTTCACACTAGGGGAATCTTCCAGCTTGCCAGAACTGAAAGAAACTGTTGATACGACTTCAGTCCTTAGAGCATTTAAGAAATTAAGTGTTGGTCTCTGTACAAGACTTCAGCAGGAGTCCAATGTCTGTACACTTGTTAGAAGCTAAAAACTACTTTTGCCTGAGGTACCTCTAAAATGCAAGTAGGAGTAAAGCCAGCAGGCGGGGGCATCTACACTTCTTTAATGCGCAGTGTGTCAAATAGCACAACCTTTCCTGTAAGCAGAGAGGCAGAAATCAGCTTCTTCATGGAGAAATCCAGTCTGCTTACTTCAAAAACTGATAAGAAAGCCTACGTCACTGAGTCTTCACCTTTCTTAGTTTGCTTTGTTTTGTTTTTCCTGTGAACTGCCAAGATGGGGAAGGTGACATGTCTACTCCCATTTATTTATGGGCACAAGAGCCTATCCAGGAGGAAAAGTGTTTTAGTGAGATACGCTAAAGAAAGTTTACATTTGCCACAATAATAGAATAAAAGCAGCTTAGACTGTTGTTAAACCAGTAGCCTAGTTTAATGCTCTCTGGATGGGGAGACATCATCTGTGCCCAACTCCTTGCCTTCTTGTCTCTCTATCAAAGGAGGCAGGGAGGAATTGAGTGCAGGTTTTCTTTATTTTGGGTTCGTGGGTTGTTTTTTGAGGTCCTTGCTATACCTTTGCTATACCTGTCATTTTTTTGTATTCTATGTTGGTAAAGTGACTTCATGCTCATCCTTTGATTTGGCAATAAGTTTTAAAGATTTTATTTCCTTCTTTTTTTCTGTCAGTATATCTTCCTGTCCAGATACTGTCGTCATAGTTTTTATCTGTAGTGGGATGTTATTTTTTTTGTTGTTAACACTGTTGCTGATCTCAGTCAAAATCAGCTATTTTCCATTCAGTTGTAAAGCAAAGTCTTCTACTCACTTTTGTGTTTGTGGAAAAATACAACTTTCTTCCTCGACTCTCTAAAGCTCTTATCAATCTCAGATTTTCTGTGATTGCCCACTTTTAGTTGGAGCCTTACCCTGGGTAGTCTTGATGGTTTAGATTGTCTTGGCACAAACCTTACTTGTTTTGAGGCTGCAGCTACTGTATAATCTGTAATTGTGGGAAAGCACAGAATAATGCACTATGTCTTTGTGGCAAAGCTGATGATACAAGACTATGACTTGATTAGTGGTGATCACCTGATATAGCAAATGAGGGAGGGGACATTCTCTTCAGAAAGAGGAAAAGAAAAATCTTTGGAAAATCTTAACTCCTTTCATTTCTTCTTCTACTCCATAGGTCTGATAAAGAACTTACAGGCTAAAGTGGCTGTGCATGGTGTCAAATTAGTCATCCATGGCCTAGAAACTGCAGGGGTTGCTGCAGGGTCCTCACCCATGCAGAACGGCCTTCAGCATATCCTTGCTGAAATCTGCCGTCTGGAACTGAATGGAAACCTACATTCTGAGCTGGAACAGATCGTGACTCAGGAGAAAATGCACTTCCAGGATGACCCTCTTCTCAATGGCTTGCTAGATTCTTCAGAGTTGAAGACTTGCCTGGATGTGGCGTTGGAGAACATGACCAGTCACAGGATGAAGATAGTGGAGGTTAGCTGGAAGTCAGGGATGGAATCATAGTTCATGTTTCCATGCCTCCCAGTAACCTGATCACGTACTTCTATTATTCCAGTTATAATTCTGAATATCATTCATTTTTCAGCTTGGTTTTCCATTTCCAATTCCTTTCTTTTTTAACAGGCTCTTGCAGGAAGTGGACATCTGTTCTCTCGTGTCACAAGTATTCTGAATACTCAGCCCCTGTTGCAGCTGGACTACATTGCCACTGATTGCACCCTTGAAGCTCTTTCAGCTAATGAAGCAGAGCTACAGGATGCTGGAATTTCCTTTAGCCAGTGGGATCCATCTAACCCTCCTTCTGGAAACCTGACCAATGCTGACCTGGTGGTATACAACTGCTCCACAAATGTTCTAGGGAACACAACTAAAATTGTCTCTAATTTGACAGCTTCAGTGAAAGAAGGAGGGTTTGTTTTGCTACACACCCTTCTTCAAGGAGAAACTCTTGGAGAAATTGTCAGCTTCCTTACAAGCCCAGACCTACAGCAGAAGCACAGCTTCCTGTCTCAGGTAAACATCCCGGAAGGACAAATGTTTTCTCAGTGGTTAGTCTGGAGTCTGCTGCTTGCATACTTTCTTGTGGTGACTGAGTAGATGTTGCTTTCCATTGAGGCTCTCTGTAAGCATATATTTAAGGAATACTACTTCAGAAGAAGAGAGTTGTCAATTGCCACAGATTAGATTGGAAGAGTAAACAGCAAATTCAATCAGGAATGCCTTTCTTAATGCATTAAAAATAGTCATTGTCACGTGTGTATCTATATAATCTCTAGGAAGACACTGGCCAGGACAACTCAGTTATAGCTAAAATAACATGATGCATTGTTGGGTTAGAGGGTACAGCTTTTTCACTGTAGGATCATAAAAGGCTTCAGCGTGAGAGTATAATTCCTCAAATATCCTCCTCCTAAATATCATTACATAATAGTTAAGCACGTGTTTGCAGCCCGGAAGGCCAACTTATGTCCTGGGCTGCATTAAAAAAGGGGTGGCCACCAGGGAGAGGGAGGTGATTGTCCCCCTCTACTCTGATCTTGTGAGACCCCACCTGGAATACTGCATGCAGACCTGGGGCCCCCAGCACACAAAGGATGTGGAGCTCTTGGAACGAGTCCAGAGGAGGGCCACTAGGATGATCAGGGGGCTGGAGTACCTCTCCTCTGAAGAAAGGTTGAGGGAAGCTTGTTTAGCTTGGAGAAGAGAAGGCTCCAGGGAGACCTCATTGCAGCCTTCCAGTACTTGAAGGGAGCGTATGAACAGGAGGGGGAACTGCCCAGTGCTTGTATCTATCTAGAACATTATGCAAGGCCTCTTGTCCCTCAGGGGAGTCAACACCACTTCCCAGTTTAGTATCATCAGTAAACTTGCTGAGGATGCATTCAACCATTCAACTCCTGGATCCAAATTGCTGATGAAAATGTTGAACAGAACTGGCCCTGGAGTCGAGCCCTGGGGAACACCGCTATTGACCAGCGGCCAGCCAGATGTAGCCCCACTCACTACAATACGGAGGCAAGAATGGGTCTTAGAGTTCTGACAATGTCCCCGTCCAGAAAACTTTCCATAGTCCTTGATATCACATATCACACTGTCAAAACGTCCTGCTGTTTTCCATAGCCTGTAGTCATCTTTATTTCATTAAAATTGTATAGCCTCAGTGTTCCTGCATGTGTCACACATGCGTTTTTGTTCTCTTGTTTTTCTGAAGTGTTGTTTCAATATAATTTAAGCTCCTTCCCTGCTACAAGTTTGTTGCTTCCAGGCTTCTCCCTCCCCTCTCACAGGACTGAAAAATTTAGGTGATTAGTGGTTGGTTTTTTTTTGTGTGTGTGTGTGTGTGCTTCCTCTGTCCCACTTTTTCTATTGCAGATAGGGCTTACACAACCTAGATTAGTAATACATAAACTCAGTGTTTTCCCTTTCTGTTATTTTTCTGTCGGGATTTGTACATTCTTTTTGTCCCTGAAGATGGGCCTTTCTTAGACTGCTGAAATTAAATTTTAGGCACATTCAAATCCTGTATGGGATTTGACAGCATGGTTACTGCTCTGTTTTTTGCATATCTCATAGTGTAGTAAGACAAGTTGCCTAACCAGGGCTTTGAGATACTTGTACTACTGCATTCAGAGGATATTTTAGGGAAGAAGGAATAGTCTAGACACGGATAAAATACTGCTATGTTAAACAAATACGTATTTGTACTGAGACAGTACAGAGCTAACACCAAAATTCCCAGCAAAAGCAATAAAATAGTGGACAGGACCTGTTGTTCCCAGTGAGGCAGTCTTCAGAGAGACTCAGCAAGGAGTACAGATGGTGGTTTGTAGTTTTAATTAATTTAAAAGAAACATCACAAACTTTAATTGTTGTTGTATGTGATTTGACAGGCACAATGGGAAGGCTTATTCAGCAAGGCCTCACTGAATATGATTGCAATGAAGAGATCTTTCTTTGGCTCAGTTATTTTCCTGTGTCGCCGGCAATCCCCTGCCAAAACACCTATTTTTCTCCCAATAGATGAGACCCATTATAAGTGGGTTGAATCCTTAAAGGTGAGAATTCCTGTGTTTTGGATATTTGGCTTTCCAAATCATTACACTTTCTTAATGAGATGTTTAGCAGTATTGGGGTTGCGGGGGGAGAAAAAGAGTACGTATTTTAGTTACTTTCCTTAAAGTACAACTTATTAATCTCTGCCTTAAGGATACAAGGGGTGTTTCCTTTCTGAGATTCCTGGCAAAACAGTCTGGGGTTTGTCTTGTAGGAGATCTTGGCGGACCAATCGGAGCGGCCTGTGTGGTTGACTGCCACCAGTTGTGGGAACTCGGGAATTTTGGGCATGGTGAACTGTCTCCGCCTGGAAGCAGAAGGCCACAGAGTCAGGTACAAAAGCATGCCCTTGAGTCACAGTTGGAGAAGAGATGTTTTTCTCTTAGATTCTTTTCAGTCTTACACCAAAACAAATGTAATGATAACTCTTGGCTTCTAGGTGTGTGTTCGTTTCCAACTTGAACCCTTCATCGGCTGTCCCATCCATTAGTCTTTCTTCTCTGGAGATGCAGGACATTGTTCAGAGAGATCTGGTGATGAATGTGTATCGCGATGGAAAGTGGGGCTCCTTCAGGCATCTTCCATTGCAGCAAGGTAATTGCTTTGAGGTTTAAGGATCACTTGCAGGGCTTAGAAGAATTAGAATATGAATGGACTTGCGTAGACTATGAGTAGCTCTTGTTCCCACATTTTTATTATTATTTAATAAGTGGATAATATGGAATTCTTCCTTTCCAGCTCAGACTGAATAGTAGCATGCTCTGGTACCAGGAAGAGGGATAAGGTATTTAGGGTATGGGCAGAATTGCAGGGTAAGAAAGAGCTTTGTGTGGAGAGCAAATAGAGGAAAAGGCAGCAATTACGCATGGAGTTTACTCACTCTGGAAAGTGTATCCCCGTGTTAATGTGTATAAAGTTAATCTGTTCTTCCTTCTGCAGGACAACCTCATGAGTTGACAGAATATGCCTACGTCAATGCATTGACTCGTGGAGATCTCTCATCCCTTCATTGGATTGTTTCCCCACTTAAGCATTTCTACACAACGAATCCAGATGTTCAGCTCTGTAAAGTCTATTATGCATCTCTTAATTTCCGGGACATTATGCTGGCCACAGGAAAGCTTTCTCCAGATGCTATCCCTGGTAAGCTAAAATTACACTAGAAGAAAAATTATTCATATATGACTGTCATAGAATTTATTCACATAACTTCATTAATTTTATTTATGCAATGGATAAAGTATGTATCAGCTTTTGTTTAGCAAGAAAGTACACTTTTGAAAAGGAAGTATAGCCATACTTCAGGGCTATACACCAAAAACTTGCAAGTTCTACTTCCACTTACAGCCCCATTTTTCACATGGCAGAATTGTTAAAATGCTGTGAAGGAAACATTATTAGCCTCATTGCATAGATACCAAGGATGAGGTGAAATGTTGGAGGTTCCAGAGACAGGCAAGGTACATATGAAGGTGAGAACGTTGAAGTTTCATGCTGCCATGCTACTGGACATGTTTTGCTTTTAGGGCAGAAGAACGCAAGGTGAAGTATCTGCTGTCTACGAAATGCAGATTATCATCTTGCTTGGTAGGGAGTTATGGATTAACGTAATGTCTGTGAAATGGTTTTGAAGCTTCATTTAAACAAAGTAAAAAGTATGTTTGTAGACTTTTATGAGTGACTTTGACTAGGGCTGTGTTTTCCTTCGTGACTGAGATTAGTCTCTTCCTAAAGTGTGTGTTCACAGGCACAAAGGTTTAGCAGTAAACCTGTTTTCTCTGTGATCACCCTTTCTAGTTTATGTATCATTCTTTTTTAAAGAGCAAAAAAAGTGTCATTGAAACAGAATGTTTCAGTGAAACTTCTCAGATGAAAGCTGGAAACTAAAGCAATACGATCAAGGCCAGAGTAAAATTTAATGAGACCAAGTCGTTTTCTGGTATTCTTGTCCTTAAGAATGACAGATTAACTGTGGTGGCTTATGTACTGTGTACACAATAGACAGATCTTAGCATTTTTTCTGTCTGTTGGGTTCCAGCTTTCAGGGACTACTATTTCAGTAAATTCTCTACCAAAAGATTTTAGAAGAGAAGTTTTCCTTTGTAAAAGATGTTTACCTTCTTTCAGGTAACTGGGCTTCACAGCAGTGCATGCTGGGCATGGAGTTCTCAGGACGGGACCTGTCTGGAAGAAGGGTGATGGGATTACTGCCAGCAAAAGGGCTGGCTACAGTGGTAGACTGTGACAAGAGGTTTCTATGGGAAGTCCCTAAAAACTGGTAGGTCTTCTGTTTTCTGTTTCATATATGTGGGTAAAATTTGCCTTGCTGCCTGAGACTGACAACCCTGATCTGACTACAGGACTGCATAATGGGTAGATTCTTCTCTGAGAAATGGTAATAGAGCTATAGTCTCCTGAGTAGGATTTGGTTCAGTCATCTGATTTGCTGCAGGAGCTGAGCACTGTGGGTTTTTTGTTTGTTTTTGTTTTGTTTTTCTGCAATGGCTTGTACTAGTTTTTCATCTCTTTCTTGGGCTTTTAGCTCCTTGTGTTTTGGTTTATGCAAGGATTTTTGGTGTTGATTATGTTGCTGGTGAGTTACTGAAATACTTCTGTAGAAGAATAAAGCCCTTAGCTATGCTTGGCCACTGTGGTGATCTTTTGTATTGTTGAGAACCATGTATACTCTTTGATCTATCTTGGCAGTTTAACCTTCGTATTGCTGAAAAGCAAACTTCATCAGGAGAATATGGGAGGCTTCCAAGGGTAAAGATCTCTTCTTCCCTTCAATTTGCTTCCTAGGACTCTGGAAGAAGCAGCTTCGGTGCCTGTGGTTTATGCCACTGCTTATTACGCCTTGGTGGTTCGAGGTGGTATGAAGAAGGGTGAGAGTGTCCTTATTCACTCTGGCTCAGGAGGTGTGGGCCAAGCAGCCATTGCCATTGCCCTGAGCATGGGCTGCCGTGTCTTTACTACTGTAGGTGGGTACTGAGAATCCAGTTTTATTAAAGGTATATGTGTGTGTGTATATACGCCTACATATTTTTGGTTATATAGGTACACAAGTGTGTATAAAAAGTATGTTTACATACGTATTTTTCCCCCAAGCATGATCTACTGCTACCTTGACCTAGTTTCTAGGCAGAGGAAGGGATACGTAGTAAATACAGCTACTGACTATGTGCTAGAAATTTTCACAGCACAGAAAATTTATCTACCTTCTGTATATTATGTAATTCAGAAGTATGGGAGAGCAAAACTGCTTCATTTTAAATTCAGTGATGTGATCAAAGAATGTCTATCCATTGTAAGGCTTCATCTGTTTCTGGTCATTTCTGTGTCCTATAAATGACTAGCCTCTGTCCTAACATTTGACACCTTGAGAGCCTGAGAGCTTTGAAGCAACTGCTTGGTGGCTGCTTAGACGGCTGTTGTGGTTTAACCTGGCCGGCAGCTAAACGCCACACAGCTGTTCACTCACGCTCCCCCCTCCCTCTCTGGGATGGGGGAGAGAAATGGAAAAGTGAAGCGAGAGTTGAGATAAAGACAGTTTATTAAGATAGGAAACAACAATAATAATAATAATAATCGTGTGTATGATGCACAATGCAATTGCTCACCACCCGCTGACCGATGCCCAGTCTATCCCCGAGCAGCCGGCCCCCCCACCCTGGCTAGCCACCGTTATGTATTGTTTAGCATGATGTCAGATGGTATGGAATAGCCCTTTGGCCAGTTTGGGTCAGCTGTCCTGGCTCTGTCCCCTCCCAGCTCTTGCTGCACCCCCAGCCTGCCCGCTGGCAGGACAGAGCGAGGAGCTGAAAAGTCCTTGGCTTGGTACAAGCACTGCTCTGCAACAACCAAAACATTGGCATATTGTCAGCACTCTTCTCATCCCAATCCAAAACACAGCACTCTACCAGCTACTAGGAGGAAAATTAACCCTGTCCTAACTGAAACCAGGACAACGGCACATCTTTTCTTGAGACCTCAAAGGTGAAAATTGATTGTTTTCATCACTAAAGAATTAACATAAAAGTACTGACATCATACAGTCATCTACTTCTCTTGTACTTCTAGGCTCTGCTGAGAAACGCCAATATCTCCAAGCAAGGTTCCCACAGCTGGATGCTAATAGCTTTGCCAGCTCCCGAAATACTACCTTTGAGCAACATGTATTGCGAGTTACCAATGGAAAAGGTGTGAACTCAAATATTTTTCCTTCTTTAGTTAGCTGTGCCACGTTACATAGTTGCACTTTCTGAAGACAAAAGGGATCACTATAAAACAGGGGTAGGCTCTCCACAGAGCGGAGTCTATTAAAGTTGCTTCTTCTTTCATTGCAGGTGTCAACCTTGTGCTGAATTCCTTGGCAGAAGAAAAGCTCCAAGCCAGTTTGCGTTGTCTTGCTCAACATGGGCGCTTTTTGGAAATAGGCAAATTTGATCTATCTAACAACAGTCAGCTTGGTAAGATGAGACATCAGGAAATACCTCTTGTTTTGTTTAAGGAAGCATGACAGCACAACCTACTTACTATCATAACGCAGGCTAATCTTCAAATTTAAAAAAAGGTTTTTAGCTGAAACATTTGTTTCATAAATAGGAATTTTGCCTTGGCTTTACAAGCCATGTGTTAAATGCATCATTGCAAAATTTGCATTGCTTCTATCACTAACAGTTTCTCTAGCCTTTTGCATTAATACCTTCTTGGAGAAACATTCAGCATTTTTGTAGAAGCCTTTGCACGTTTTAACTTGCAAAATAAGTGAGTGATCTTTCCTGAAGTCTTTCTTTATAATCGATGTAGGATGTGTTGCCCACAAAGAGTTTGGCTTGGAAGGTAGTAAGAAGCAGCTTTTGCTTCACATGACACTGTTTACCACTGTCTGTTAGCTTTTAGATTTCTTAGATCTGTTAGACAATATATATAAACTTTCTGGGATGAAACGTGTCTATTTGTAGTAGATTAGTGCACTGTAAAAGTAGCAAATAATAGAATCACGGAATCATGGAATGGTTTGGGTTAGAAGGGACCTTAAAGATCATCTAATTCCAACCATCCTGTCACGAGCAGGGGCACCTTCCACTAGATGAGGTTGTCAAAGCCCTATCCAGCCTAGCCATGAGCACTTCAGGGATGAGGCATCCACAGCTTCTCTGGGCAACCTGTTCCAGTGCCTCACCACCCCCATAGTGAAGAATTTCTTTGTAATATCTAACCTGAAGCCTACTCTCTTTTAGTTTAAAGCCGTCACCCCTTGTCCTGTCACTACATTCCCTGATAAAGAGTCTCTCTCCAGCTTTCCTGTAGGCCCCCTTTAGGTACTGGAAGGCCACTATAGGGTCTCCCCAGAGCCTTCTCTTCTCCAGGCTGAACAATCCCAACTCCCTCAGCCTGTCCTCATAAGAGGGGTGTTCTAGCCCTTTGATCATACTCATGGCCCTCTTCTGGACCTCCACCAGCACATCCATGTCCTCCTTATGTTGGGAACCCCAGAGCTGAACACAATGCTCCAGCTGGGGTATCAAGAGAGCAGAGCAGAGAGGGAGAATCACCATGTAGGTGATTCATGTAGGCCATGCTTCTTGTGATACAGCTCAGGATATGGTTAGCTGTCTGTTCTGCAATAGTACATTGCTGGCTGATACTGAGTTTTTCATCAACCAGCACCTCCAGGTCCTTCTTCCCAGGGCTGCTCTCCATTCACCACCCATCCCTTCCCTCCAGCATGTTGACCTGACCACGCATGAAGTGCATAGCTATACAAGCTGAAATTCTGCCCTCTGTTCTGAGTAAACTTGATCGTTTGTAGAATGAAAGTAATTGGATTTTTTTTTTTTTTTTTTTTTTCCAGAAAATTACAGATAACTTGATCTGAGGGAACTTTATTTTGTTGTTTCACTAAATATCTGCACCATTTTGATGGCAAAGGGGCAAGATGGATCCATTTCTCTTGTATAGAAAAACAAAATCAAGTATTACAATGTGATGTGTTAGGGAAAAGTGACCAGAATGTTCTCTTGGAGAACAATAGCATATAACAAGTGTTGACAGTCTCCTTCCTAATTCTAACTACGTTTCAAAAGACTATAGCATCAATGAAAGCTTTCTATGGAGAAGAGTTTCCTACTGGAGCAGGACAGGATGTATATGGGATTCTAGTTCCTCTGTGACTTCTGACTCAGCTGGCACTGTATACAGAACATCTTTTTTTAGTATCAGACTGACCATGTATTAGCTTGTCATTTTGACAGTTTTTGTAGGTGGAGTTTCTGTTAAACTGGTCTACTGTAATATTACAACCTAATTAATATACCTTTTAGAGAGTATATGCAATAATGTGTTTTGAAAAACATGGGATTCTAGCAACTAATGACTGCTTTACTCTTCAGTTTTATACTACTAAGCTACACAAAAGCATTTGTGAAGCAGAAGATGGACTCCATTTTGAAATGGCAGCAGCATCAGGTAATAACAAAGTTGCTTTTTCCAGGAATGGCTCTTTTCCTCAAGAATGTGTCATTTCACGGGATCCTATTGGATTCAATCTTTGGGGAAGCAAACGAAGAGTGGGAAGTAGTATCAAAGTTGTTGACAAAAGGCATAGAAAATGGTGTGGTAAAGCCCTTGAGAAGTACAGTCTTCAACAAAGAAGAGGTAGAAGCTGCCTTCAGGTTCATGGCACAAGGAAAACACATTGGCAAAGTTATGATCAAGGTAAGGGCATAATAATTTGGATTCTCTGATGCATCTGTAACCCTCTGTTGGTACTATATGGGATATTCTGATCCAGTTTGACTTGAAGTTGTGTAACCAAAACAGCACAGGTTTACAGCTTTTGCTACCGACACTGGAATGTATGTAACATTGTCAAGTCTGTCACTCAGTCTACAAGTTGGATTCCCAATTGATTGGAGGAGCATAGCTGTGTGTGGAAAGACAGGAAATACATTTGTGTATCCAAATTTAACTTGCTTTTTGGTGGTTTGATTTGGTTTTGTTTGGCTGTGGAAGGTCCAAGAAGAGGAGAAGCAATATCCTTTAAGAAGGTCTGAACCAGTCAAACTCTCTGCCATCTCCCGAACTTCCTGTCCACCGACCAAGTCTTACATCATCACAGGGGGCCTAGGAGGATTTGGGCTTGAGTTGGCACAGTGGCTAATTGAGAGAGGAGCACAGAAGCTTGTCCTGACATCTCGTTCTGGCATACGAACTGGTAAGCAAAAACCATAAAGGATGGGGAACATAACTGCTTTTCAGCTGACCTAATTTTGTTGTTCCGTTCCATTTTAAGTGTCTTACCAACAAATAGGAATGTCTTGATCACTCTTTTCCCTCCTCTCATGTATATATTCTCTCACTTTCAAGAAGCTGTCATCCCCTTTATTCTAAAGGAAGAAGTATCTTTTAAGTCTGCCTCTTTTTTATACTACTGCTTCTTTCTTCTTTTTTATACTTCTTAATTATACCAATCCATGTTTGCCTTTTTCTTCCTTACCCTGGATTTTTTCTGTAGCTTTACTTTTACCTTTACCCCCTCTATAATGTCTGTGTCCAGTTACCTCATTGCCTTGTCCAATAGCTGTAGCAGGGTGGCTTGCATGCTATAAGAAAAGGCCTGTAAACACCTTGCTAAAGATACTCTATCCCTAAAGTTCTCAGTGTGGATGCTTACTTCTGCTCCTTCAGATAACTCATCTAGAAAGATACGCCCTACTGTCTGGTAACACCAGTTAGTTTTCTTACTCAGTTTTTAGCCATTAGGTTGATTACAGTCTCAGTACCAAGATTTCTTATTAGTGGTAGTCTTAAATGTTTCCTTATACAAATTCAGCCATAACTTCTTTCTGTCTTTTCAGCTTTCTTCTTTCTATTGGCAACTTCACAATTGCACCACTTATGCAAACATACAGATCAAATCCTTTTGTACTTTACAAGTTTTGGTTGTGCCACTACTGATGGTTGTCTTGCTCTAATCTAGCCACTCTTTACTGTCTCATTACACAAATTTTTACGTTTATTTCACTTGACTGTTGCACCCTATCCCCAAATGTTCTTCCAAATACCTTGTCCACATTGTGATCTGTTTAGGATACTTCTGAAACTCAAGTGATTTCTATCTGCTATTCAGGTTTTGTCTAGTTTTCCTTTTGTAGCTGAATTGGGACTTATTTAGCTATTCAGTCCCTATCTAGTCAGAAAAGTGTAGGAAGCCCACTAATAAAAGCCTGAAATGGTCTGAATGCTTCGTCGTAGACATTATTCACTATTGTTTTTTTTTTGTTTTTGTTTTGTTTTTGGGTAGGCTACCAGGCTAAATGTGTTAGAGAATGGAAGGCACTGGGAATCCAAGTGCTGGTATCTACTAGTGATATTGGAACACTAGAAGGAACACAGCTATTGATAGAAGAAGCTATGCGGCTTGGACCAGTTGGGGGCATCTTTAATTTGGCTGTGGTAAGTACCAAAAATACTTAGAACTTTTAAGAGACAGCAGCCGTTAAAGTGGCTTTTGTACTGAGGGCAGTTCAGGTTTTAGATTCTCCCTTTGTGTATCAAAGAGCACTTTGTTTGGCCCTTACCTGATGAATAAATAAAGGCTGATGGGTCTGGCCCATTGACCTGGGAAGCAGCAGTATGTGGCCAGCCAGCTTAGTTAGTTCTTTGATCAGGTGAATGTTGCCCATGACTCCTGGGGACAAGAAAAACACTATGCAGAACTTGTTAGTTGAAGACTGCAGTGGCAGTACTGGAAAGAGTAGACTTATTATAAACTATGTTGGCCTTGTAATTTGAGGACATCTAGGCGACATCTGTGTTGTAAAGTTACAGAAATCCATTGTGCAGTGATATCCTTTCATATCTCAAAAAACATGGCAAATTTAAACTGGAAATGATACTGATTTTTGGTTTTGTTTTTGTTTTAAACCCCTCCAATAGGTCCTTAGAGATGCCATGATTGAAAATCAGACCCCAGAATTATTCTGTGAGGTCAACAAGGCCAAGTATTCAGGCACCCTTCATCTGGACTGGTACGTATCTGTAGAAGGGATAAATATGTACTAGTTTTATGGTTACAGAATTGATCAAACGTACTCATTTTAGTCTTACGTTAGCCTTCCACAGCAACATATAGTTGGCAGGCTTTTCTGATGGGTTTCTTTTTCTCCATTCCAAGGGTTACACGTAAGAAGTGCCCAGATCTGGACTATTTTGTTGTGTTCTCCTCTGTAAGCTGTGGAAGAGGAAATGCTGGGCAAAGTAATTATGGCTTTGCCAATTCTGCTATGGAGCGTATCTGTGAGCAGCGACACCATGATGGACTCCCAGGTAAGATGACTATTTATTACCCAGAAAAATCTGTCCCACCAAACATCCAGAGGAGAAGCAATTCACCAGAAATCTGTGCACTTGTCTAAAATGATAATGGAAGTTGAAGACTATTCCCTGTCCTAGCTGTTAACCGTAGTCATTCATGCGTGAATGAACACTGACTGTTTAACAGTACGAAGGAAATGCAGGCATTTGCTTAAGCTGTTTTTAACTCCCTTTTGTTGCTGCCATGTGTTTTAGCTAGTTGCCTAATGTGTTCTTCCGTCTGATTTTTTTTTCCTACAGCCCTGGCAATCCAATGGGGGGCTATTGGTGATGTGGGTATCCTGAAGACAGTGGGAAACACAGATATTGTGATTGGGGGAACCATTCCCCAGCAAATCAGCTCATGCCTGGAGGTGCTCGATACCTTCCTGAATCAACCTCATCCTGTCATGTCCAGTTTTGTTCTAGCAGAGAAGGTCTCTGTGAAAAGCGAAGGAAGCAATCAACGGGATCTTGTAGAAGCTGTTGCTCACATCATTGGTAAATGCAAAGACTAGCAATTGCATAGTTGGTGCTGATTTTTCTAGAAGTGGTATTTCTCCAGTATGTTCTGAGGGGAATATTGTTTTCAACTGCTCTTTGGAGGAAAGCGAGGGCTGATGCAAATTACCTCATCCTCTGATTGCTTCTAGAAGCATCCTTTGCTGAAGCAGACATGTGGATACTGCTGATATGGTTATTTCCATAGCAGTTTGCATGAGAACCTGAGAACAGTGAGTTGTGGGGAGACTGGAGGTCCATCTGTTCCAGTATTTTGTGTCCAATAGTGCCCAAAAGCTTGTTTCCCTCCTGCTGCCACCCAGCTATGACTGGGCAGCAGCCAGTGACTTCTGGTCCGCTTTCAGAATGGTGGGTGGTTTGGGGAACGGTCTGTTTAGTGCAATGCTATGCACCTCTGATTCCCCATCTGTACTTTATTTTAAAAAAGTATTTTTATTAATCTTTCCCACTTCCGTCTATTTAATTTGTTGTCCTTTGGAGTCAGCTGTTTTTCTCTGCTTGTTTCTTTTCTTTTAGTTCTCTCCCTTTTGGAGAGAGCTTCAGGGTTTTGTTAGGGCTGGGCTAACATAAAATCCCAAGTGGAGAAACCAGTAGCAACAGTGGCCAATGTCCATTTTCCCTTATCCTGCCAAATCTCTAGAGCAAGCACTGCTGGGCAATGTCTATATGTCAACACTTTTGGAAAGCAGTTCTGCTGTTGTAGGTGCTCTGTTCAGCATCTCCCTGTGATTGCTGTGGTGTGTGTGTGTTGTGCTAGTGGTGTTTCTAGGGAATGGACTGGGGCATTATTTGTTTGTCTTTAAGTTGCTCCTTCTCTTTCATTGTCTCCAATAATACATTTTGTTGAGCGTGGGCTTATCTCCCATAGTGTGTTTCTGTACATGTGCACACTTATTTCAGTCCCTTGGGTTTTGTTTAGAGTAGACTGGTGCCTTTCTCCAGTGGAGAATCAATAGGAACAGCCCCCAAGGGGAAAATTCTGGGAGCAAATACATGATTAACGCCTTGAGTGCTACTCAGGATTGGAAAACACTCAGCTTGGGAATTCCCCATGCTGCAAAAAGTGGCTTTTATGTTCTTAGTAATTAACTGGTAGTGTATTCTCTTATCAGCTGTGTGTGATCCCATGTGAACCATAGCTGAACTATGTGTTATAAGAAGTGCAATGTCTTTCTGTCTGTTTTGAACCTGCTTCTTTTTACCACGGCGTCCCCGGTTCTTGTGTTGAAAGTGAATAATCTCTGTCAATTCTACTATGTCCCACTTCAGTCGTCTCCCTTACAAACAGAAGTGTATACTGATCTTTTCTTTCGTACCAAAAGAGGCACTCAAATTAGACAGTCTCCTGAGGGTTACTTGAAGAATTGTGTCTAGTAACTAACACCAAATTTGATTGCAGAAAACATTCATGGCTTTTAGAAGTTATATGAAATGCATGGGAGTGTCTGGGAAATTGTACCAGCTATATATAGGGTTTGTTTGGAAGGAGAGAGTGGCTGAAGACAATGAAGGGAGAAACTAGTAAGAAGCCTAAGGGTGGAAACATGGGTCAGAATAAGGTGGAGCGGGAGAGGAAAAGCTATGGGTACAGGTGTTATTATGAGAAAACCTTTTTCAGGTAAGGAAAGGATGAGAGATGTGAGCAGTGCAAAAATTGAGGGGAAGAGGGAATTAAGACTGGAGGAAAAGTCAGTTTTTCTAATGTGATAAGCATCAAGTGTTGCAATAAGCCATCATTGCCACTGCTAACTGTTTCAATCTCATCTTGTAACCTAGGATTAATTGTGTTAGGTCTAAGACTGTGGCTTCAGTTACAGTCTTCAGTATGTGAAATTTCTCTAGGGGGCTGTTCTAAACTTTGTCTAGAGATGAAGTGCTAATGTTCACAGCTATGTAGCTGGGACTGATGTATTCCCTGTCATAAAGTTCTGTACATTTAACGCGTACCCTGAAGACTAGATCCCATATGACCAGATGTGGGTTGCAGAAGTAATTTTTGAAAGCATTAGATGATCCTGAATGGTAAATTCTGCTCTGTAAATGAAGTTTATTCAGGTTTGAAGAAAAACAGAAAAGCTGAGAAGAGGGGCCTAGAGCTGAAAACAAATTGATCTTTTGGTTGTCTGCTGTTTTTTTCCTCAGGTGTCCGAGATGTGAGTAGTCTAAATGCTGACAGCACCTTAGCAGACTTGGGCCTGGATTCCTTGATGGGTGTGGAGGTGCGCCAGACACTGGAGAGAGACTATGACATCATTATGACCATGAGAGAAATCAGACTCCTTACAATCAACAAACTTCGTGAACTTTCCTCCAAGTCTGGGACAGCAGAGGGTATAGTGTCTGGATTAGGGTTGCTACCAGTCATCTGAGTACTATAACTAAGCACCCAACCCATTGTTTTCATCTCTGGTGACACAAGCCTCTATCAAGCCATGAAATAAGATGATTATAGCTGAAAGGCTTTTATATGACAGACATATTGCTGAAATGTACTGACAATGGATTAGGTCTATCAGTTCCAGGGGAAAAGCATACGAGAATGTGAAAGCTGTCTTGCTGCCTGGATAATATCTGCCTAAATTAATATTCTGATGCAGCTGTATGTGTGTATCTGTAGAAATAAACAACGTAACATCATGTTTACTGTAAGCTAAAAGCATGTACAGTTGCCACAGAGCACATGATGGTAGAAAGATCCTTATGTCTGTGCCTTGATTTTGTGAGCCAATGGCCTAATCTGGGCAACCATGAGCACCTCTTTTAGGATTATGGTACAAGACCAATACTCTGATCCTGTACCTAACTGTGTTTTTCTGGTGTGCTTTCCTTCAAAGAGCTGAAGCCGTCCCAACTGTTGAAGACAGGCCCAGGCGAGCCTCCAAAATTAGATTTGAACAACTTGCTGGTGAATCCAGAAGGGCCAACGATTACCCGTCTCAATGATGTTCAAAGCACAGAGCGCCCTCTTTTCCTTGTTCACCCCATTGAGGGATCCATTGCAGTTTTCTACACTCTCGCTTCCAGACTTCATATGCCCTGCTATGGGCTCCAGTGCACAAAAGGTATCTCAGTTCTTCAGTATCTTAAATTTGTAAATCTAACATTTTGAACTTCAGTTCCCTTATAGAAGGAGTTTTGTTTCTGAACCCTTAAACTCAGAGGATCAAGCATCAGTACCTACAGTCCACACAGGGTTGTGTCTAACAACCCCAGGTAATGAGAAGTATTAGGTTAGATTGAAAAGCGTGTGCATGGGGAAAATGGAACAATTAGATATTTCATTAAGTCCCTGCCAGAAGGTAAGCATGTGGGAGAAAAACAAGGCATAGTGTTATACCTACCTTTGGAAACTAGAAGCATTACCGTTCCTTGTCCATAATATAGGTTGCTCACTGTGATTTAGAAGTTTACCTTTAAAATAATGTGGATGTTTCTAATGAGGTTGTTTCTATGTTCATGAAAACATAATTGTCTCTGCTAATGTCTGTTTCACCTGACTATTTCTAACTTGCTTTCATGTTCTAGCTGCTCCCTTGGACAGCATACAGAGTCTGGCATCCTATTACATTGACTGTATGAAGCAGATACAGCCTGAAGGACCTTACCGCATTGCTGGATACTCTTTTGGTGCCTGTGTAGCTTTTGAAATGTGCTCCCAGCTGCAAGGACAACAAAATGCCTCCCATGCACTCAACAGTCTATTCCTCTTTGATGGGTCTCATTCCTTTGTGGCAGCTTACACTCAGGTAAGAAATACAAATAAAATCTTCAATCTGGAGACCATCCTCTGTTGTCAGGGAGGATTGGATGCTTACTGGGAGCTTAATATTCTAGATACGAACTCTCTGAAAAAATGTGGACTTTTCTTGCTGGGGGAGTTGAGACAGAGCTATAGATAGTGGATGCTTAAGGATGGCTGAAGAGTGGAAGCATGTGGGGGGGTGGTCTTCAATAACTGGCTAGGGCTGACCCACAAATGCTGCTCTTGCCATGGTAAATAATATTAGTATGGAGCCCTCAAGACAAGATCCTAATGCAGGGGTGTCAGGAAACCCTCCATAAGCCTTCCTTTCCATTCTAACTGTGCTTTCTAGGAGATCCTAGATTCTTGGTAATTGCCACCTGTAGATGTGCTTTCTAATATGTCCTCAATATTTCCTGTGTACCAAGCTTTGGTTTCTCTTTTTTGTTGGTTTCTTCTCCTCCTGCCTTATTTTCCAATTCAAAGTCCTTTGTTCTGGGATTGTTTTTATCTAGCATTCAAGCCTCAGGTATATCGGGTTTTTTGATAGCTCTTTACTGCTTGCTTTTCCAGAGCTACAGAGCCAAGCTGGCCCAAGGAAATGAGGCTGCACTGGAGACAGAAGCGTTGTGTGCCTTTGTTCAGCAGTTTACAGGCATTGAATATAATAAGGTAATGCTCGTTTCTTATATTGCAAAGGAGGGATGTGGATGTGGGTGTTTTGTTTTGTTATTTTTAATGTACGTTAATTCCCAGATACTAAGACTAAAGCGATTTTAAAATGTTAATATTTCTAGCTGTTGGAGATTCTTTTGCCCTTGAAAGATCTGGAGGCTCGTGTCAATGCTGCTGCAGACCTGATAACTCAGATTCATAAAAACATCAATCGTGAAGCACTCAGCTTTGCAGCTGCTTCCTTTTACCACAAGCTGAAGGCTGCTGACAAGTATATACCAGAGTCAAAGTATCATGGGAATGTGACACTGATGCGGGCGAAGACTCACAATGAATATGAAGAAGGTCTGGGTGGAGACTACAGACTCTCAGAGGTCAGTCTGAGGCCTCCTGTTGGCTGTTGAGGTTCCCCTAAGAGTTGGGAGAGTAGAAGAAAAGCATGGAAAACCATTCCTATGGAAGGGTGAAAAGATGAAACCTAATTGAAAGAAATAGTTATTCTGCAGCTATCATGCTCTAACAAGAAATAAGATTCAAGAAGCAAATCACTTGAATGGTTCCACACATTTTTCTCAGGGCAGGGAGAGTAAGGAGGTCTAGCCTCTGTATTGGATAATCTGTTTTCTATAGCTAATTCTTGCAGCTCCCTAAATAGACAATAAATAAGACAGTAAAGATACATGACCTAAATAGATAATAAAGATACTAGAAGAATGTGACTCAACAGAAGTAACTTTGAAACTGTTTTTTTTTTTTTTTTTTTTGACTGTAGGCCCCTAAAGTCTGGCTACTGCATGATGGCAGACTTTGAAGAGCAATGTCAGTCCTCTGATAATGGAGGCACCATTTTCTTAGTTAGACTTTGTGGACATTGTCCTGGTAGCTGTCCAGTAAAATATTTTCAAAATTACTTTCCTTCGCCTAGCATCTTCTGCCCCTTCAGACTTCTGACTTGCATTCATTCTTGATTCCAAGCTAACATGCAGTGTGATTTAAAGTTCCATAATGCCCTTAAAGGAAGAGGCAATGGGGATGGCAGGAGAAAGATAAGTGGAGGGTTATTTGGTTTTCTTAAGAGCATGGAAGTAGCTACTTCAGTCATTCTTTGATATAATAGGTAAATTATTCTATCATTATCATGTTGTTTGTCTTCCTGCCCAGCTTATATTTGAGTGGGTCCCCTGTCAGGGTACCAAACTACAGTGCTTTAAAACATGAGTTCCAAACAGTGTCCTGTAGCTGATCTATGAAAAATGCATCGGAGTAAAACTGGACATGTTTTCAATTAAATTGTTTGAGACAGTGGTGTAAAATACGAGTAACTTAGACTGACAAACCCAGAACAGCCAGGAGGCTAGCTGGTTGTAAATTGAGAATGTAAAGGTTTTTTTTTCTGTTTTGTATCTGTACAGGTGTGTGATGGAAAAGTGTCTGTCCATGTCATTGAAGGGGATCACCGCACCTTATTGGAGGGAGATGGTGTTGAATCAATTATTGGGATCATCCACAGCTCACTGGCAGAACCACGTGTCAGTGTCAGAGAGGGTTAAGTTCTGCTCACTGTTAATGGTGAAGAAAATGCCAACAACATTCCTTGTTATGACAGACCCCAAGGAACTCTTCCTGTTGTTCAACATCTCATCTGCTCTGCTGCCAGAACTGGGAAGTCCAGCTGCATTTGATTGATCTTTCTCACTCACTCACTCACTCTTCTTTCCCAACTTTTGTGGGTTCTCTCTCCTTTTTCCCTTTTTATGCTTTGTTTTACCCCTGTCCATGTTACATTAGTGCTGTGACTTTGTCACTGTGCACTGCTGTGAGGGTTCCCCACTGACAGTTGCTTCCTACACCTTTGGCAGTATGAAAAACAAATCTAGCAGTAGATTTCTTGTGCTCTATATTGTTTTGTCTTAACAGTATTCCAAAGGGTAAGTGATAGCACTTGTTGACCAAGCCCAGTGAGCAGAGAGGGGAGCTGCAGCTGATTTCGGAGATACCTGTTGTCTGTGAAGAATCTGTCTGTAGTTAGGTCAGAAAGAGAATTCCATTGAGGCTTTTGTAACTATGTGTTGTTGTTGTTGTTGTTGTTTTTTTTTTTTTTTTTTTTTTCTTTTTTTTTTAATTAATTTGATATATTCTAACTATTTATTGTGTCAAACCAGAGACTTCTTGCTTGGTTTTAATTTATCGTGGGTACCGGAGAAAAACATCCATTTTGGAGGGATAGGTTTATTCTACAAGGGAAAGTTGCCCATTTTTTAAACCAAAGTACATCTTTGGAACAGCCTGTTTCTTTTTTGTTTGTTTGGTGTTTTTTGTTGTTTTGTTTTGGTTGGTTTTTGTGTGGTTTTGTTTTGTTTTGTGGCTGTGTTTTTTTGTTTTTCACCCCCCCCCCCCCACACACACCCTGCCCTGTTCAGAAAGGAAATGGTGGAAGGGAGGGTTCGTGCCATCGTTCTCTCTTTTGAGAAGAGAGGGGAGTGGGGGGCAGGATGGATGGTTCAACAGATGCAGCTGTATTGAACAGCATTAACTTGAGCTGATAAAAACAGGCAGAGCTGTCCCTAGAGATGTACTTGGTTTATATTTGTGCAAGGTTCTGTTCTATGCTTTAGCAGAACTATTAATAGTAAAGCATTACTATTGCTTCACCTTTATTCCCTCTCACCTCCAGTCTCTCCACCCAACCAGCCATTTGGAGTGTTGGGGAAGAGAGTTCTTCATTGATAACTGTACAAGTCCTCCTACCCCTGCTCGCCCTTAACTGAAGCTCAGGCAAACATACAAGCATCTACCCAAAGCCCCTGCATATTTTATTTAGCACAGGGCTCGCTTAAGCCTTGGGTATTGATTTTTCTCTTGGCAATGAGATGGGAGATCCTACATAACTTAGCTAATTTATCAGTTTGGCATGATTTTAAGATACAGTACTTTTTTAAAGGAAACTTACATAAAATACAATTAAAAAAAATACTGCCTTTGCTGTGTTGGATCTGTCTTTTCTGAAATCAGTAAATCCTTGCTACGCTTATGATACAGAGGAGACCAGGATAGCAACAATGTACCACCTAGGAGGCGTTATTGTGCCTCCCAGAACTGCTTAATCCCCAGTTCTTTGTGTATTCATTCCCCAGTGAAGTATCCTGTTAGTACAGGAGCATTCTAGTGAGAGGAACTGCTGACTCCTCACTCAGGTTCTGACATAGTGTTTTTTGCTTATACTACCCTCTGTGGATAGTGGCTGGGTTAACTGGTTTTAGTTTTCTAAGGTATTTCTTTTGTGAAGTCTGAAATACAAACAACATTATGTCAGCTTAAAGCATTTCCAGAATAAATCTTGTTCCTCCTTTCTTCCTTTCTTCTTCCTTTTAATTTTTTTTTTTTTTGGTCTGAAGAATGTCTTTCTCGTTGGCTCTCCTAGAATTAAACAGAATTGATCACTGGTTGGCTTTTTGTCTTACTCTCTATTACCGTTTTTTTAATCCTAAGTTTTATTTGAAATCTCTCATTTCTTGATATAAAGGTAAAACTGCTGCTGGCATATCTGATTTGGATCTGTAGAAATAACAATAATAAAGAAAACTTTAATATTATTTTGGAGCATGGCTTTTTGTTGCCATGATTTTAGTACCTTAGATGCAACCAAACCACACACCCACAAGACTGAAGTGGAAACTCTCAAATTCTAATTCTGGCACCATTGTTGTGGTTTTGGACAAGCCATTAATGCTACCACCTCAATTTCCCCATCTGTAAAATGGGACTAATAGCATCTACCTCATGGTCACTGAGTGTGCTAGATAGGCAATGGGTATACCTGCTATTAAGTTGTTAGGTATGATGATCAGGTGTTAGGTGGCAATGGAAGGAGGCAGGCAGGTTATGTGTGAAGAGGAAGGTGCCTTACGTCTTCAAATAATGTGATACTGAGGAGTGGCTATATGTACTGGGCATATGTGCATAATATGGGACTTCATTGTATCTACTGCATGCTATCCATGCACATCCTAGCATATGACACCATGTACAACAAAAACAATTAGGACTGTTTTTTTTTTTTTTTTTCTTGTTTTACTGCTGGCAGATGTAGTGAGCCTCACACAGAGTGAAATAATACTATTTGCCTTGGTTATGTGGAAAACCTAGAATGAAAAATAAAGGAATGATTAAACTTTAATCAAACAGGTACAATATTTCTGCACTAAAATGAAGTGTTTAACAAGTCTGACCCAGCTTCTCAGCTTGGAATGAAAGTGGTGCAATTCTGAATGGGCTGTGTGGAGGGAGCAAGGACTAATGCTGTTCCAGCTCTCTGAGCAGGAGTTGTACAAGTTCTCTGTATAAACATAAATGTGCATGGTCTCCTCTAGGCAAAGCTTGAAGATACTGGTTTAGTAATAGAAGTTCCTCAAGAATTACTTATAGCCTTTATTCTCTCAATGTTCTTGTGGTCGTTCTTTGAAAAGCAGGTTGTTTTTCCCATAATTGTCTAATTATGAGCTGCTGCCCTGTAACCCATTATGTAACTGGCTGCTGAAAACAGTGTGCCAAAAATAAAAACCTCATTAGCGCTGGTATTGCTTGTTATTTCTCAGTGGTCTGTTAACTAGACGGGTGGAAAAATAGCATCATGCAAAATGAAATACTGCAATTGCTGGTTTTGAGAAGTCAAAGATTTACCCTTCTCTGTGAAAGTGAAGTGGAAATCTCTTGTCAATTGATACCTGCATCCTTTTTCAGTTAGTTTCTCAGAGGCTTCTCTACACCATGCTGGTCTTCCTTGAGACTGCAAAACATAGCCATTTATTGGCCCTGAAGCCTTACTTAGGTTCACAAAAATACATACTGCTATTGTAAAATGGTGTGCAGTAAACCTTGAATCTGCAATATAGCCTAACACTGAGAACAAGAACATATAGTACACAGTGGATATAATTGTCAGCACTAAAGCTATTACTTTGCTTTTGTATTCTGTCAGCTTTCTGAGGGGAAGAAATACTCCTTTTTTTGCCAAAGGCAATAACTTATAAAGAAAAACAACAACAACAACAACAACAACAACAACAACAACAACAAAAAAAAAAAAAAAAAAAAACTTTATAAACAATTATCCCAGACAGCTGAAGTGGAGAAGCTTTCTGTCTTTGGCAATGAGAGAGGTCAAGTAAAATCCAAAAGATTTAGGATAGAGTAGTGAAAAAGAGCAGGCATTTGTTACTCCTTCAATTAGTTAAGATCAAACACTTTGCCTACAAATCAGGGTCAAAAGAAAGGAAAAACAAACCCTGGAGAAACAGTGTAAGGGGAAAGGGGAAGGTTGGAGAGTCTGGGTATTTAAAATAGCAGAACTGATTGCTTAGACCACTGGAAGGTAGTGGAAGAGGTGGTAGGAAAGAACCAGAAGAACTTCAAGCTTAGCTATTTCTTGCAGCAGGATTCATCACAACCATGAGTGCTAGAAAAGCAGGCAGGAGAAATGTGTGATTAGGCAGTGAACTTGAACTGTGAAGTCTGTCAGGGGACAAGCTTTAGCAGACTCCTGAACAACTGGAGAGTAGGTAGAACCCCTCTTAGACTATGTTGGAATGATTTTGTTTTTATTTTCTCTCTTTTGGGGGAAAAAATTGTCTAACACTGTGACTAAATAAGTTACATTGATATGAGTGGAGTAGAAATTTATATATGTATATATGCATATATATATATATACATATATACATATATATATATAAAACTTTCCTGAAGGTACTTGCTGATGGGAAACCCTGCCCTGTGTTACCCTTGTGGTGATCAGTAGTTTTCTATACTGATGCAGAAGTGTAGTTTTCTCCCATATGTTGTTTGGTTCAGTGGCTTATTCCACTTCTCTGTGCTGGTGGTATCTATCCATCCCTTTCATAACTTCGAGGATAAGTGAGGTCCCTCACTCAGTCCGAGTTCACATACTAGTCAACAACCACTTACTTCACCAGGGCACGTGCTGAGGATAGAGGATGAAGTGCAAGGCCTAAGACGCTTCTCAGGACTTGGGCACTGCACTGGGAGAAGATGGGTGTGCTGCCCCCTACCACGGGGTGCAGAGCGGCTCCGGGCAACTACTGCTGCACAGGTCGCGCCACGGGAGGCGCGATCAGCGGACGGGGCTTATCGTGGGGGATCACAGCGGGCCGCGGGAGAGCCCCACGAGCAGTGGCACCACTCCCGGGCGCCGACGGTGATGCCGCCCGTGCCCGCCATCACGGCGGCTGCCGCTCAGGCTGGGGCGGCGCGCGGTACGCAGGGCCTCGGATCGGAACAGTCCTGTAACATCTCGACCGGTACCGCCCCCCGCGACCGTACAGAACAGGGAGCGCGAGCCCCGCGCTGCTTCACGGGGGCGAGGATCTCGCCGCGAGGACTCCTCCGCGCGCGGCCCCTGCCGATAACACTGAGGTTTCCGGAGGGGAAGGTGCGCAGCTGCACTGCTGAGCCGGCCGGAGGGAGATGGCGGTTGCACCGTCCGGCCGCCTCTGTGCCCTGCTAGGGCTCGGCGTTCGCGCCCGCCTCCGGGCCTCAGGCGGCGGTTGCGAGCCTCAGAACAGCGGCGCGAGGCGGCAGCTGCCGCAGCGCTGCGGGGGCGGGAGATGCCGAAGCTGCGCGGGGAGGCTTTCTGGCGGGAGACGCTTCGGAGCGCCCACTACGTGGTGGCGCCCATGGTGGACCAGAGCGAGCTGGCCTGGAGGCTCTTGAGCCGCCGCCACGGTGCCCAGCTCTGCTACACGCCGATGCTGCATGCCCAGGTCTTCCTCAGGGACGCCAACTACCGCCGCGAGAACCTCTACGGCGAGGCCTGTCCCGAGGACCGCCCGCTCATCGTGCAGGTGAGTGCCAGGACCGACCGCTCGGTTCGCTCCCGAATCGGCAGCGCCTGCCGGGCCAGCCGTAGCGCCGCCAGCAGCGGCGGGGACTGCCCGCTTCCCTGGGGTTTGCCTTGCAGTGTGCTCTTGCACAACAATGCAAAAGTAAGTCAACGTTGCCAAATGCGCCCATGCCCTCGTCATCCACCCTCTTTGTGTTCGTAAATTCAGACGTTCTCGAAACCTTCACGAGGACAAACTAGTCGATTTTACACAGATCTCAAAGTGGTTGTGGAGTATGACAGAAAAATCATTTTCTTCACGTAATAAGTACCAGGAACAGTCCTTAGCTCGTGAAGACAAATGTGTTTTTCTGTTCACCCCATGGCTAGCAGATAGGATTGGATGTCTTAACCACAAAAACCTGAAGCACTAGGCTTCTAACACGGTGTCAGTCCTCTGTGCCTTGTCTTTGGAGATAGACTGCAGTTGGTCTTTTCTGGAGTCAAGGCTTGTTCCAGATCTTGTAGCACTCTAGGAGAATCACAGTTTTTTGCATGGGTCTCTGAAACCACGATCTCAGTGCTTAGGTATAGTAAGAGACAGAAAAGCAAATGCAAGAAAAAGTACACCCCTTTAAGTTTGTTCTACTAGTGCTGTGTGAGGTTCGGGTACTTCTTACCACTCCATCCCCATGAGGGAGGGGCCTGTGGAGCTGGAGAATAATGCAGGGAAAGACAGCGTGAGCAGAGGAATGGTGTGATTATGAATATGAGCCAGCAGTGTGCCCTGGCAGCTGCCAGAGTGCACTAGGCACGACATCGCTAGCCAAAGGTAGCGATCATCCCACTTTGCTCTATGCTGGTGTGGCCTCAGCTTGAGTACTGTGTGTGGTTTTGGGCAACAACAATTATAAGGAGGACCTAAAGTGTCCAAAGGAAAGTGACAAGGATGGTGAAGAGTCTAGACGTGAAGATAGATGAGGAGCAGCTGAATTCACTTGGATTGTTCAGCCTAGAAAAGAGGCGACTGTGGGAAGGTCTCATGGCAGCCTACAGCCTCCTCACGAGGGGAGTGGAGGGGCAGGCGCTGAGCTCCTCTCTGGTGACAGTGACAGGACCTGAGGGAACGGCATGGAACTGCAACAGGAGAGGTTCAGGCTGGATGTTAGGAAAAGGTTTTTCACTGAAAAGGTGACCAGGTTCTCCAAGGAAGAAGTCACAGCACCAAGCCTGTCAGAGTTCAAGAAGCATTTTGACAACACTTTCAGATGTACAGTTTGATTTTTAGGTGTTCCTGTGCAGAGCCAGAAGTTTGGCAGATAATCCTTGTGGGGTCCTTCCAACTCAGGATATTCTATGATTCCATCAGAATGCACTAAAAGGAGACAGCAAATTAAATCCCTCTTTCTGATTCAGAAAGTAAAGCTTTATCTACTTTGTTCTTCACGCCCTCTTTTCTACAGGGCACCAAATACCTTGGTTGTCTGCCATCACAGAGCTTCTTTCTTCAGTACTCTTTTCTGTTAGCTGGCTATTGTTTCTTATACTTCTGGACAGGCTTGGGTTTTGTCACAGGCACCGGGAAGTAGATCAGGCAGAGATATATATGAGCCCATTGTTCCCTGGATCATTTATTTTCCATGTAAAAATACACATTGATGTGGCTTAATTTGAGGTTTTCTGTCATGTCAGAGAAGGCAAATGACTTTCCTGGCTTTGGTCAGTGTCAGCTGTGATTTGTAAAGTGTTATGGGGCTTAAGTAATGCTTTTTCACATATTTGTTTCAGTTTAAATCCATATTATTTAAATTTAAGATACAGTGGATTATTTTTTGTTAATAAAACATTTTAGAAAATGTGTTTAAAAGCATACTTGTGAAGAATGGTCTGTCTCTATCCTCTTCAACAAAACAGCTTCAAATTAGCGTAATTGTTCATAACAAATGAATGTTTTCTCAATGTTTTAAGCGTAAAGTTAATTATTTTTGTGACCAGAATTTGATTAACAGCCCAACGTGTCTATTTCACATTCTGCACAGGTCAATTCAGTTTAGAGGCAATGGTACTTATTAGTATCTATAAAGTTTGAATTGTCTCAAGAGCCTGAGACAGACTCCATAGGTAACTCCTTTCTTCTGCATTACCTTTTATGTATTCAAATGCTTCAGCTGTTTGTTGTGCGGGGAATTTGAAGAGTTGTTTCCTCTTATTGATGGGTGCCACATGTAAAATACTCTGCAAATATTTCTTTGCCTCTTGACGCTTATCTTTCTCATTTTGTCATTTGAAATTTGAAGCTCTTTAGCTGTTGTCACAGATCTTTTTGAGAAATGATAGTTGTTATGAACTGTGTATATTATGCCCATTTTCTGTAGCAACTGGTTGCTTTGTATTTATGTCATAGAAATAATGTTAACAGTACTTGAAAAAAAGCTATTGCCTAATTTTTCCACTTGTTTTTGTCTTTCTCAGTTCTGTGCCAATGACCCTGAAGTGTTTGTCCAAGCAGCACTGTTGGCGCAGGATTATTGTGATGCCATAGACCTAAATCTGGGTTGTCCCCAGATGATTGCAAAGAGAGGTATGTGCAAATCTGAGCCCTGGATAAACAGAGAAATTGCATGTTTTAAATGTGTACTTTGGCAGTAAGACATCAAAAGGACCAAATTAAGCCTTGGTGTTGGTGGCTGCAGTACTGTTGAAATTAGACTTAATTGCATCCACTTTAATAGGTACAGATTTGTAGTACCTAAAGCAAAATTAGGTATACTAATAATTCCTACTTCTCTTGAGTGATCGCTCTTACATCTACAGTATTCTTCAAAAAAATCATTTTTAGCACGAGCTTGATTTTTTTTTTCTGATTTCAATCAATAAAAGAGCCTAAATTCAAAAAACAAACAAACAAACAAACAAAAAAACAACTATATTTAAAATAATACCAAGCTGTCATTTAGGGTCTCCTGTTTCCTTGATACATGCACAGAGTTTATTCACGTTAGCATATAAGAGGATAAAACCTGCTGAACCCTTAAGAGTATTGCAAAGGTAGCTATATTTCAAAAGCCAGAACCAGTGTAGTAAATCTAGGATGGCATGGGAAACAGAACAATCTAACTCTTCCAGTTTGGGAAGGACAGAACAACTCTGTTTCTGTCAGTGAGGCATCAGTGTCTGTGTCTTTGTGTGTGAGTGTTTATGAAAGCTGTATACTTCAGGACCTTACTGTTCTGCACAGGTCTGTCATATGCTATTTTATTATAGGTCACTATGGAGCATTTCTGCAAGAGGAATGGGATCTGCTCCAGAGAATGAGTAAGTCTTTAGAAAGGCCTCACTTCAGAGGCTTAATTTGAGAGGGAATGGGATGAATTCATCAGTAAGAGGAGGCTTAGTTTTTGTGCGGATAAGGGGTGCAGCAGGTTTATTTGGGGAAGGTTGCGGGGGGGGGGGGGGGGGTATTTATTTTATTATTGTATTTGTATTCCAGTGGCACCCTCGTGGTACTTTATGATATCCCACTACAAACTAGGTCTGCTAAAAGACTTTGGTACCTTTCACGTTAGGTGAAAGTGAGTCGTTTAAGTCCCAGTCTAGTGATGGCTTAGTGGCTCTTCAACTCTAGAAATAGGAGAATACCCAGCACCTTACTTTTTCAATTTGAAGCTCTCAAGTACCAGGGAGAGTATTTCTTTCTGACATTACAGTTGCCCTTTTGTCATCAGCTCAGTGTACTTTTTCTGTCCACATCTTAACAAATTATGCCTCTCTTCTTCAAACTTGTGTAGGATGTTCTTGGGATATTGGTAGTGGTTGTGAACAGTATTGTGTATTTTTTTTAATATATATATATATATATATAAGTAAATACATTTTGAACTGCTTTCTTTTTAAGAAAGTTTTTGATCATTGTGTAGAGCCAAGAATATCTTCCCCCCACTTCAAAGCAAATGTCTGAACTGTGACTTTATAGACTCCTGTTGTGTTCCCTCTAGTCCAGGGAATCTTGAATGATGTACAGCAAAAAGACTCTTCTGGGAACCTAGAAAGATAGACAATGCTTTTTTGCCCACCACATAATGCAGTTGTTAGGGTGCTTCTCTTTGGAGTGAAAGATGTAAATCAGAACAGCCTCAAGGTGAGAAGAGAACACAGGGCATTTTGTTTGTAAGAGAGTTGTCTGATTAGGCTATTCTGTAAGAGCTGGGCAAAGCTTCTGCCTCTTCCTCCTTCTCCACACAGTACTGTTTTCTGCTTGGACCTGTATACACCTCACTTGCTCCTTCAAAAGAGTGGTAGGAAGTACTGATCACTACAACTTATAGGATTTTGATTAGAAGAAAACCGGTGCCTTCATGCATTATACATCTAAGCTCTGGAAGAAACTAGAATTTCAGACATGCCACTGCTCAGCGTTTTCTGTTGTCTGTTTTCATTAGGCCTCTTTTTGGTAGCATTCCAATTCCATGCCGTATGTAAAGGCTATGGAAGTTTAACACGGTGTTGTAGATTTTACCCTGACCCAGTTAAGTTTCCTACTTGACTGGGTTCACAACCTACCTCAGACAAAGAATCATTAAGGTTGGAAGGAACCTCTGGAGGTCATCTGGTACAACTCCTCCTGGGCATACAGGGACACCTAGGGCAGGCTGCACAGGACTGAGTCCAGATGGCTTTTGAAGCTCTCCAAAGAAGGAGACTCCACAACCTCTTTGGGCAACCTGTTCCAGTGCTCTGTCACCTACACAGTAAAGTGCTTCCTGATTTTTGGATGGAACCTCTTGTGTTCCAGTTTGTACCCAATGCCTCTTTTCCTGGCACTGGGCACCACTGACAAGAGCCTGACTTTGTCTTCATTGCAGGCTCCCTTCAGGTATTTATAGACATTGATGAGATCCTCCCGAGCTTTCTCTTTTCTAGACTAAACAGTCGTCCCCCCCCCTCATCTTTTCTTCATAGAAGTGATGCTCCAGTCCCTTTACAGTCCAAGTGGCCCTACATTGGACTCTTTCCAGTATGTCCAAGTCTCTGTAGTGGGGGGGGGTGGGGGGAGGTGAACTGGACACAGCACTTCAGTTGCAGCCTCACCAACGATGAGTAGCATGGACGAATCACCTCCTTCGACCTGCTGGTGATACTTTGCCTAATGCATCCAAGAATACTGTTAACCTTCTTAGCGGCAAGGGCACACTGCTGACTCATGTTCAACTTGGTGTCCACCAGGACTCCTAGGTCCTTTTCTGCAAAGCTGCATTCCAGCTGTGTGGCCATAGCATGTACTGGTGCCCCCAGCATGAACAGCCAATGAGCTGCTGGTTGTCATGGACAAGGCTCTACTCATAATTATTTGGATGATAATTTAGAAAGAAGCAAAGGATCTCTAGTAGGAAAACTAGACAAGCACGTGTTAATGTTGTTGGCAGAGTAGGAGGGATGCAACATGCTGTGACAGTAGTAGACCTGTATCAGTGGTTAAGATTTGAGGGGGAGGTCCTTGAGAGTGAAAGTTAAATACGGTGGAAGAGTTAGATCTATTAAATGCTGAGCATTTAATGGCTCCTTATTAGAATGCAGGTTTTGCGCATCATTGTTTACTATCAGTTGATGAACCTCTACAATAAGGATTGCAGAGGACATTGCTCATTGTTTAAGCTGTGAGAACTGCATAGCATTAACTTTTCAGGCTTTTTCCATACCACACCCAGTATATGATCTTGAGGAGAATAGGCACCCTTCATAGCATTGTGCAGCCCACTTACCTGTCTTTTCAATCTTTCCCAGTTTTGCTGGCTAACGAGAAGCTCTCTGTTCCCATCACATGCAAAATCCGTGTTTTCCCAGAAATTGACAAGACAGTGAAGTATGCACAGATGCTGGAGAAAGCTGGCTGCCAGGTAAGGAGGCAGCTGCTCCCTGTACTTTTGCATTGGACACATGTCTCTGTGTAAAGCATCTTATGACCAGATCTTGATGTACTGTGGAGATGAGTAGGCTACATTGTTTTACAGACAAGGAAAATGGGGTACAATGTGATTGTATATATTAGCAGTCATAGGCCACAAGCAGTATGGTAGTGTGATATGGAACAAGTCATGAATTCAGTCTCTATTATAATCACTTGACCGTGTGACATCTTTCACTTTGGGTGAGCACCTCAGCCTGCCAAAGAACTGCAGGAGGCAGTGTGAATGTATGAAATACACAGGGATATGTTATATATATAATATATATATGTAATATATATATATTTTAAAAAAAGTAGTATCAAAGGTCACCACCACCAGTTAAGAAATAAGCAAGCCTTCTGGGATTTAATTTCAGAGGCAGTCTGTAGTTAGAGACAGTACTGCCACTGTTTAGGCCTTCTGCTGAGGGGCATGCCAGATCAATGTATCGCAAACAGGAGCCAATGCAATAGGAAATCTATAGGTTCTCCCAAGATAAGACCTTGTTGTGCCATGGAGCAGCAAGATGAATGAAGGCCAGGACTCTGTCATGGTAGGTGACCTGGTAATACCTTTCCGTGATACCAACAGCCCTGCACTTTTTAAATAGCTCTGGGAATTCAGTAGCATCCGTGAAATGCACGGGGTTAAAGGAAATCTTTTGTCAGTGGATTTGTTCCAGTGGTTCATACACTTAAAAAGTAAACAGAACTTTGTGTTCTAGCTGCTGACTGTCCATGGCCGTACTAAAGAACAGAAGGGACCGCTTGCTGGCGTGGCATCCTGGGAGCACATTCAAGCTGTCAGGTTAGTGAGCAGTACCAATCTTAATGGATTTCTGCTAGCACACTATGAAGGACAATTTTTTTTTTTTAAGCAGCGAGTGCAATGGCACCAAAGTGTGAATTTGTGTGATAGGAGTAGGACTCTAAAGAGTCCTTCCTAATTTGT
>CM021782.1:12690352-12700352 GCA_011076525.1 Nettapus auritus
AATTTGTGTGATAGGAGTAGGACTCTAAAGAGTCCTTCCTAATTTGTGTGATAGGAGTAGGACTCTAAAGAGTCCTTCCTAATTCTCAATATTATGCATCTGTTTTATTCACTGGTATAGAAAAGCTGTGAGCATTCCTGTGTTTGCAAATGGAAACATCCAGTGTCTCAGTGATGTGGAAGAATGTATCCGTAAGACAGGAGTGCATGGTGTCATGACTGCAGGTAAAGAATATGAGCTTTTACTGTTAATAGGTGAGGATACAAACTGTTTCTTACTCTCTTTAGCAGCCCCATACACATTTATTAAAGCCTAAATCAGGCTGACGAGGTGAACAACTTAGATTGAAAGCTGAGTGGCCTTTCTCTATCCTCTTACACTGGCTATCTCTTACCAGGACCAGGAAGCACTTCACAGTAAGAATTGTTGTGTTGAACTTGTAGTACCATTGAGTGGACAGCTCAAGTCTAATTACGTGACAAAGACATACAGGACTCCTGTCTGGGAATATGTCCACAGCATCGGTTAATCAGTGGAAAAGTTTTTGAATGGGTCTTGATGCAGTAAATGTGTCCACTGATTAAGATTCCTGCAGCTGATTCATGCAGTGGTATTACTTGATACAAGACAGGATAGACATCAGAAAAAGCTTCCAGTCACTTGCACAGTTAAAGCAATTAAACACGATGCCTGGGACATTGTTGAATCTTATTGGTAAGAAAACACAGATTAACAAAAGGCTTATCAAACTACTAGAGCAAGGCATAGTGAGACGCTGTATTTGCAAACTTAAGCCAAACAAATGAGAGTACAGACATCCCATTGTCTAAATATTTAACCACTGGCCAAAAAAAGCATTGATTTCTCTTTTATTGAATGTTTTTGTGGAAAGGTTAGATGCCTTTGTGGTTAATATTTTAATTAGGTATGATCTGTTGTGCTCAATTCAGAATTATACAGTGAAATATAGTACCCTGAAGTCAGGCTAGAATTTATGGACCCTTTGTTCCTCTTTGTGGCTGATGTGTCTGTGACTGGCCAGAACAATCACAACAGAGCTGATCAACTACAGAGCCTAGATTTCGTTGTCCATTACAATCCTGAAATGAAAGTTTGAGTGTTTCTTTTCATTCCCTAGAAGGTAATCTTCATAACCCAGCTTTGTTTGAGGGCCGAAACCCGTTGGTGTGGGAGATGGCTGAGGAGTATCTGGAGATAGTGCAGAAGTACCCGTGTCCACTGTCTTACGTTAGGGCTCATCTCTTCAAGCTCTGGCATCACACGTGAGTATCTCCAGAAAACACTTCATGTTTTCAGGTGTATTCCTGCTTAACAAGTGTCTGGCTCTTCTGTGCAAGATGCGATTTAGTAGCTCAGTGGGTAGGATCGGTGATAGGATGATTGGACTAGATGATCTTGTAGGTCCTTTCCAACCTTGAGTTTCTACGATTCTGTGATTCTGTACAATAATTTGTCTGACCTGAATTAGTATGTTGCAAGGTTTTCTTTCTTGGACCTGCCTGGAGAGAATGTGGGCTGAAGCCTTTACCCTTCACTACAAGGAAACAGGGCTTGGGGAATGAACAAGTTACCACGCGACAAGTTAGGGTGTGAGCTTGCAGCACATCTGCTACTGTGTGGTAATTGCCTATATGCATACATGCACTTTGGCAAACATGAGTTAACTAACTTCTCGTTCATTGTGAGGCAAGCTATCTCACATTTATTGTGGAGTAATAGCATGGTCATGGGCAGTTACTGAGTAGCTGATGCACGGTATGTTTATGTTAGCTTATCGTAGAGTACCTTGTTTACGTGCCCAAACTTGCAAGTATTTACCTGAAAGAGTAGCAGGTGTTTATGATTCTTTCTGGACTTACAAGAAAGAAGATAAGCTGCTACCACAGGCAAATGCAGTGAGAAAAATCTGTAAAAAGCTTTTATAAAAGACATTGTTAGATTATCTCCTTAGACTAGCAATAATGAATAAACGTGACCTGATGTTTGGGATTTGTCTCAGGCTTCAAGTTTACCAGCAGCTGCGTGAAGAATTAGCAAAAGTGAAGACTCTAGAGGGAATTGTAGATGTCAACAGGGAGCTGAAGCTACGATGCCAGGTACCAAGATGGACCCTAATCTCCCAGAACAACTGTCTGTATTTGGTGGGAACGTACCATGTGTGTCACACAGTTGATGTCTGTTAGCCACCTCATTGGAACTTTGAGGCTTACGAACTGTGACATGGGTAGCTTACTACAGTACCAGCCCCTTAAGCCCAAACAGCTTTATATTGGAGAAAGCTGATATAGGAGTTACAAATCTTCTTTGTTTCATCTGTCTTACTAGAGTTTTTTTGAATATATTTAACTGTCAGTAGTAGTTATTTTAAATTACTCTTTGTGGTTTTCTGGAGTTTGAGGCATTATTTAGAGTATTTCCAGAGAACTACAGGAAAACTGACTGTAACTCTACTCTGCAGGAAGAAATAGCTAATCAGAAAGAAGGAGAAAAGCCAAAAGAAGGGTTGCCTTTTTTCCACTGGATCTGTCAGCCATATATCAGGCCTGGGTGAGTTATCTGTTTTAACATGACCAGGTACACATATGCTTTTCCTGCTCATGCTGTCAGTGCAGAGTCCTTCAGTTCTGTTCTAGGAGCTTACATACATTTAAAAACAAACGAAAACTCTTGGTTATACTTATTGTGACTTTTTCTTTATGTTCTTGATTATTGTTTTGTTCATGGGGATGTGGCTCATTGTAGGGAACACCTACATCTTCCCTTCAGCCAACTTACAATGATGTGCACCATTTCAGGCCAAAGGAGAGATGCAAGGAGAATGGAACCAGGGGGACTGAAAAAGGTGTGCGAGGGAAACGTGCTCTGGAAGAGGATGAAGATGGAAATTCTGAGCTTCTATCAAAGAATAAGCAAAAGAAGAAGTTAAGAAATCCCAATAAAAGCTTTGATCCATCTTTAAAACGTAAGTTCCATCTGTTGGCATATATACATGGGAAGTTGCTGGTATTAACTTTGACGTAAGTTGCCACTGTTTTCTTCTTGTCTATGTAGTTGTAAAAACTTCTTTTTAAAGATGGGGCATTATAGGAGAACTTTGGTAGTAGGCAACATTTATTTAAGTTGTGTTCATTAGGAAAGATATCTAATCATCAAAGAAGTAGGTCAGTGTCCACTACAAGCAACTTTTTAAGCTCCAAATGCTTTACAAATTAAATTTTATCAGTTGCTAGTATTTGAAATTGAAATTGCATATGCATATCAAGCAATTGTCCTCCTCCTTTTGTACTAGACCTGAGATTTAAAACTGTTACGTTTATAGCTGTTATGCTATAGCTTAGACACGCTGTAAAAATCAATGTATCTTTACTTTCTTTGCACAATTCTTTGAGGTACTGTATTTCTATCTCAAAGAGTCCCCCTCTGGCTGGAGAGGCACCAAGCTTTGTCTGATCCTGAATTTTTGAATTTACGCTTTCCATATGAAAACACTATTGCTGAAATCAGGTCTCTGTCTTTTCCAGCCAAATATGCAAAATGTGATCAATGTGGGAACCCTAAGGTAAGTCAGTGCCAGTGTCTGTTAAAGCACTTCCATGAAATCCTGAGGTAGGATGTCCATTGTCCATTAATGTATGAATGCTAAGTTCTGGTGATATGATGGGGGATGGGGAAAATGTCCATGTGCAGGCAAAAGCTTCTTAGCTATTAACTGTAACCAGCTTCTGAATTGAAGGTGCTGCATAAAACTCTCTCACAAATGTAGATGCTTTGAGATCATTTGCCTTTCAAAAAAATACAGTTTTACTGCTGCTGAGGATATTTATTGCTAAAACAGTTGAGTTGGATGAAACTCTCAGGAGCTCTTGGAAACAAATCTCCAAACATCCAGTAATTACACATGGCTTTTCTACTGTGAAATTACAACAAAACCCCTTTCACTAGGGTCAATGGTGGGTGTTTTCTGCAAGGACTGAGTATTTAAATAACTGGTCTAATAACTAGTTTACTAATACTAGCACTCTAAACATCATTCAGTATGGTTTGTACTGAGTATCAGGCAGCATCTGTTTTTTTTTTGTTTGTTTGTTTGTTTTGGATTTATGTCCTTAATCAGAGTAAGAATGAGCACCTAGTCACTCTCAGCTGTGTTTTTGAACTTCAGCTAGTAGATGAACATGAACATTAATCGTTAGCAATGTTTAACAAACCAGCTATTTTCCACATTATGTATAGCATAGATATTTGAAAAAAAAAACATAGTTTTGCGGAAGTGGTTGTTTGTTTTGGTGGTGGTGTTCTGTTTTTTGTTTTTCCTTGGGGAATACAGCTCTTTCCCGGACAGGGAAATGTCACTGAGCTGAGTGAGCAGTGTTTACTGATGCTACCATAGATACACATGCACACATAGACATACAAGGAGGATTTAAGTGGAAGGAACAATTCTAGCTGAAAAAGCAGTATACCTATAGCAGCTTGGCAGGGTTGGGGAACAGGGGGGTGGTGACAGGTGCTGTATGTCTGTTTTGGGACATTGTTACAGCACCTTATAAACAGCAGCCAACTAGGGTCCGGTTTTGAACTGCAGCAACAGAAATAGATTTCTTGATGCATTCATTAGTGGGAAAATGTTGAGCTTTCATCTGGCCTGCTTTCAAAGCCATCCTGTTTCATAGCTGGCCATTTAACACAGCTTGGTGCTTCAACCGTTATCGTTTGAAATGGGGCTTGGACTCATTTTTGTTTTGCCTTTCCATCATTGCAATGTTGCAGGCTGCCCTTCGAGTCTTTAGAATGGGTCTGTATTTTTTTTTTCCCCTAGCTTCTAAGTTTCTAAGCTCTGTCATGTAAGGGCTAGAGAGAACATATATTAAAAAAAAAAAAAAAAAAAAGACTTTAATTGGTGGGGGGAAAAGAAAGCACTTAAAGCTCATTAGGCATGTGTGAGCCAAAGTATTTAAGACACCTAGTCTGGTTTTGCCAAGCTGTAAAATATCCAGCTGAGTTACTGCCCTCCCCTAAAGAAGGGTCATACCTTATATTTTAAATATACTTCAGTGTATTTAGTCTGAAAAAAAGGGAAGTAATTGATGTGGTAACATTTATTTATTTTAGGCGAAGTTGCAGATGGTACCAAGCATCTCTGTCAGGCACCTTGTTTCACATAGTACTTTTGTAGAGAAATACAGCAAGCTCAACTGTAACAAATATCGTAACTCTTGTTCCAAAGTGCTTGTGACATTTGCCTGCTTATGGTGTATAACTTGGGCTGCCCACCAGATTACTGCTGTTGCAGAAGTGGACAGTGGATTTATTTATTTATTTATTTATATTTGTTTCTCTGTATAAACTATCGCTAATAGCTGCAACACTGTCCTCCTCGCTCTCCATGACATCAGCTGTCATCTTCATTAGACAGAGGTGTGACTGGCTAGTGTATGAGTCCAGGTGTTTACCAAAGGTCTGAATGTTTAGAGCTGGATTGTTGTTGCTTATTATAGTTCAATAATGAATTTATTCTCACTAATAAACTGATATAAACTTCTTTACACCACCACCTCACCCAGGGCAATAAATGTGTGTTTAACATGTGCCGTGGCTGCTGTAAGAAAAGAGCATTCAAAGACACAGCAGACTGTCCTGGTAAGTGCAGCTGTTCCTATCAATTTTGTCCTTAGAAATCACTGAGCAAATGTCTCATCTCCATATATAGTATAGTTATTTTAAGTGCGGGCCCCCCGCGACGGGGCGGGAGGAGGGAAAAAGTGTTGAATTCTACATCCATAGCTAGCTAAAAACTTATAAAATACAATTTTCCTAGTGTGTGTGGTAGGTAGTTCTTCTTCCAGCACCTGGGGATGTGTTCTTTCCAGACCAGACCATTAGGACCAATTTTTTCTAGCTACAGGGAAGGAGTTGCTCTGTTTTCCAGTGCGTTCATTTCAGTTTCCTTTTTGTTTTTCCCTTTTCATTTTTCTCCTCATCCTTGCTTCTTCAGGTCACGGATTGCTTTTTAAGACCAAATATGAAAAATCCCTTTTGTGGCAGAGCAGTCAAACAGCAATTGAAAACGCAGAGATCAGTCAGAGAGATGTGGATGTTGGGGAGACAGCTGTACTGAAGGAGGCTGATGACACCGCATTGTGAAGCTTTGAAAATGAATAATAAAAGAGCTTCTGAAAGGCCTTTGCTTCCCTGGGCCAAAGAAACTGCCATCTCCAGAGCACTGTCAGCTCTGTGAACTTGTTCTACAGGTTTATTTTAAGTTCTGGACACGTTTATTTAATTAAAACTCTGCTTACTCAGGGAATTTTCCTGCATTTGAAATAAAAAGGGTGCAATTAAATTTCTCACATGTTTCAAAGACTGAAAATGCTGCATTTGGGTTGGTGGGGCAGGCAACCATGTGCTGCCATCACAGTCTGCTTTCATGTAAGTTTATTAATCGTTCATGTCATATTTTTAATAGTGGGGAATAAATTTCATATATTAGAACAACTTCCTGGAGTGTTAAAAATAATCATGTTAATGACTCTGTCACTAATGGAAAATGTCATGTCTGTCTTGAGTTTCAGAAGGCCATATCATCACCGCAGAAAGGAACCTGGGGTACCTTGAAAATGTGAAGATGTAATATGGTGCTACAACCACACTGTGGATTAACAGTTATTGGTTTTATCCACTATGCTAAAGCTTAATGCTCTCCCCTGAGCTAAAGGTCAGGAGGAAAACAAAATCTCTATTTTAATAGAGAGGCGTTGCTCAAATAATTTGCTAAATTAGAACCATGAACTGGTCCCTGCCCACATCTCATAATTACATGATCCTGTTTCTTTTCCGTAAGATAAGTGCTGTGAAAAAGTGCCTCAAAACCTGCTGCAGTTCTACACGTGCAACACCCTAACCTGCCTGTCTTGTCTTTTTCCCCCCTCCATGTGCTTTGCATCTTTCCTAGGCACTCAGTCAGTGCAGCTGTCTGTGTTCAGTATGCTTTCTAGAATCCTAATTATGGAGTCTTAACCTGCCTCTCAGACATTCCTTTGGGAAGTTAGACTGAGTTTGGAAGGAAATGAGCTGTAAACCTAGCACATACATAGCATCATGGGGCTACAAAGCACTATACATTGCTGGAAACAGAGAATATATACCTATACCCACATCAAAACAGCTGTTAAAGATCTATTTTAAAACAAACAAACAAAAAAACCACAACTTTCATGAACACTGAAATAGCAGCATGCTCTGGTAACTATAGAACCCATTTTGTAACTTTTTTAAAAAAACTTCAACAACTGTGCCCATCTTATGCATGTATGTCTATATCCATATGTATGTGTGCGTACATGCCCACTCCCCCCCACCTTGAGGTCTCATCACCAGTTTATATTTCCTAACCTGCATTACAAACTGTGCAATAGATTCATGAGTTAATATGTGGACTAGAACAGTATGCTAAAGAGACCAAACTGCTAGTAACTGTAGACCTATTTAAACCATGGGGAACTAGTCTCATTCATACCACTAACACTAAGAGAGCTCACTAAGCAGAGCACCATATGTGAAGCTGAGGCCTTGGCCTACCCTCATAACACTCACCCTTGTGCTTTCCTAGCCTGTGTTCAAATTTTCCATACAATTTCTTTAGTCACATAGCCTATCAGCTGATTATGCATATCTTTAGCTGAACATCTGTCTACATTTAACAATCTTTAATCTAGGTCTTGCTATTCATTCCCACTTCAAATCCTCTAGAGAGATCACAAGAGTTAAGAACTTCACATCCATTTGGAAGTTTAATTAAATGCTGCCTAACAGTTGTGGCATTTTACAGATTGTGACAATAAAAGTAGTTCAAACTCTCCTAATGAGTCTTCCCATTTCATTTGTTCTTTATTATAACAAAATATTTTCCATGGTGTTCTCGGAATAACATCTTCCCAGCCTTACTCAACTTGCTAACCAAGTCTTTCAGTAGCTTTCATAATTTCTGACTACCCTTGTATTTAATTCAAGTTTAGACACGGGTGTTATTCTTTCTACTTCACCTTGTGAACAGGAACTAGCACAGAAACACAGGAGAGGGAAAGAATGTGGTATTTACCAAAGAGCCCATGATTAGTGTGGGAGTACCAAGTTTTAAAATAATGCCTGTGGCAGGCACGGGTCTGTGGCTGCTGGGCTGCAGGTCGGGGCAGCCGGGGGCTGGCTCCGCAGCGTCAAGCCACCACGAGCACCCGGTCCCGCAGCAAGCTGGGTGTTGTGGTTTTTGGGCTCTGAGCTTCCCCTTGGCCACGTCGGGTTAGTTATTATCATCTCCTTGCCTTTTTTGTTCTGGTAAAAAATGTAGCAGTATTTCAGCTTGCCGCTGCTCAGCTTTCCAGCCAGAAGAGGCACGTTGCTCAAGGCAGTTACTTCCTCCCTGAGATGGTGTGGGGTACAAATTTCTGCTCTTCCTGTTTGTGCTTTCTCTGGGAAAAAACGGTTTGGGAAGCCGTGCCTGCAGTCCTAGGGACAGCACCTGCTCGTGAAAAGGGGGTACTGCAGGCTGAGCAGCGCCACACATGCAAGTGTTTTTTTTTTTTTTTTTTTTTTTTTTTTTTTTTTTTTTTTTTTTTTTCCTGCAAGTGAGTTATATTGATTTGTTTTTTGGCATGTAATCTGTTATGCTCCTAGATTTTTCTTTCTTTGTGAAAGAAAGGTTTGAGGTAATTCCAGCCGAAAAAGTTTCAGTTGCTTGCTCATATTGTCCTTTCAATATTCAAAGCTGAAGCAAAAGCATGGGTACTGTTGCTTCTAGAGAAACTCCAGGTCTCGTCTGCACTCTGCATGCTGTTGAGCTAAGCTGGGAAAACAACAACAACAAACAGCACAGCTGCTGCTCGTCCTGCTCTCTTCGTACTTTCTTGTGCTTTGCCCTTCCCCTTTCCCAAGCGACTGGGTTTGGGTGCTGGGTGGGGCCAAATGTTACATGAGCCCCAGGCATGGCACCAGGGAGTTGATTCTGCCTGGGTGCTCTTTGGGGTGAGTGCTTTGTTTTTCCTTTAGTCAGTTGCAGGGTTCTGTAGGTGGGTCAGAGTCTATGGTCTGATGCATTTCCAAGTAGAGACCATAACGCGATTCTTTTAAAGGTAACAACTAGTGGGATCTGTTACAGTAAAGCCATCTATATAGTAGTAGGTGCCTTTATTGCATGCAGCTCTTCTTCAGGTGAGTAATTGTTATAGCATGTTTACAGATAGGATGACAATGTTACACTGTGTGCTTGCTTTGTGGCCTGCGTGGCAGGCAGGGCTGCAAGGTTCTAAGGGGGGAGTGGGGTTTTTAGGGTAAGGGTTGTAATCCTAAAAGCTACAGCCCTAATCCTAAAAATCCATAAAAACCCTAACCCTAAAACCCCTCAAACCCAAACCCTAAAAACGTTAAAAACCCTAAAAAAACCTAAACCCACTAACCCTAACAAGCCTTAAAAACCCTAAGCCTACAACCCCTAAAACCAAAACCCTAAAAAAAAAACTAAACCCTCTAACCCTAACAAGCCTTAAAAACCCTAAGCCTACAACCCCTAAAGCCAAAACCCTAAAAAAACTCTAAACCCTCAAACCGTAACAAGCCTTAAAAACCAAAACCCTACAACCCCTAAAGCCCAAACCCTAAAAAAACCCTAAACCTTCTAACCCTGACAAGCCTTAAAAACCCTAAGCCTACAACCCCTAAAGCCAAAACCCTAAAAATGTTAAAAACCCTAAGAAACCTAAACCTTCTAACCCTAACAAGCCTTAAAAACCAAAACCCTACAACCCCTAAAGCCCAAACCCTATAAATGTTAAAAACCCTAAAAAACCTAAACCTTCTAACCCTAACAAGCCTTAAGAAGCCTAACCCTAAAACCCCTAAAGCCCAAACCCCAAACATGTTAAAAACTCTAAAAAAAAAACCTAAACCCTCGAACCCTAACGAGTCTTAAAAACCAAAACCCTAAAAC
>JAACYP010024933.1:0-10377 GCA_011076525.1 Nettapus auritus
TTTTTTTTTTCCACAGGCGGTCTGTTACATCCATGTGTAGGTGGCCCCAAGGAGCCGTTCTGCTGTGTGTGACACCATGTATGTGGCAGAGGACAGCAGTATGGGGACATGTCCCTGCCCCTGTGGGGTAGCAGTGCCCAAGGACAGCGGGATGAGGACACATCCCTGCCCTGTGGGGTGGCAGTGTCCCAGTTGCTGTCCCTCCATGAGCAGCTCCACAGCCCCTGTGTGCTGGGCACGCAGCACTCAGAGCCCAGCCCTGGCTGCTGCTGAGATCCCTGGTGCTGCTTTTCTACAAAAAAAAACCCTTGCAGCAACTTGACCCCATCCCATGCAGAAACAAGGACTGCTCTTCCCATCCCCAAGATGGTGGAAAGATCCTGAGCATCTTCCCATAGCAGCTCTCCCTTCCTCCCCCTCCTTTCCCCACTTGGACTCGCGGCCAGAGCAGCCTCCAGCCCCATCCCTGCTCTCGCCCACGTCCCTCAGGAGCAGAGCGCCGTGTGCTCGCCCTGGTTCTGTTCCACATCATGTGGCACAGCCCATCAAACCACGGCGAGATGCTCTCGCTTAATTTGTGTGCACAAACAATCAGGGGGAATCAAGATGCCGCCCGCGAGAGCTGCACGCCGGTGACAGCGGCGCTGCCCGCGGGGGGAGGCCTCAGCTGCGCGGGGGTGCTGTGCCTAATTGGTGCTGGCTGCTGCAGCTTGCTCGGGGTGTGATTGATGGGGAGCAGTGGCACAAACACTTCAACCAAGGACACTGAACAAGAAAGCAAAACATTTAAAAAGGGAGAGCGGCACGCACTTGTTGGGGGTGTAATTAGCCATGTTTGTCTTCAAGGCTTTGCGCTGAGCGAGGTGCAGCACTGGGGAAAACAAGTCGGCAGGCTGAGCGCTCTGCAAAGCCTGACCCCACTGTCCTCGCACCCCATGAGCCAAACCAGGGCTCTCCCAGGGGGTTCTCGGGGGGCCTGCTCTGCATGGCCGGGTGGCCACATGAGGGGTGGTATGGGGGCAGCATCAGCAGGCCCCAGGGGCAGTGCCCTGCCCTGCTTCCCGAAGGGAAGTGTGTGTGGAGAGGTGCCTGCACCCCTGGGAGATCCGATGGGTCGTAGGATCCTAGAATCATTAGGGTTAGAACAGGCCTCCCAGATCATCTGGTCCTAACAAGCCCATACCACCAATGTCACCACTGAACCATGTCCCCAGAAACCACGTCCAACCTTTCCTTGATCACCCCCAGGGATGGTGCCTCCACCACCTCCCTGGGCAACCCGTCCCAATGCCTGACTGCTCTTTCTGAGGACAAATGTCTCCTAATTTCCAACCTGAACCTCCCCTGGCACAACTTGGGGCCATTCTCTCTAGTCCTATCACTAGCTATCTATGAGACGAGGCTGACCCCCAGCTCCCCACAGCTTCCTTTCAGGCAGTTGCAGAGAGCAATGAGTCCTCCCCTGAGACTCCTCCAGACTAAACAACCCCAGTGCCCTTAGCCGCTCCTCACAGCACTTGTGCTCCAGGTCATGCTCTGTCATGTCGCACCCTCCGGGCAACGACAAACTTGGCCTGAGATGGCTTCCAAGCAGGGAACTTGGTCAAATGCGTGGCTCAGGTCAAATGCATGAGGAGGGCTTTGGGAGGACTCTGGGGAAGGATTTGTGAGAGGACATTTTTGGAGGAGGATTTTGGGGAGGACTTTGGGAGGACTTTGGGGAGGACAGCTGTGCCTCACACACCTCCGCAACACACAGCGTGCTGCTCCCGTTCCCCATACTGAATTATGCTGAATTATGGGGGGGCACAAAGCTGGGGGTTGCCCCAGCCCCCCCTCTAGGCCCTCAGCCCCCCAACATCTCCACCACCCCGGGGGTCTCGGCCCAGTGCTGGCGGCTCCCTCCTGCCCCCCCCAGTGCTGCTCAGTGGCTGCAGCCGGGTGGCTCCATGCTGCTGGGGGGCTTCCGTGTGTCCCCCCAGGCCGTGCTGGGAGACAGGAGAAGAGTCCCTCTGCTGCTGCGCACCATTGGCCCTTTGTTTTGCTTTGTTCTGCCCCAACACCGTGACAACCCCACGGGGTTTGTTGCTGGCTGGGATGAAGATGTGGGCACAAAGATGGGTCCAAAATGAGGGCTAGAGTGGGTTTAAAAAGTGCTCAGCTTTTTTTCTGAGGGGACATTTCAATGTATGAAGCCATAGGGGTGAGGGAAGACACACAGACTGCACAGCTGGGAAGGTGCACGGCCGCTCAGCACCAGCATTGCCCATCCTGCCACCTCCCGGGGGCCCGGCGCCCCGATAACCGCACGGCCCCCAGGAACTGCATGCTGCAGGACTTGAAGCAACTGCAAGGCAGCTTTACAGCACTTCGCCTTTTAATGACCTCTCAGCTAACAGGGGACAAGCAGGCACAAATTTGTTTGAATTGAATTGAATTGAACCCTGTCTGGTTTAGGCACTGCCTGCACAGCATGGGCGCAGAAGCTGCCTGAGCTGGCAGACAGAACAGAGGGTACCAGCACAGCACGTTATCCCTTCTTCCCAGAGTCACAGTTTATAGATTCCTCACCAATAACCAACAGGTTTTCCAAGCTTGGGAGATACTTACTGAGAATAAGCGAAGGATCTGCTCAGGGAACCTCTACATCGCCCGACTATGCTACAGACAGAAAGAAGGGAGGTAATATTTGTTGTTTTATCTCCTGCAGTGACCAAAACCAGCAGATTCACTGCAGTCTGTAAACAGGGGGAAAGCTCTCCTGTTGTATGGGAAAAGTGGGATTTGGTCTCCCAGAGCAGCCCAGCCCACTCCAGTGCCCCTGCTGCACAGCTGGCATCATGCTGCCATCCCACCAGGCACACCAGGGCAGACCACACACCTCTCCAAGCCACAAATAGCCTCAGGACACTTGCTCTGCACCCCGAGCACTTCATTGGCTCTGTTGGAGCCCTTCCCAGACACCGTGTCCCAGACGTCTCCCAGGTGGAGGCCCTGCAACAAAGCAGGAGATGGAAGCAGCGATCTCCACTCTTCCCAGCATTCTCCCAGCTTTTCATTACAGCTCTGTGCATCCCCATTAAGGCTCTGGCCCATCATCATGGGGCAGCAGAACTGAGTTTTTCTTAGGCTGCTAGAAACCCTGATAAGCCTTGTATCAGAACCCTTGTAACCAGTGGGAACCTGAGATGCTGACCTGCAATTCCCTTGCTGTGCAGACCACGATCTTGTGTCCTCTAAAGGACTGACTAGGTCCTCCAGCTTGGCATTTCTCTCTTTTAGGTGTAGCTCCCATGTAGCACAGAAGTGGGACACACAACTGTTGCCTCTACAGTCCTACTACTGCCAATGTAAAAGAATGCAAAAAACGCAAAGCATTTTAAAGAATACTTCAGTCACTTCTGCCAGGTGGAACAGTGCACTTTAGATGCACCCTATTGACAAGAACCCCAAGAACAATCCCATCTGGAAAACGTGCTATTTGGCCTCCCAGTCTTGCTAAGGGCCCAAGTGGAAAAGGAGAATTCTTCAACCCCTTCTCACCAGGCTTATTTCGGAAGAGCTTCCCTTTCTTCTCAGCTAGAGCTGGAGCCTACAGGGGTAAATCCAATGTCTTGGAACCTGGATTCCAACACACGGATCAGAAATGGGTGTTGGAACTGTAAGGTGATAAAGAGCATTACCTTTAATTGGGGGTGTCTTCACTAGAAGACAATGCAATCCCTCACCTACGTACTGGGATCCCATTATTTTTGGACAGATTCTTTTCCTCATATTCCCAAGGTTTAGTGCTTTGTTCCCAAATCTCCACTAAATCATGAGCAATCACTGCACTGCAGACTAAGTATTAAGCTTTATTCTGTATCAACACCAATTTTAGTCTATAACGGTCAGACTTGAAAGCAGCACCAGGGGCTGTCACAGGCCAGGTGCTGGGTTGGGAGTCGCTGGTCCCTGCATCCCTGAGCACTCAACTTCAGTTCTTGCACCTATCTTTCAGGAAAGCCCCAGGAAACTGTATTTTTTCAAGGCTGGTGAAGCACAATGGGAAAGTAATTTTGAAATTTCTTCCAGGTACAGCAAAAGTTTAAAATGCAGGTGGGGGAGACAGCACCAAAACATGTAGTAGGCAAGCAGAAGAGCAAGAAATAAAGGATATCAGAATAATGCAATGCATTGAACATAGCTTTAGAACCGCTGTACTTTGTGCTCATATTTACATGTTGATGTACAAAGAAAACCTTCACTGAGATAGAGCTGGTAGGGAACACTTCTCTGGGGGGTGGTACTCAGAAATGAACCTCCCCTACAGAAACGAATCCAATCAAGCAGTTCCTTATGTTTTTTCCATCCCCGTGCTCCTGGCCTCACCAGCTTGCATCACGCGCCTGTTGCATCTTACCTTTGCTGCTGCTCACTTACACAGGCTGGGAAAGTGCAACTCTCCCCATCCTGGAAGATTTTATAAAACTACTGAGCAATAAAAGTATTACAAGGTAATCAGAACTATTTGCCTACAACCATTCGTCCTACAATCATGCTTCTGAACATGGGATCATCCTGAAGAGAGAGGCAAGGCCTGCTCACCTGTGGGGACTGGTGTCTGTCCCTCTTAGTTCAGGTATTTTGTGCTCGTGCTGAATCTCCCACCCAGTACTGTGATTGCATTTCTGGAGTAGAAATACATTTTTGTGTACTTCACATGGGTAGAACCTGCAGTTCTTTACCTGCAAAATACTGATTTCCTCTGCCTCTGTCAGAAGTCTCCTGTAATCTGTAGGGAGAGAAGAGTTGGAAGGAAGGGAGACAAAAAAAAAAAAAAAAAAAGAAAAGAAAAAGTGGGTACCACTTCAAGTCAGATAAAATAATGCCAAATCTGATTATTCCTACTCCTGTAGGGTACAGACAGAAAAAACAGAAGTACTGTAGTCACAACAAGGAGACCACTGCAAAACCAGAAACAGCATCTGCTCCCTTCCAGCAGTGTCAGCACACAGGTCAGTCTGCTTGAACGTATTCTTCCAACATAAATGAAGGAGTGAGGAAAGGAGAAAGAACTACAGAGCAGTGAGAGAAGAATCTGCCACAGTTTGGACTATCACTGAGTCAGTCCCCCAACCAAAATGATTTAGGACAGGTCACTATTTGATGCGAACAGCCTACAGACAGGCAGCAGCTGGGGGATTTCTCATCAGCAGTCAGCAGCCTCATGGCTAGTTCAAGGCAAGCCACCTTTACTACTACTATTTATTGAAAGCAAAGCAATCTTCCAGCTTATTGTGTTTTATAACATTTTAATAACCCTGAAATCATGACTGCACTGGGACCACGTTTTCATCAGAGAAAATTTACAAGCAACTTGTTTCCAATGCATCTGACAGTAAAAAACAAACACCGGGGGCACACACAGGACAAAGTGTCATATTTGCTCCTAATGAAACATCGTCATTAGAGAGGAGAAAACGGTGGGAGCGCGAGTAATTTAAAATGGTCAACTTTACTGTCTTTGCACAGGCTGGAGGGGCCGTTAGAGCATGTAGTCTGGCAACTTGCAGCAAGCAATAGTTAACCTGAGAATGGGTGTATCCGCTGGAGGAAGACACCTAGAGCCCACTAGAACATGGGCACGTTAGCAGTCCGTCCTCCCTCAGGAAAGCTACAATGTGGATGAGTGCTGGAGGCGCCTCTCCCAAATTCCAAGAGCACAATATTACTGGAAGAGACCCCCTGGGAACAAGGGGTGGATGTGAGAGGACAGAAGTTTGGCTGCTCCCGTAGACTTTAAGGTTTCCCGGGTATGTTACCGCCTTCGAAGCCACCCAAGGACCTGGGTAAAACAGTCCAAGAGACCTGCAGGGAGCTAAAATCGTCCTGTGTGGTCCGTGGACGGGCCCATGGTCTCCGACTTCCCGCTAAAGGTAACATCACGAATCACAGACATTTCCACACATTTACGGAGCTGTCGTTTACCTTGGGTTTTCGTGGGGAACGCGGGTAAGTCAGGCACCCGGACAGTTCGCGTACAGAGTTCGTCCGATCTCCGTTTCTGAGTTCCCAGAACTCCCCTTCCCTGAAGCTGGCTACGCAGGACTTTTGCAGAGATTGTACATTCAGCATCAATACAGTGATACAATTCGTACACCTGTCGTTTTGACAACGCGAGGACGCTAACAGACATCTAGCAGCAGTTCGTATACGGCGGCGTGAGACGATCCTTGTGGGGCGCCGTGGCGATCTTTGATCTGGTACCACAGGTATGCTCCACGCTATAGCTGCCCAAAACCCCCGTCTGAAAGGGCATTTCGATTCCATTTCCAGACTCTTCCAACTCCAATAAGTCTTAACATATACAGATAGCCATATACATTTTTAATTAAAATGCTCCTTCACATACACAATCATATATTGAATTATCAAGAACAATAATATATTTTTGGAGCAGAAGTAGCAAAACATTCTGCTCTGCCAGTGCCACCCACAAACTAGACAAGTAACTAAGAAGTTTGACAGTTTCAGACCACTTAGGAAAGAGAAATTCTCTTGGCCTAGAAGATAGGGGAGCCATGCAGTGAAAGTGCTATGGACGATACAGTAAATGCAATATACATTAAAAACACAAATTCTTTAAAATGTTCTCTTGTAAAGATTCTTGAGACACAAGGATCATCCTTAGCATCAGGAGCTATCTTTACAATTTCAGAAATATTTGATAACATTAAAGCAGAGGAGAGTATGTCACTGAAAATAAAAAGTTCTACCCAAACACTATAAGATCCATTTTGGCCAAAAGCTATGTTTCTTTTAATATACCAGGGTGGATACTAAATTTTAAGAGTATCAGATTTAATTTTAAGAGCCTATCAGATTTACAAAAAGTCATCTGCCAACCTTATGGATGACAAATGCTCTCATTACCTGAAACATCTGACTCTGTGATGGACTGTGATGTCTAGGCAAACAAAACTCGGGAAAGCTGAAACTGAAAACCCTCCTTGCTCAAAAAAAAAAAAAAAAAAAAAAAAATAGAAACTCTTCCAAGAATTTCAATACCAACACCTGGAAGAGAAAAAAAAATATTGAAAAAAAATAGTAGGGGATAGGAAGGGGAAGCAGTTCACAGTAAAAAAACAACTATGACAACAGCTGTGCAATATTGGGGCAGTATTGACACTGGATGAGATTTGCAGAACAGGCTGCAGATTGGAAATTTTAGCTATTTAGGTAACAGAACTGACCCCAAAATCTAGTTTTGATAATTTGTAACTATATCATACCTGCCAGCAAACTGCACACTTAAGAGTTGGCTGGGTTTCTCCCTGCTCAGGGGTCTTTCTCCTTGCACACACAGCTCATGGCAGAGCAGCCCAGCGAGAGAAAAGACCCCCCAGCAGAAAGCTGGGCTGAAGCCCCAGTGCTGGCAGAGCTGTTTGGTGCTGTGAGCTGCTTCCTCAGTAATCCAGTTCTTCACAAGTTACTTTCCTTCTCAAAAGAAGTGCAATGAGTTACACTGTCCAGACTCAACCGCTGGAGACTTGGGATAAATCATGCCTTCAGTATAAATCACCGTAACGCCACCAAGAACTGGTTTTAGGGAGGTGGGAGGAGAACATAAGCTCAAATTTAGGCAAAGGAGATGGAGCAAGTTTGGGTCCCTCCAGGAACCTTCTGCGACTTGCCTGCTACACCTGGTTAGCTATTCAGCTTATCTCCTGTGAGTTCAAACCTGAAAGGCCAAACATGAAAATATTTTTATTTCCTACCTTATTTATGGGTTATCTGCCTGTCTCATAAAATTTAGTAGAACTGGCAATTTTGATTTAGAGACATTTAGGTCCAGAAAATGGGAAGCTACAGCATGACTGAACGGCGGAGCTAGAGAGGAGCCTTTGGCCTCCCATCTCTCAGTACTCAATGTGTTAGCCATTAATCTACTGTATTATCAAATACATGAATAAATGAGAAAAACATAACAAAAAATGATTACTGCTTTTTAGGCATCACTCTTTTGGATGTGATATGCAAAGCATTCGTGGTACAAGCCATCATCAACAAACACATATTCCAAGTGTGTGACTACACGTACAGGAGTGATTTGCCTGGCTTTACACTTAAATCTCATTCATATTGAAAGTGTTAAACTTCCTGCATGAAATACCTTATGAGATTTTACTTTTTTTTTTTTTTATTATTATTTTTTAGTATCCCCTGCGTAAAAGAAAAATACACATTATTTGAACAGCCAAGAAAAAACTGCAATTTATTAAGTTTCAAAGAATCTTCGTACTCTTGAAAGCAACTTTCGGTGCATGTTCTTTAACAATCACATTCTATGAGGAGAAAGAACATTAAAAGCCACAATTGTTTGTTTGTTTGTTTTTAATCTCAGAGTTACAGACATCTTTAATCCAAAAGGAAAGGCAAAAAAAAAAAAAAAAAAGCGCCCCCAAACAAAAACCCTCCCCACCACACCCTAAACAGAAATTTTCATTCCCAATTTCAAAATATCAGGAGTTTTTCTACAACTCAATGCTAAACTTCAGCATGAAAAACTGTATGTAAACACGCACATACACACATACATATTTTATATAAGAGAGTGTGTGTGTATATATATATATAAAATATATATATGTAGGAGGCGTGTAATGGCAATGAGATGCAATTACTCTGAGGAAAGGTTATTCAGCTAAATACACTACTAAAACTTGAGAAAAAAACAAGTCTTGAACCCAGTTTGTGCATAGTTCATGATCCTCTATAAAACCAGCTTTTGTTAATTTGCAATCTTGCAGGACCCTTTAAATCTGATAAAACCATTAAAAAGCTAATCTTCCAAAAAAAAAAAAAAATGTAATGCACAAGTTTCCTGATCCAAGCAGGCAGGGAGCACAATGTTCATATAATTTTTAAAACATACTTGAAGTGTATGTTATTCCATTGTCTTTCTTCCTTTCAAAACAATCAAAAACATTGATCTTTTTTTAAACATAAAGCAATTTTTTAATATATAAAGCACTCTTCAAACATCTATTTCTTTTGAGTCCATTATTTGGTAAATATGTAACTGCTACACATTAGATTAGGTATTTTCTTCTTTCTTACTGTCTTTTTTTATTTTATTTTGTTTTTTAATAATATCTTCAGTGCTAGGAGTTGGGTTTTAAAAATACATGAAATGGTGTGGAGTTGCTCCTCGGGAAACCCGGCTTTCCTGAGACATCTTCCACCATGTGCAAGATAGTGATCACAAAGTTTTCGCCACTTTGACGAAGAGGAGGAAAACAACAACAAAAATAGTACACAGCAATGGCCAAAGAAAAGAATAATACAACAACACTGTTCAATCCCAGAGCTCTGAAGTAGCATATCTTCATTCTGAAAATAGTTTTCTTTACGATGGAAGTCTTTTTTTTTTTTTTTCATTTTTTTTTCATTTTTTTTAATTCCTTTTTTATTTTAAAGTTTGAAGGAGAAAAAAGGTCTGTAAACAGGTGAGAGCCAAAACTCCTGGCTCCTCCAAAAGCAGTCAAAACCTATGTCCAAGTGCTTGTTTCTGTTCCTGCTTGCAAGGGAACTATCCACTCTTTACAATTATCTATGGCCACAGTTCAACAAGAGTATTTTTTTTTTAAACTTTATATTCCGAATGGAAAAATGGTGCAATACTCCGGTAATAATTTTCTTGCATTAGTCCACAATAAAAAGCCGCTAAAGGTAGATATACATATTATTCTCCAGAGATACACACTGTAATTTTTAAAATGCGGTAAGAGTCCTTGAGTAAACATTTACACGTGAATTGTCGCCGGCCCCTTCTATCAGTTTCTTTCTTTTTTTTTTTTTTTTTTTTTTTTTTTTCTCCTTTTTACCGTTACAGGATTAGCTACAAGAAGGGCTGCGGACACTCAGTGCAAAGTTAGAAGCTAATAACAATTAAACATTTGACCAATGAGCAAATAAAAAGCATATACTGAATAAAAGGAAAAAAATTCACACTTTTAGTTAAATCACACGTGGGCGCACACGTACACACATACACACAAGCACACTCACATACATACATCTGTTCAAACAAAAACATAGTCTGAACTTTAAAAAAAAATTCTTAGAGCCTGTTTTTTGTGTACTGATGCCAACCTGGAAGTGTAATAATTAGACTTAGAAAGTGTTCACATTTTGTTATTGGCCTGCTGGATTCAAGTATTTGCATGTTTGATATGTTCTTTTTTTTTTTTTTTTTTAAACTTTTTATATTTTTGGGATTAAAAAAATGACATGAAAAAGTAATGAAACAAGGGTAATGTGCATAGGCAGATCCATGGGAGTAGTGGACACAGAGATACCCCAGCCCCGGCCGGCCCCCCCCCCCTCCACCCC
>MU016543.1:0-27994 GCA_011076525.1 Nettapus auritus
TGGGGGGGGGGGGGGGGGGGAAGCGGGCGCGACCCCCTCCGGCCGCCCCCCGGTTGCTGCGGGTTCGCCTCCGTCTCCAAAATGTGCGGCCGAGCCCGCTGCACCCGGCTGTGGTGGCTGCAGGAGCTGCCCCTCCGGGGGTTTCGCCTCGCCAAGCGCCTGGAGACGCCCCCCTCCCCGCTGCCCCCCTTCGACAGCACTCACAGCATCTGCACCCGGGCCCCGTTTTCGCAGGAAGGGGACAGTGAGGGCCCCGAGGGAGCACAGAAGAACTCGCTGCCGCAAGATTATCAACGCAAACGGTATAGGGTTCTGGAAAAAAATAGAAGCTCTAACCACAGAGACGAGCCAACGGCACCTCCCAGATAACATACCACCTCTTCAAGCCCAATCCTGCAACTCCTCAAGCCCAGATCTCCCAGCAGGATCAGTCCTTGATCACACATCCTTCAAAAATGACTGCTTTATGTCAGTACAGCACCTCGCATTTGGTGGGGCTGCTACTGGGCATTAACTCCCAAGGACCTAAAACTGCTTATACAGAAGGAAACATCCACCCTGAATGCTGGATCAGCCTCCTGAGCGCAGGCAGTACCTTTGAGCCAAGGGACCTATTGAGGATCAGGGTGAGAGCACGAGCAGATTAGTCTGAAGCCAGGCCCAGCACCAGAGGGTCAAATCAGGGCAGGGACACGGGGAGCATTCTCACACAAGCCTTGTACAACTGCGTGTTGGTGCCTGGGCACCGGAGTGCGTTTCCACTATATGGTATGGGCTCACATGTAAATCATGCACAGGGCTCAGAGGGACAACGCCTGTGTGCATGTTGCGTATTCGGAGAGCTACTGCCAAATTTCCCATCGACCTCTCAAGGCGAGACTGAACAATAACCCAGCACTTGCCCACCCCGGCATTAATCAGCTCCGTGGCTGGCATTCTCAACCGAGACGACGGGGATCGATGTGCTGTGGGAGGCTGCAAGCCTGGCTCGCCCCTCGAGGAGGTGTTCCCCAGCGCGGGCTGGAAGCAGCGGGGAGGAAGGCTGCCCTGCCAGGGGCAAGCTCAGCACCCCGCGGGGGGCTTGGAGCCCGGTCCCGCAGCACTAACACGAGCTGCAGCCGCAATAGCGCTCAGCATGCTCCCAGCCCCCCGCAGGGTCAGGCTTTGTTCCCGAAAGAACAGGAATTCCTGTCTCCAGGGCCATAAATTCAGCACCTGCCCCTGCTGCCAGCGCTGATTTATGGTTATTACAATTAATCTTGCCAAGGTGCGAGCCCTTTATTACCTGCTCTCAGAGGTACCTGGTCCCCCACAGCCACCCGGGCGGACTGGAAGAGTTTGGATCTCGCAGCAATGCTCCCACCCAGCCCTGATGGCTCCATACCAGCTCTCCTCTGCCCGGATTTATCTGAGCAGGAGCAAGTTCCCGCACGCAGCCCCGTAGCTGTTTCCAGGGTGGCTGGAAAAGCTGACACCTTCCCTGGGCAATGTTGGTACATCGCACAGAGGGCACCCAGCTCTGGTGGCACCCAAACTGCCCCAGTCCCCGTGACCCTGGCACAAACTGGGCGATATCTGTGCACCCCTGTGCACATCCACCCCACCTCTCATCAGCTTTGCCCCATCCTCCAGCAACATCCCATGGCCTACGAAGCATCCCAGCTCCTGAGCTACGATCCGGGGCAGTGTCACTTGTAATTACGATGAGGCTCGCGCACAGACCAGCTGCGAGCCGGCTGCATTGCCTCTCCAAGATGATTCTGGAAGGGGTGAAAAGGCACAGGTCTCCAAGGGCACGTTGGGGGGATGAGTTTCTGTGCTCCCCTCCAGAAATCCTCTTCGCTGGCTCCCAGAGCAGGGGGCTGCAGCCCCCAACAGAAGCCTCACGGCCACCGGCTGCTGCTCGGGGCCTCTGCTAATGAGGGGTTTGTCCTGCGCAGCCCCGCAGGCAGCAGAAGGCAGCCTCAGGCCTATTTGTAGAGCTGAAAGCTGTTATTTTGCCTCCTGCTTGAAGAGGGCGCATCAAAGTCAAACCCAAAATACGTCGCTAGGCTTGAATTAAAAAACTCTTGTCTGAAACCAAGGCAAGTTCCAAAAAAAGATCAAGGCTGTTTGAAATGTAGAAGTCTTCGCTCGGATGTCAGGCGCTTTGGGGACCGAGAGTCAGCACTATCCAAAGGCTACAGGACAGCCAAGAGCTTCCTTCGGCCGTCCTCGGCACCCCTTGTCTTCCTCAGAAGAGGCCCCAGCTCTTTCGGCACAGCTCCCTGAGTAGAAAAGCAGCGTGCCACCTCCTGTCCCCGGGTACCACAGGAACCCAGGGTCCCTGGAGCTCTAGGAAGGGGCTGGAAGCCCCCCAGCCCTCTCCTGCCATCCGAGGGGAGAGGCGGCAGATGTAACCACAGGCTGTCGGCATCGGCGCAGGGAAGAGAAATTGGATAATGGAGGCTCTGCAGTCTCGCAGATAGAGGTATAACAAGCTCCCACCGGCAGAAGCTGAAGCCAGACATACCCAGACTAGCAATAAGGCGCACGTTCCTAGCAGCCAGGATAACCGACTGGCTGCGGCGAGGCTCCCCGATACTTCTCCTTTGTAATTAAGATTGGAAGTTGTGTTTTGTTTTTTTTATTATTTTTTTTTCCAGAAGCATCTGCTCTCCTGGAGGGGCGAATTCAAGGTGGTTCAATAGACCACGAGCAGACTCTGATCTGCGAGCTCCTCTCTTTAAAGCTGAGCTTCGGGCACTTCCCTGCTCCTCGGGAGAACCTGGTGCGAGGCAGCCACCGCACACCTCGGGCTGCGGGATGGTTTCCCAGCCCCCAAGCAGGGCTGCACGCAGCAGATGCTTTGCTCTCAGCAGGGCTGAAGCCGCCTCCCGTTGAAGGGCATCAAACGGGGCTCCACGCTGCCCACGGATGCTGTGCAAGGAGCCTCCGAACGGGCTCAGAACAGAAACATCTTTAATATTTGATGACTTTAAAATAAAATACCAGGAGAAGGAACAGCAAGAGGAGCGAACGCCTTCTACCTGCCAGCTCTGCTCCCTTTCCCAGCCGGGAGCTCTCTCCCAGCATCAGCTGCTCGGGGCGTCTCAGCCCAATTAAGCCCTTCCTTCAAACCCTGAGCCGCACGTCCCCACGCTTGGTGCTGGGGCTGCAGAGCTGAGAGGCTCCTGAGCTGGCAGAGCGATGCAGGGACATCTTCCTGCCCCATTTCTGAGCAGGATCCTTCTCTCCCTGTGGTTTGGGAATGAGCCAGGATGAGGCAGAAACTCCCCGGAGCAGGGAAACATTTCCACAGCTCCGCTCCACCCTCACGCCAGTCCCCACAGTCCAGACTCCTGAGCCCTTCTCCAGCCGGGGAGAAATCCTCCTCTGGAGCAGCTACCAGGGAGAAGCAGCATTTCTAAACATGCCCACGTTAAAGCAAACAGCCCAAACCGCAGCCCTCCCCTGTTATTAGGGCTAACAAGCACCCTGCATGGGCTTTGTGGGGTTGGCTCCCCACCCCAAAGTCACTGCTGAGGCTTGGACACACCAGCGGCTCCTCTGCCACCCCAAAGCTGAGCTGTGCTTTCCCTGCAGGCTGCAGGGAGCTGAGAGGAGCCCCCAGGGTGGGTTTGGGGAAAGCTGGCTCTGCTTCGCATGGGCAGGGTGGAGGTGAAACCACTCCACAGCCACCGGCACAGAAGTGCCCAAGAGCCAGCACTGGGTTCCACCAGCAGCCCCAGCCGCAAGGCTGACTTTTAAATCAAGAGATTAAAAATTTAAACTAAGGCTTTGGCTCATTTTAAATGGTTGCTTAACATTTAAAGGCCATCTTCCTGAGTGCTTCTCGGTAACGGCAGCTGGGGACCGGCCGGCTTGGCTGGGAGCTGGATCCAAGGCTCTCACTTAATCTCCAGCAGCCACAAGTTTTGGTTTTAGAGGTGCTCACTGCTGAGCATCGTGTGGCTGGCAGCACCGTGAGCTGGCCGGGTCCGAGCCCCACCAGCTCTGTGCCCCTGGGCAGAGCACCTGCATTAACCACGCTTCCAGCCCCCAGCTCCCCACGTGTCTGAAACTCAGAGAAGGGATTTTTGACGGACACACCATGCCCAAAAGCAAAGCACTTCACAGAATCACAGAATTTCTAGGTTGGAAGAGACCTCAAGATCATCGAGTCCAACCTCTGACCTAACACTAACAGTCCCCACTAAACCATATCCCTAAGCTCTACATCTAAACGTCTTTTAAAGACCTCCAGGGATGGGGACTCCACCACTTCCCTGGGCAGCGCGTTCCAATGTCTAACAACCCTTTCGGTAAAGAAGTTCTTCCTAAGATCCAACCTAAAATTCCCCTGGCGCAACTTAAGCCCATTCCCCCTCGTCCTGTCACCAGGCACGTGGGAGAACAGACCAACCCCCACCTCGCTACAGCCTCCTTTGAGGTACCTGTAGAGAGCGATAAGGTCACCCCTGAGCCTCCTTTTCTCCAGGCTGAACAATCCCAGCTCCCTCAGCCGCTCCTCGTAGGACTTGTTCTCCAGGCCCCTCACCAGCTTCGTCGCTCTTCTCTGAACTCGCTCAAGCACCTCAATGTCCTTCTTGTAGCGAGGGGCCCAAAACTGAACACAGTATTCGAGGTGCGGCCTCACCAGAGCCGAGTACAGGGGGACGATCACCTCCCTAGCCCTGCTGGTCACACTGCTTCTTATACAGGCCAGGATGCTGTTGGCCTTCATGGCCACCTGAGCACACTGCTGGCTCATATTCAGCCGACTATCAACCATCACTCCCAGGTCCTTCTCTGCCTGGCAGCTCTCCAACCACTCATCTCCCAGCCTGTAGCTCTGCTTGGGGTTATTGCGTCCCAGGTGGAGGACCCGGCACTTGGCCTTGTTGAACTTCATACCGTTGACCTCAGCCCATCGGTGCAGCCTATCCAGATCCTCCTGCAGAGTCTTCCTACCCTCGAGCAGATCGACACACGCACCTAACTTGGTGTCATCTGCAAACTTACTGAGGGTGCACTCGATCCCCTCATCCAGATCATTGATGAAGATATTAAAGAGGACCGGCCCCAGCACCGAGCCCTGGGGAACGCCACTAAAAGGATGCCAGCTCCCTTCTTAGGAGCACAAATCAAAGCCACCCGAGCTCTCTGCAGCACCCCTTGGCCTCGGAACTGCACCGCACTGAGGCGTGCGCAGAGCCACACAGACCCACAGTGACCCTGGGCTCTCCAATTCACAGAAGCAGCACAAAGAGAGAAACAAGAGGCAAACCCCTCTTACCGGTCCTCACTGGGCTCCATGCAGAGCTCAAGCTCCTCCTGCTCCTTCCCAGGCTCCTGGCCCCAGCCTTGCAGACATCTCCAAGCCCCCGGCTCAGGCTCATTTAATACATCTGCCTTCAGCAGGGTGATGTAACGCACCTGTGTACTCAGCCCCTCGGCATCCACCCGTGCCAGCCTCCTGCCCTGGCTGTTACCGAGGGGAAGCCCTGTCCCCTCTGGCAGGGTCACAGCCCACAGCAAAGGATGGGGACCCCGATGGGAGCTGCCCTGCCTCATGCAGGATCAGGCCCCCGACTAGAACAAGCGCAGGGGGCTGCTGGCTCCTTCCACTACATGCCATGGTGGACCGCAGTGTGTCTTGGTCCCTGAAATGCTGTCATTTGAAAATGACAGAGGAATGCCCAAAGTGGGGGGCTGCTCCCCACCACCATCAGGTCCAGCCCCACGCGTCCTCATGTGCCGTGACACTCAGCAGGGCTCGCTTGCCTGCTCGCCACACAATATGGGTCACACTGCTGGCTCTCCACATGCTGCCGCTGCAGGAACCATCTCCTCCAGCGAGTCCACGTCCATCCTTCCCCCATGTGCCCCCCGCACCCCAGTTCCCCCCACCTCACTGTGCCTCACTGAGCCCCATCCTCGGTGCCCCAGCCCAGCGCGGTGCGGGGGCTCTCCATCACCTGGCGGGTGCTTTCCCAGCACAGGGCACTTCAGGTGCTGCACTGATTTCCAGCGCTACAGGATTAGGTCATAAATAATGGATAATAATAGTAGAAATAGTAAATAATATATTTACAGGCTTGCATAATGAATAATGCTGAGCATGAATCGCCGTGGCTGGCTGCCGCAGCGCTGCTGAACCGGCAAAGGGGACTGGGCACAAGCTGGGGAAGGGAGCAGGCTGCTTTGCGGGGCTCCCAGAGCCTCCCCACCCCAAATACCAGCCATTCCTTACCCCTGCCCGTGTGCCCGCAAAGCCCCGGGGGCATTTAATGGAGATGCAATTACCGGCTCCTCAATCAATCCTGTTAACAGCAGCAAAACCTCAAAGTGAATTACTCCGCGCGCACTGCCAAAAAGTCAGGTTGGGATCAGGACCCCGGGAGAACCTGGGCACGGGGGGCTCTGCGCAGCCCCTTCGCCGTGCCCAGCACCCGGCAGGATGGCCGGGCTGCCCGGTGGGCTCTGCGCCCCTCCGGCTCTCCCCTCTTTAGGGTTTTGGGCAGGGGGGTGCACCCCGAGCCATCGCCGCGTTCCCCACCGGGGTTGGGCGCAGAGATGTGCGCAGACATGTGGGAAATGGATCGCGGCCGGTTCCTGCCGAGTAATTGCGCTCAATAAGAGCCTGTCGATGCGATCTGCTGCCAATTGTCACCCCGCGCGGCGAGCAGCCGAGTGGGGCAGGCGGGGGGGGGGACAGGCTGCCCACCGACTGCTGACTCATTAAAAATGAGCCGAGGAAATGGAGACGGCTCCGTGCTGGAGCAGTCGAGGCAGGACTGTGCTGCGAGGGCTGCTGGTGGGGAGCCTCGGGGCTGCTTCTGCCCCCCAGCACCCCCTGGTTACCCGGGGGCTCACCGCCTGCAGCCCCCAGGAGCCAGCTCGGATCCACCAAAATATTTCTTTCCACCCCAAACAGCCTCACGAAAGGCAGGCGGAGAGCCCGACATGCACCCAATCCTCTCCCTGGAGGCAGAGGCTGACCTGGGGCCACCCCGCTGCCCCCTGCCTCAGTTTCCCCATGCGTGGGGCCGGCCAGCAGCAGCAGCTGGCGGCGCTCAGCCGGGTGACCTGGTGCATCCCTGGGGACGGGGGCTGCAGCCCAGCCCTGCCCCGCGTCCCCAGCGCCCTGGCGAGGCAGGGACAGGCTCAGGACCACGTGGAGCCCATCGCATGCAGCTTGTGCAGCCGTGCCGGCCCCGGCAGCGAGGCGGGGGAGCGATCCGTCTTCCTGCCTGCCAGATAAAACGGCTACATTTCAGATAATTCCAGATAGTAAATTTTTTGAGTCCCTATAAGCTAAAATCAATATTGGCACAACTGTGCGTCATTAAAAACTAAATGAACATGACAAAGCCAAACTGCTGCCTATTAAACAAATGAGTTTTCTATCCACACAGGCACAGCGGGTTATTAAATTCTTTATTACAGGAGCGTTGCTTTTTACAAAAGGGGGTGGGAAGATGTCGCCCCGCGCGGTGCACGGCGGAGCCGACGTGTGCCTGCCCTTCCCGCGGCACCTGGGGCTGAGCGCCGGCCCCAGGACCGTGCTGCCGAAGGGCTCTGCAGGCGTCAGGATGCGGCCAGGGCTCAGGGCTGCAGGGGGATTTCTCCGGGAGGTTGTGCAGCTGCAGTGCAACGGCGGCAATGCGATGGCGACGCAGCAGCTGCGCTCCCATGCTCTTGAAATCTGGTGGCCTGCGCAGAAAAAAGGCTGCGCCGAGCTTTTCCAGGCCAAATTTCGGGAGCCCTGGGGTGGTGTCCTCCATCCTGTCCATGGAGCAGGCTCTGCCTTTCACCCTCGTCTGCCACCTGGGTCCCGCAGGTACCCCCCTCACCGGGCACACGTCGGCAGGCCCCCGTGTAACGATTCCAGTGTCCTGATTGTGTCCAAGCTCTCAGTGCACACCGGGAGGTATAAATATTCATAGGTGCCGGATGAGTGCTGGGGAGGAGAGGGCTGGGAGGAGAGTGGGGGGGGGAAGGGATCTGGCTGCCCATCTACAGCAGCCCCCCCGTGCCCCCCGCCCCTCGCCGCAGCCGGCGGGAGCAGCGGGCTGGGGGCTGAGCCGTGAAATGCTGGGAAAGGGAAAGGTCAGCGTGCTCAGCCAGGGGAAGGAGAGCGCTGCCGGGCAGCGGCTGCCCGAGTGGCTCCGACAAGTGCCAGCAGCTCGGGGACGCCGGCGAGGGTCTGTCACCGCCACCGCTCCCCCCGCAGCGAGGAGCGATGGCGAGGGGCCAGCACCCAGCCAACGAGGCCAGCGGGATGTGTCGAGCCTCATGCTGACTTGTGGGGGGGTTTGCTCGATTTCTGGTGACACGGGGAGACCTGCACCAGCCCCCCGGCCATGCCCGCCCCGGGGACAGCCACCGATCCCGTGTGCTCCTCGTTGGTGTGCTCTCTGCATGGCTAATGGGGACCTGTGCAGCTGCGCATTCATTTGTAAAGAGGTTTGCTGGGTTTTCCTGCAGATAAATGCAGGACAGGGCTGAGCCCTGTGTCCCTCTCCTGCCCTGGGTGGGGGACACAGCCTGGAGTATTCCAAAGGCTGGGGACCAGCCGCTCTGCGTGTCCCCATCCCAATTCCTGCCAGCCAGGCTCCCCTCCTCGCTCCTGGACGTTGACAGTGATGCACTGTGTCAACGCGGAGATTCAGTGCCTTCCCCAATCTGCCAGCTGCCCATTACCCAAGAGCAGCTGCGGTGATTGATGCTGGCGAGCCTCAGGCGAGAGCATCCCCATCCCTCCCGCACACACCGCCAGCATCCCCAGCTCCCGCTCGGACCTCGGACACCGGGGGTCTCAAGGGGGCTTTGGGGACTCTGCGGAGCCTGCACCCTGTGGCACCGGCACGGGGCGAGAGTCGTGGTCCCGCCGGGATGCCTCTAACACACGGGCATCACCTGGAGGATGTCAGCAGAGCGCGAGGTTCACCTCTACAAGGAGACAAAAGTGGCTCCGAACGGAAAGCCGCGGCCCCCCGCGGAGGGGGCTGCGGGGGCCCAGCCGCGGCCGCCGTCCTGATTGACGCTTTGACAGCGTGATGGATGGCGGCGGCGGAGCCCCTGCCACCGCGGCACATGCGCCGCATCCGTTATCTGGCAGGGCTGTGATGGGGGGAGCTGGAAATCAGCCGCACGGCCCCGGGTTCCCTGATCCCATCCCGGCGCGGCCGGGGAGTCCATCACGCCGCCGTGGTGCGGGGAGGCTGCGAGGGGTGGGAGCGGCTGCGGGAAGTTTTATGGGGCCTGAATCAATCAGTGGGAATCCCATAAAAGTCGGCGGGTATAAATGGGCTCCTCGGATAGGTTTTGACATCCAATTGTCTTTTCTATTTCAGATGTCATAAAGCTATGCACACCCGTATAGAGGGAGGGAGAGAGAGCGAGGACGCACGCTCGGAAATATGGATGTGCAGACACATGCACGGCAAGTCCCGGCACACGTGCACGTGGATGTGGCGCACGGGGAGGCTCCGTGCACACCCGCGTTGCTCACACATGCACACGGGGCAGATCTGTGCCCCCCGGGCTCACACGGGGCCCCCGCAGCCCCCGCCGCCAGCACCAGCCTCAGGGCAGAGCCTGTGCTCCTGCCTGGGAGCGGGGGACCCGTTTGCCTGCCATTAACCCAAGGCAGAAGCAAGGCAATGTGTGACTGGGGATCGATTTGCGGAGCTGTTTGAAAACCTCATTTAAGGGGAAAAACGAAACCTCCAGCAGGCAAGTGGTGCCAGGACGTGCTGCCGCCCTGCCCCAGCCCCTCCTCAAGCAGCACGATCAAAACAGCCGAGAGCGAGCGTGCGAGGAGGCTCCCCCTCCCCAGACCCATCGCTGCTCCCCGCAGAGAAATCGCAGCCACAGCCTTAGCCACGAACTCCGCCGAGCGAGCGGGTCGTACATCATTTCTGCGCAAATCGCCTGCCGCGCTCGGCTACGTGAGCATCAGGGCCTGGGGACGGAGAGCGGCTCGTGCGCCTAAATAGAAAGAGGGGAAATTTACACAGCTGAGGGAGAGTAGAGGAGAGAAATGAAACCTCGGAGCGGCGGGGGAGAGCAATTCCCCGACACGGCACCAAGGAGGCAGGCGGACGGCAGCGCGTGGCTCCCCGCCTGCCCAAGGACTGCTTGGTGCGAATAAACGCTTTTATTTTGCCCATGATTGATTGTCCCCGAAAGCAGCACGGCCTCCTCGCCACACCGGGAGCAGAGAGCGGGGTTCAGGCACCAGGACTCCCTTCCTTCCTCTCTGCATTTGGCTCAGCCGCCTCCAAGAGTCAGGACAGGCTTCGGACACCGGCAGCCTGTGCCCGGGCTCCTGCCCCAGCACTGCAGGGGAAGGTGACTCCTTGGGAGACGGCTCTCGCCGCATCGCCGAGCCGCTGCTGGATAAACAATTACCGCCTATTTGCCTCTGCCCATATGGCGCTGGGGAACAGGTGTGCAGGTAATGAAATACCCAGCTCCGCCGAAGCTGGCTCGTATTTCCTCCTCGTGCCTTCACTTGGCTGCAGCCCGCTCACAAATGAGAGCTAAAGAAGATGGAAGGAGCGGGAGGGATGGAGGCGGGGGGCTCGGTGCGGCGTGGTGCCACCCCCAACGGGCTGTGCGAGGCGTCACGGCGTGGCCCTGACGTGGGATGGCACTGGGGGGGCCGGGGGTCCCCTGCACGTTTTAGTCACAGCCATCCTTCCACAACCCGGCATCCTCGGGGCCCGGGACCCCCACCCCGCTGTCTGCACGAGCGTTCTCCCCACCAATAACTCCTGGCTGAGCCACTGCCTTGCTTCAAAAGCCATCTAATCTCCGCGCACAGCCGCGGAGAGGGGGATTTATCACCTCCCCTGGTGCCGTATCCTCTGTGCGGATAAGATAGTTTATGCAAACAGACGCCAGGCTGTGTCGCTTCCTTATTTCTCTCTCCTCGACTCGCAGCTCATCATCGGTTACGGCAGTGACCAGTCACCTAAATCACCCGGCTGCGCTCCCGCTCCCGGCTCTGATTGATGCCGGCGTTTGTCTTCTCGCCAGACGGGCGCCCAGCCTGCTGGGCTCTGCTGGGGGCCTGGGGAGGGGGCACGGGGACACCGTGGGGCTCATTGGTGGCACCCAGCCCACGGGGCACTTGTGCACGGGCACCTGGAAGCACCAGCTTCGTGCTCACGAGGTGCTGGCATCGAAACGCCCGATGGCTCCTGCTGAAAGCGCCCCTGACAATTAGCAGGGACGTTCTTGCTGCTCCCTCCCTGCCTCGGCAGGGGACGGGCCCTCCTTCCAGCACTGCTTGTCGCCCTGAAGGTGACCGGCTGTCACCGCTCAGCCACCTGTGCAAGGTTCACATTCAATTCATCGGCGACCGAGCTGCCAGCGCCCGCTGGCACAGGACCACATCCCCCAGAACCCACGCGGGGGCTCATAGGGGGTCTGCTCCATGTAACACCATGTGCCCCTTCCCAGTAGAACCAGTGGGAGCGGGGCCGTACTGGGATGTCTTTGCCCTGGCTCGGTCCCGGGCGCTGGTGGCTTGCAGCCAAAGGAGGCTGGAGGGGAACAAAGCGAGTCGCCTCGCAGCATATGCAAGCCGGGAGCGAGCGGTCCCCAGGCAGCGCGGCGAGCAGCCGGGCGTGCGCAGGGAGCTGGCTGCCAGAGCCCACGGCCCCTGCCAGCAGCCTGCCCGTGTTGACACGCTCTCGTCCCCTGCCAGGTTTTGTCACTGCCAGATGCACGAGGGAGAGGGACGGGCGCTGAGCCACGGCTCCCTGCGATGGTACGGGGTGGAGGAAGTGGTCCCCATCACCGCTGAGGCTCCCCAAGGGAAGAACGGAGCTGTCCGAGCCCCCGTCCGTGCCCCTCGTCCCCTGTGCCGTGCAGAAGTGACCCCAGCCTGGGGACAGGGGTCGCTGGGTGCTGGTGACAGGGACTGGCTGAAATCACTCTGAAACGCGCGGTCCCTTGCACGAGGTCTGGCGCTGAGCAATGTGACGTTAAGCCCCAACATCCCTGGGGCTGGACTGGTCACCACGCGCCGCAGGATCAGCATCCACGGGCACCGCAGTGTGCAGGGCCCCGCTGAGCAGGATCAGGCCCCGAGCCACTTTCAGCTGCCTGCAATTCAGCCGAGCAAAGGGCGGTTTGCAGCACGCACCGGGCTCCCGCTGAATCCATTTGCACCTCCCTAGCGAGGCTGCCCCGGCCTCGCCAGCCCAGGCGAGGTGCAAATGAATCCCTCACGCTCCCCGTGCTGCTCGCGCTGTCCTTGCGCTGCCCCTGCTCTGCCCACATTTTTCTGGCCACCAGCTTCCCCCAGGTCCCCACCCTGGGGTTCTCCTGTCCCCTGTGGTCCCCGATGCGGTCCCCAGTGTCCCACAGGATGCCTCGGGGCACCCCATGCCTCTCGCCTCTGGCACGCGGGACTGCGCTTGGCACAGCTCTCCAGTGCATACCAGTAACAAGCTTCTGTTAAATAATTGAATTCCTCAAATCGTTCCCTTTTCCCTTCGGTTTCGGTGCGCATTTGTCATCATTCCATTAGGCAGACGCTTTGCTCTCACTTCATTTATTCATAAGCATCGCCGTGGCTCAGGCAGCGGCGCTGACAGCGGCGTCGAGCCGATCGCTGGCACGGGGCGCACTGTGCCCAGGGCTCCCTGCCCGCACGGCGGCACCCGGACGGTGCTGGCACGGGGGTGGCAGGGAGGATTTGGGGCACCTGGGGGTCACCCTGGCTCATTGCTCGCTCCCTGTGCTGGGGACGGTTGGGGACACCCGTGCTCTGTGCCTGCTGCACCCCCAGCAGTGGATCTGGGTCTGCCTGCAGCGGGGGGGGTGCATTCAGCAGCCGCACGCCGCCCACGGCCGTGTCACCGTAAGCGATTCCTGTATCAACAACGCAGTTACAAAGGAAAGCAAATAAGCCAATTACGGGAAAATATCCTGTCACCCGTCCGGCTCCCCGTGAGCGCAGCGGCGCACCGGGGCGGGAGGGATGCGCGCCGCCGCAGCGCGTCCCAATTACGCACCCGTTGTGACAGCGCGTGGCAGCAGATGAAAGGACCCCAAATCCTGCATCCTGCCTCCGTGTACCCAGGGTCCCCTTCCCCTTGCTTTGAGAGGAACCCCAAGGCGCGGGGTGCAGGAAACCATCACCCTGCCCCTGGGCTGGGAGCGCTGAAGGGCGCAGGAGAGGAGCTGCTTTGCCCTTTTGGGCTGGAGCCATCCACATTTCTCTTCTTTCACGCCACGTACGGGAGGAGGCCCAGGGGAGAAATGAAAGATAAAAAATTGGACACTGGCAGGAGGGCGCGGGGCTTCCCCCGTGCATGCAGAGCAGATCCATTACCATAATAGCCAGGCACTTAATAGCCGCTCCCCCGCTCGCGCTAATTGAAACGGATAGCCCTCAGATAGCCCTGCTCCTGGCTGGCACCGGGCTGCGGCTGCTGGCACATCCCCGGCCCTGCTCACGGAGCTGCCACAGGCTGCTGCTGAGGTGCCAGGAGCCGAGGTGGATGAGCAAAGGCATGAAAGGTCAGTGGAGAATGGCAGCCCCTTTGTGAATGTCGCCAGTGCCACCGCAGAGCTGGGGGAGCAGAGCATGCGGAGCTGAGGTGGCCTGCAGGGAGGTGTGTGATGGCCGAGGCACCTACAAGGGTCAGAAAACTCAAACACCCGGCCCTGTGCTCTTCTCGGGGTCCCCATGGGGGTGAGAGACCTTCGGGGTGCTGAGCTCGGCCCCCCCGTGTCCATCCAGGCCATGCCTGGCAGGGCTGCGAGGGGCTGGAGGGGACGTGGCTCTGGGTGCAGGTCTGGCACACGCTCACAGGAGCGCTGCTCATCTAATTGCACTCATTAGCCCATAATTGTGCAATTATTTGAGGCTGTGATGCCATGTGTTCCTGCAGGGGAAGAGGACAAGGGGAGAGGTGGATACAGCCAGCACGTCCCAGGGGAAACACAGGTGAATGATGGAGGGGCTGCAGGCTTTGCCCCCCATGCGCCCAAGGGGGTGCTCCCCAACAGCTGTGTTCAGGGCGAGGAGACCCCCAAGTCCCCCCCACCATGCTACTGTGGGGCAGAAATCCTGCTCTGGCATGGACAGTGTGGGTCTGATCACGTCCTGCTGGCTGGGTGACACTGAGACCCCCAGTGACACCCCGTGCCAGGGGACAGGGCTGGCACCGAGTCCTGCGGGCGTGGGTGCGCAGCACCCCCAAGCTCCCCGTGTCTGCTGGGGGAGGCAGCACTGGGAAGAGGAGCTGGAAACTGGGGAAAAGACGAGGCAGTCAGGTCTGTCCGGCTGGGCTGTACGAGGAGGATTCGCTTCGCTCCACCCATTTTTCCACGAAATGGCAGCAAACCTCCGCACGAAGCTCCACTTCCGAGCGGCAGCGGGGGCGGCTGTGCTGGCAGACGCCCGGCGCCGTGCTCAGACCGTGCCGGCCCCTGCTCGCTCCTCCTCTGGCGGCGCTGCCTGCGCTCCGCTGTGCCCCCAGCCCTTCTGGATGCATCGTCACCTTCCCTGGCATCAGCGGGTTGTGCACGAGGACGAGGTCCGGCTGTAACAGCGACTTGCAGCAGTGAGCAGCCGCTGGGGTGGGAGGGCTGCGGTGCCCGGTGGTCCCCTTCGTGCCGGAGCCCCGCGCATGCAGCGGGGCCGGGCTGAGCTTTCTGCAGGCGCCTTGCCACGAGCAGAGGCATCTCGGGACGCCTGCACCCCCGATGTCCCCCAGCCCGGGGGAGAGGCTGCTTCCTGGCCCTGGGACCCGCCGGTGCTGGCTGGCGGCCCGGAGCTGGCGGGGAGGCAGCGGCGGGGATGGAGACAAGCCCTGAGAGGCCACGCTGGCGGCTCGCGGCGTGGAGACGTCGCTCCGGAGGCATGTGCTTGTGCTGGAGCGAGCCGAGGGGCCGCAGCCAGCTGGCCGCCTCCGAGCCCGGGCTGTGCCTGCGCTCGTGTAGCAGTGGCCAAGTGAACCCTGCTGCAAAGGCGTCGGGACCCCCGATCAAACCCTGCAGCACCCACGGTGTCCTCACCCCATAGGGCTCCGTGGGGCCCCCTCCAGTGCTCCCCAAGCCTACGGAGGAGCCATCAGCCTGGGTTTCCAACGTTTCCCCACATCCACAGCTCCCACGCTGCCGGGGGAAGGAGCGGGGCCGGTCCCGCTGCGGGCAGCATCGGCCGTGCGCACCCCCACGAGGGGTCGGCACCGTCCGGCAGCGCCGAGGCTGCGTCAGCACCGGCAGAAAAAGCCCCTTGGCGGCACGGTGCTGACAAGTGTATGGTGGCTCCAGTGGGAAGGAGCGGGCGGGAGGGAAATAAAAGTAAATGACATCACTTGCTGGCACGGGAGAGCTCGGCGAGAGCTATTTCTGGCAGGACCTGGCCCGGGCTGCCTGGGTAAACGCTTGCAGATGTTGCTGCGTGCGCCTGGCGCGGGGCTCCCCGCTCCTCCCTGCGGGCACCCGGCCCGGGGCAGGGCCCTGCAGATGCTGCCCGACGCCAGGATCCGGCCGGGGGTGCCGGGGGTCCCGGCACGGCCCCTCGGGTGCCTCATCCCTGCGTGCTGGGGCAGCTGCGTGGGGGTGCCCGGCTGGTGGCCGGGACCCGGTGGCACCTCAAGGTGAGTGGCAAGGGCAAGGAGAGAGAAACCTGGCAGTTGCCATGGTTACCAGCAGAGCATCCACCGGCGCTGGCTCAGAGCACGTGTGAAGCCCGTCTTTTGCTGCCGGGGTGGTTTGAAGGGGGAAGGAAGGGCTGGGGGGCTCCGAGCAGCCCCAGGTACTATGGCTAATGGAGCTGGGGAAACTGAGGCACGGCCCTGCCCTGCTGTCCCCACCGTCAGTGCCATCGGGAGCCTGGATGCCTTTTGCTGCACCGATCCAGCCCTCATCCCTTTGAGGAAGGTGTGACACCCCGGATTTGCAGGGTGAGCTCGTTCTGATGTTTATTTTCACGGCACAATTTGGGGAGAAAGCACCAGCCTGGCCAGGCTGCCAGCTGCCGTGGGTACCCCTCACCCCCCAAAATCTGCGGCTGCTCAGCCTCCTCAGCCAGGCCCGAGCCCTTTGGCAGAGACCTGGGCTCAGCTCCACCAGCCGAGTGCCGGAGCCCAGCTCAGCGCCGCCCGGTCTGATCCCTGCTCCCCGCCGGCCGCAGCATTAAACCAACAGCAAAAAGCAGCTCAGGGTGGAACGGAGTCAAAGCAGAGACGTGGCAGCTGCTCCTCCTCTCTCCCTCTCCTGGTTTGCTCCACGGGGTGCGATGCCGGCGGGTCCCCGACCCCGCTGTCACCCGTGTCCCCGTGTGGCACGGGGTGCCGGGCACGGCGCTGGCATTTAGCGGCTGCCCCCGGCCGCGGCAGCGAAATCGGCACCGCCGCGACGGGCGGGGGGTGTCCCCCTCGCTCGCTGCAGCCAGATGTTCCTCTGCCGGAATTAGTTGATGGAAAAACAGGGAAGGGAGCACGAGATCCGCCAGCAACATCTTGCTTTAATAATGAAATTAAAAAAAAAAATACTGCCGGAGGAAGGAGATGCGCCCAAGTTTATCCCCCCTCCTGTGCAGCTCCGTTCGAGGAGGATGTGCAATAACCACAGCGATGCTGGGCTGATTTTTTTTTCCCCCAAAAAATGGTTAGTTACATCAAACCCTGCTTCCAAGGTTCCTGCCCTCGCTGGCACCGGAGCACCCAGGGACGTCAGTCCCCATGGACCCCTCTTAGCCCTGCCAGCCCCCAGACACCCGGGGCAGCTTGGGGAAGGCAGAAAGCCCTAAAATCAGGGCAAGGCGAGGACGGGGGCTTCGCCCACGGGTCTTGGCTCTCACAGCCACCTCCCTGCCTCCGCTCAGCCGGCTGCCAGCAGGCTGCGGGGGACGGACGGGAGAGGAGCTATTAATAATGCAGGCGGCTGGCTCACGCCCCAGGGCTGTTGGATGGCTCCCTGTCCCATCCTGTCCTGTCTGGTCCCATCCTGCCCTGCTCCATCCCTTCCCATCCTGCTCCATCCCATCCCATCCCCATCCCATCCCATCCTGCTCCATCCCATCCCATCCCCATCCCATCCCCATCCCATCCTCCTCCATCCCATCCCATCCCATCCCATCCCATCCCCATCCCATCCCCATCCCATCCCATCCCATCCCATCCCATCCCATCCCATCCCATCAGGTATCTCCATCACGGCCCACAGGGAGAAAATAAAAAAACCCTGGGAAGAGAGGGGGACAGAGGAGAAAAGTGAACGAGCAGGGAAAAAGAAGTTCAATCAGATTTGTAAAGGGCACAATTTACAAAATCCATCACATATTTTACTAGGCTGGGATTTACGGATTAGCCTGTAATACTTAGGTGGCTTTTTGTAATAAAACCCTGAGCTGCAGCAGATTTGGGAAAGCGAGAAGGTGGAAGAAGTCTCCTTTACGTCCCACTCTCATTTTCCCAGCATTTCCTCCTTCTTTTTTTTCCCTTTTTTTTTTTCTTGATCTAGGCAGCCCTGTTAATCTGGGCTTTATCTGCCTATGGAGAAGGACTGAGCTCTTTATTGGATTTTTGTCGAGAATAAATGATTTAGTTTGGGATCTGGTGGAAACGGTTTCCGTGGCGTTACACCATCTAATAAATGAAACAGCAGGGATCAATTCCCTCCTCGCCGTGTGCTCAACAGGCTGCGGGGAACGTGCGCTGTGATTATTTGCTGCTGCTGCCGCCGCTCCGCGCTGCTCGCCCCACGCCGACGGCTGCACACCGCCTGGCACTGCCACCGGGCTGTCCCAATCCGGCAGAGTTTGGCCCCAAAAATCCCACCCAGATGGGATGCAGGGAGGCTTCCTGCACATCCCGAACCCGCCAGCGCTGGGCTTTGTGTGCGGCACTGGGTTTGGGGAAGGCCAACGAAGGAGTAAAACCCGGCTGGAGGTGCCGGGGAGGACGTGGGCACGGGGTGACCACGTGGGAAGGTCCCCGAGGGGACGGGGCAGAGGACAGGGGATGGAAAGCGGAGGCTGGTTTCTCTTTCAGGCAGGATTATAAAACCCATCGTTAAAGTTCTTCTTAATCGTCTTAGTGCAGACCTAATTATGGGGGAGAGAACTTGAGGGGCCAGAGATGTGCCCTGAGCTCCCTTTGTCTCGCTCAGCACCACGGCGGGGACAGGACCCTCGCCCCGGGCTGGGGACAGGGTCTGTGCCCGGCCCCCCGTGGTGCCCCCGCGCTGCTCCATCCACCCCCGGAGCCCCAGCAGGGTGGGTGGGCAGAGCCTTTGAAGAGCTGGAGATAAGCGCGTGTGCGCGCGATGCTGATTTATGAAGGCTCCTAATTAAGAAAATCCTTCGGGGAACAAAAATCCCTCGGCTGTCAGGTTTGTGTGGGAACGCGAGCAGGCAGAGCCAAGGACCTCGGGGACGGGGGGCTCGCAGCCAGCACAAGCAGCCCCTGCAGTGCCACCGCTGTCCCCAAACCTGTCCCCAACCCCGTCCCCATCCTCGCCCCCACCCCATCAGAGCTGCAGCCCCTGCAGAGAGCAGGCGGGGGACGGGGTGCTCATGGGCATCGCCCCAGAGAGCCAGAAATGCTGCAGGATGGGGGCCTGGGGCAGGGGAACCCCTGCATGGGGATGGGGGAGGACCTGGGGGTTGTCCCCAGGACTCCCACCCCAGAGCAGGGTGCTCCCCGTGAGCAGGAAAGGGCCGGACCCGGGGACACGGCACAGCTGGAAGCGGAGCCCCGCCGCCCGCCCCGGCGAGCACGATGAGTTATTACTGCAGGAAATGAAACTGCTAATAAATCCCCAGGCAGGAGCCGGGAAGGTTAAAACTCCATCTTTAAAGAGAGGCGATGATTTATAAAGTGGCATCCAGCTCTTCCCTGCCGCGCGGCTCTGGGTTGCCTCCTGCCAGCGCTGGGGCTGCTCGCACCGAGTTGACCCCCGCGCATGGCGATGCCCAGAGCCCGGCGTGGGGCCTGGGGCAGGGGTCGAGGCTCCGGCCCCCAGCCCCTAGCCCCCAGCCCGGGCAGCGTTGCCCATCTCAGCCCCCCTCGCACAAGCGGAGCTGCCCCCTGCCAAGCGGCGGGGAGCCCCCATCCCTGCCCGCCCGCTGGGGACCATCTCTGTGGCTGCCAGGGTTGGAACAGCGAGCCAGGGGAAAACCAGACCCCAGAGGACCCCCAGGGCTGGGGAAGGGCATGGCTGGGGCCAGCTGGATGCAGCTGCCAGCTCCAGGATGCGACACGCAGCCACGGTCATTGCTCTCATCCTGCTCCCAAAGTGTGATGAGCCCTGGATGGGAGCTTGGGCAGCAGGGCGCAGGCAGGAGGGCACATCCTGTCCCCACAGAGCTGCACCGAGGTGCCCAGGCAGGATGGTGCTGTGCACAGGCAGCGTGGCCACCTGAAGGCATCCCCTAACCCACGGGGTGAGCACCAACACAGCGCAGGGACAGAACCGAGGGAAAATGAGAGCTCCGCAGCGAGCGGAGCAGGAGAGCCGTGAGTTAGCACTGCCTCGAGACACATAAATAATGTATGGGGCACGGGGCTGGGGAGCTTTTTACCCGGTTAATTAATATGTACGGTAATGTGCACGCACACGGCACAACGGCAGGGCTCCCCCTCCGCTCCCAGCAAAAATACTTCTTGGAGGACTGACACATTTATTATCTCTGCCATAATTACCTTATTGTGAGCGTTTGTTATCAGGCGCCCTGGGAAGCTCAGCCCCGCGCAGGGCTCCCAGGTGGGGGCTGGCTTTGAAGCTCTGGTGGGGACTTTTATGGGAAAGTGGGTCAGGATGGGACCCCGGGCCTCCGAGGTGGGTGCACAGCCCAGCACCGGCTCTGCTCGGGGCATCGCATCGTCCCTGGGCAGAGGAGAGCGGGATGGGGACGGGATGGGGATGGGGACAGGATGGGGACGGGGATGGGATGTGCCATGCAGGAGTCTCACCAAGCTGCGCAGAGCAGGACGGGGCTGAGCGGCTGCAGCATGAGCCGTGACAGTGGATATTAAAGCCTTTATTACAGGGTGACACTCACTAATTGCAGAGCTCCTTTCAGGCAGCCAGCAGCGGATGAGCCCGGGCGACAGCACCCAATTATTGTAGCTCAGCAGGGGGAAAAGGAAAGAAAGGAAGAAAAGAAAGCGCAATTATCGGGGCCTCGTCTGCGGCGCAGGGCTGCAATTTCAAACCGGGCTCGTTGTGCCCAGCCCTGCTCTCACGTGATGGGTTACATTTATTTTTAAATTTAATTTATTTTTCAAACAGGCACTCGCCCATCTCTGCCCCGTCCTCCAGCCCTGCTGGGCCAGGCTCCCTGCCTCCCCCAGCACCACCGCCACAACCAGCACCCTGCAGCCCCCTTTCCTGCAGGAAATTCAGGGATTTCCAAGCACCAGCAAGGGCTGGAGGTGTTGGTTCCTGTGTCCCCCACGGGAGCACAGATCACATCCGAGCATCCCCGGCTCAGCCCTGGCTTACCAAACCCCGGTGCCGCAAGGAGGCTGCGTGGCTCCTTCCTCCCCTACCTCTCCCTCTCCCACCTCTTCCTCCCAGAGTCGCTCCCGGCTCTGAAGTGGCAGCCTGGTATATGAAAAAAGGTCACATTTCAGCTCCTGTGAAGTAGCAGAAACCAGGGCAGCGTGAACCGCAGCCGCTGCCCTGCGGGATCAAAATCCAGCACCGTGTGCGGGGGTCCCAGTGCTGAGCCCCCCCGGACCTACTCACCCCTGCCATGCTTCCTGCTATTCCCCACGGCCCGGCTGCTGTGACGAGGGGTCTGGCAGTGCCTGGAGGCAAAAACCTCACCAAAATCATTTGGGGTCTGTGCTGGGGGCTGCAGGGTTTCTCCAGGAAGTTGAAGATTGCCTGGCATGGCTTGATTATCCATTCCAACAGGAAAAAAAATGGGGGTATGAAGCCACCCTGCTGGGTGTAGTCGCTTCCATCTCTGCTCTTTTTCGTATTTTTTTTAATTTTCTTTGAAACAATATGGCAGAGATCCCCCATTATATTGCTGCCTGATTTATGAATCCTTCAGACGCAATCACCGGAGGCTCTCCAGGCTCCTGCCGCAATTAGGGGGGATTTGGGGGGGAGGAAGGCAAGTGTGCGGAGCCAGAATGCGACTGGGGGTCTGTGGCGACCCCAGGGCCCAGCAGTGGGGCTAACGGGGAGCCCCCAGGTGGCTCCCTGCGCCTTGGCCTGCCCTTTCTCTGATTAAAGATAATCACCTGCAATTACCTAATTAGTGTCTGATGCTTGTGTTATGATCCCGTGCATGGGGACGGGATGCTGCCTGGTGCCACCGGTGCCCATGGGCACCCATAACCACGTAAAGGGCGTGAGTGCCGAACCCGCACCCACCCCGGTGCAGGATCTGTCCCCGGGGTCCCCAGGTGCCACCACGGTGGCAATACAAGAGGTGACCTCGGCAGCCAGACCCTCCTGCTGGAGGAAAGTTATCGTCCTGCTGGTGGATGCCGTGGCCCTCGGGGTGGCACCGCAGGCTGGGACACTGGTCCTGTGCCCAGGGGCATGGGAACAGGCCCATGGGTGGGCACGGAGCTGGTGGGACATGGGGACAGGGCCAGCCCCATGGCTGGACACACGGCACCATCGCGGATGAAAAATTAGGCCAAAGCAGGGCCCGGCGCTCTCTCTCCTTCTGAGTGATCATCGGCCTCATTAAAAAACAACTAATTATTATTCTGGCTCATTAGCAATTATAAATCTCCAGCTCCGGTACTTCATTAAAAAAAATGACAGGTTAGCACTTAATTACGTTCCTCAGCAGCCCAAAGGGTGGAAGCGTTAACCCCCTGCACCCCACCAGCCATGGCACCAGCACCGTGCCACGGCACCCTGCTCCCCCTGGGGACAAGGACCCAGGGGACCCCCCCCTGCACCCCACATCCAAGGGGAATTTACAGGGAGCAGGAAAAATTCCCCTGCCCTGGGGCAGAGCCACCCTGGGGAGGTGTCCCCAAGGGCCACCAGCTCCCGTGGTGGCCGGGGCAGAGCTCTGCGCACCGCAGCGAATGGTGGGGGAAAAATTACAGCTGCGGAACTAGCTCTCCCAAATTATATCACCTTCCCTGACAGGATAATTGCTCCTTTTCCCCGAGATTTAATACGGGTCTCACATCCTTAAACAGTTGTGTGTTATTTTAAGGGCTCCCGGCGTTGTTCCCTCCCGCAGGTAACGTAGGAGCAGGCAGCGGTGCTGTCAGAGCCCCCCAAAAAAGTGGGGACCCGCAGGCGGTGCCATGCAGGGAGGTCCACATGGCACAGCCCCTGTTTTGGGGTGGAAGATGGGGACATCAGAACCTTGCTCCGGTCCCGGGGGGTGATGCAGGGAAGCAAGCAGACGCCTGCAGCATCCAGAGGAGCGGGGAGGGGGGGACACAGTCGTGGTCCAGGTGTCAGCCACGTCAGCTGCGTGCGTGCAGGGCCCGGCGCTGCAGCACCCCGCAGCACGCCTCCTCCTCTGCGCACTCTAATGGCTGTATCAATATTATCTCGCCTGCAACTTGCCCTGTGACAGATATATTAATGACACGGCGCAGCGCCGGGAAGGGCAGGCAGGGCTTGCAGGAGCAGAGCCGGCGCTGGCGGTGCGATGGCGCTCAGCGCCTCGCTCGGCACGGGCAGGACGCAGCACAGGCAGCCCCGGGGGTACCAGAGGATATTTGTGGGGTCAAAGCACTTGTCCAGGCCCTGAGAATTCCAGCTATTTTCAGCTCTGGTGCTCCCAGCAGCCAGGAAGCCCTCTGTGAGAGGGACCCCAGTAGCTCAGCACAGGGCGCATGCAGTGCCCCAGGTCTGTGCTGGATGCCCAAATGCTCACCCAGGAATAATCTCCCTGTGGAATCCATTCAGACTTGGCTCCTACAGACCCACCCCAGCGAGCAATAAATCACCCTGCGGATGCCGGAGCCCAGCAGAGCTCCTCACCTGCACTGATCCCATCCATCACCACCCCACAGTCCCTGGAGAGCCCCACTGCTGCGTGCCCTGCTCCCTGCCCCACAGCCCAGACCCCATATCAGCACTGAGCCCCGTGGCACAGCCCCACAAAACCCGCCTGTTTGCCTGGGAACCTTCATTAGGTTTCCCGTGCACGGAGAGCCCCGCGAGCCGCGGCAGCTCCCGCTCCCCTCCTGCGTCCTCGAGGAGCGCGGTGCTGGCGGCGACAGCCACAGCACGGCCCCGCTCCTCCCCGGAGATCGATGGCGATCACCCTGTGTGGCTGAGCACCATCAATTTGGCGGCAGCTGGCAGCCGGCAGGAGCAGATTGGGAGCGCACAGGGCGAGATGGGGAGCGGGTCCGGGTCATCGTCGCCCCCCACAACACCCCCAGACCCCCCCTTAGGCAGGGGACCCCCAGGGACCCCGCTCGCCCCGCCTGTGCTGAGCCCGTGCCAGCCATCCGGGGCGAGGGAAAGCAGGCGTCGCTATTATGTGTTGCTCTGAAAATAAACCGGCATTAAAACATTTTAGGATTACAGTCAAGCGCGATCAAGTTGTTTAGGAGGCAGGGAGCATGAAAAGACGGCTCAGCGAGAGGCTTTCTGTCGGCGAGCCCTGTGCAGGAGCAGCAATTTGTGGTGTTTGGGAGCACAGCACACCGCGCGTGGTGCTGCTGCCCAGCACCGTGCTCATGCCATTCACCAGCACGCCTGGCAATGGGGACACCGCGGGGTGTTGGGTCCTGAGCAAGGGCTGGCTTTGGAAACATCCCCAAGGTGCAGCAGTGGGGGACCTGCCAGCCCCAGCCTTGGGGCCAGCAGAGCCAGAACCATGAATGTGTAAATACATGATTGATCATTTCTATTATTTCCATTATTCTTTATTTAATTCATCGCTTTTCTGTTGATGCCTCTCCCAAGTGCTTCGGTGGTGCGCTGGCATAAAAGGCGGTGCGTGGCACAGCCACACCGAGGGGTGCTGGCAGAAAAAGGAGGAGCAGGAATGATCCCAGGGAGAAACAACAGCAAAACAAGGCACCTCGGAGCACCCCGAGGAGACAGCAGGCAGAGGGGCGAGGGCTGAGTGTTTTCTGGGTGATGGCACCGTTTGATTAAGCTGAGTACCCACCTGTGGCACCTGGGCCTTATTTATGTTGCATTCCTGTTATTCTTCAAGGAGCTGTTTCAGCGGGCAGAGCTTGGCTTTCAGAGACTTTTAGCTAAATTAAAGCTCAGCTCTGCATGTCATGTGGCTGCCTCCTGCGTGCCCCAGGGCTCGCACCCAGCGGCTTGGCTGCGATGCACAAGCCACCACCTTGTCCCCATGGGGCACCAGGGCCATCGGAGCTGGCTGTGAGCCGCCCCTCTGCGGCTCCCCAGGCTGCAAAATTCATCCCCAGCTGTCTGGATGCGTCCTGCACACGGGGACTCTTTTGGTGATGAAGCTCCAAGCCCTTGCCTGAGCCGTGCCCCGAGCCTCCCCCCGCTCAGGAGCTTATCTGTGAACGGAGGAAGGCGCATCAGGCTGTTCAGCAAATAGCTGTCATGTAATAGATGGGGCGCCCACGGAAACGAACACTTACAAATGGCTGTAGCATTTACCTAAATGTCACGCCGATTGCTCGCTGCTGCTCTGCCGAGGGGCAGCTCCGCAGCTGCCCCCGGCACCGCAGTGATTCGGGGCGCCGGGAGCTCGGCACGCACTGAGAGCAACCACGGGAGCCACACGGGGCTCGGAGAGGCAAACAGACCCAGGGAAAGTCTCCTCTTCCATCATGTTTATTCTTCTTTCACATTTCCCTCGACGAGGGGGTTGCCAAGCACCTGGCCTGGACTTTGAGTCGTCATTTATTCAGATTTATGCAGATGTATTCCACTAACAAGTTAATTCGTTTAGCAGGTCCGGCGGTTCTTTACATTTTGCGCAGGTTTTATCCCTTCCCCTCCCCTCCCTCCAAGCCTGTCAGGAACCTCCACCGCTTTTCTGCTGAGCTGGGCACATTTCTGCTCGGGGCCGTGACCCGCTCGATCCCTGGACCTCTCCAGGACGGGGACATGGCACGGAGCAGGGCTGTGTGGGAGGAAGGATGAGCAGCCAGCGATGCTCGGCGCTTCTCCTGGCTGCCTGCAGGGCCTCATCCTGCCCCAGAGCTGCTGCAGGGCTGAGCTCCCAGGGCAGGGGCTGGGCACCGAGTTGGCCACAGCATCGTGGCACGGGCAGCGCAGAGCTGTGGATGCTCCAGCTGGCACTACGGCACCGGGAGGTGCAGAGTGCTCCCCTGGCACAACCGGTGCCACACAGGCACACGCCGCCCTCCTCCAGCACCCATCAGAAATCCACGCAGGTAGGGGCAGCCAAAACCCCAGCACTCATCCATCCTGCCCAGCTTTAGACCTTCCCAAACCCTCAGTGCCCAACACCATCGGTATCACACGCAGCCCGCCACGAATTAATGCTGGGGGCAGCCGCTCGCGCACAGCTCCTGCGGCGGCCGCGGGGCCGTGTCCCTGCTGACAGCGGCACTCAATCAAACCTTCTGCTGCCGCAACTCGGCACCACGTTTACCTCGGGCGCAGGATACGGCCCTGCCAATAAACCCGGCCTCCCACGGCGATTACGGGCAGGGCGCCGCTCTGCGCCCGGTTGCTGGGTTTTTTAGGGGAGAGGCTCGGGGTGCTGGGGGGCAGAGGGGTGCAGGGGCAGGGGGAGTGGGCATCGCCCCGTGGTGATGGGGACGAGCGTGTCCCACGGCTGCCTGTGAGCCCTTGGCCCCTCTGCGCCCCTCCAACCCCGCCATCCCCACGAGTGAGCCTGCTGTAAATTGCTCGGTTAAATTATGCATTAGGTTTTTAAGGAGCCATTTAAGCTCAAAGCGAGATGTGCTTTTTTTTTTTATCAGTGTCTGATGTCCACCTCGGGCTGTTAAATTTCATCTCAGGCTGATCGGATGGGTAATAATTCCAGCGGTTATTGAGACGTGGGAAGCGGTTCCTGTCCTGGCTCCTGTCCTGGCATGTGGGCTGCAGCACGGTGCCATCGCCGGGGCTCCTGCGGCTCCGTCCTCCTCCTCACCTCGAAATCACCATTTCAGGGTGATTTTCAAAAAAAAAAGGCAGCCAGGGTGAGGTGTTGGTGCTGACAATGAGACCCTGAGCCCTGCTGGTTCTTGCCAGTTGGGATTCATTTATCCGACGGCTGGGACGCTCGTTAATTTGCTGTGATTGCAGTGAGGAACCCCCACCAGGGATGCTCGGGGAAGGGGCTCGGCCCTGGGGGCCAGGAGCTGGTGCAGACCCAGTGCCCCCAGCCCCAGCCCCTCGCTGCCACCCCCCGCTCAACACCACCAGGCAGGGGCTGCCATCACCCCCCGGCACCAGCCCCTGCCTCGAACCTCCCCCGGCACTGGGGGAGCTGAGATCTCAAGGAGACACTTTTCATCTCAATCAATTAGAAATAAAGCAATTCTAATGGCAGGGCAATAAAAGAACGCTTTAATTTTAGAGCTAATTAAATATCAACAGTTGGAACGCAGCAACAGACAGTTAACCTGGAGTAACCCATTATTTATAAGGAATATAATGCACCGGCTCGGGGTATGAAGTGAGTTGTAGTCATTTTAATATCGGCTGTCACAGTCTAACTGTTCTCTTTTGTCTCACTCCAGCACAATCATCTTGCCTGCTTCCTCCGGGACCGTTACCACTCCTGCACTCGACAGAAGATTAATTAAGCCGAGGTCCTGGCAGAGGACAGCCCGCGTGCTCCTGGCCGGGCTGGGTGAGTGGGGTGACGCCGGGGCGCAGCCACGGCGATGCCTCCAGCAGGAGGGTTCACTTCTAATTGCAACCCTTCGGGTGTCTGACAGCTCGTTAGAAGCTGGGAATTATTAACGGGGCTCCTCTGGGCACCCCAAACCCACAGCAAACCCCTCTGCTCCCCGCGCTGCCCCATGCACCGGGGAGCAGAGGCACATGGAGCTGCGGGGATCCTGAATCTGGCAGCCCCAAAGCAGCACCCAGGAGCTGCCCTAGGGGGTCCCAGGCACCGATGTGGGGCTCTGTGCCCCTCGGTAAGTCAGGAGCCAGGCTCAGGAGCTGCTTGGCCCCAAAGCAGCTGCTCCACGGGGTGCACATCTTCCCCACGGCCCCAAAAGCCTCCTTCAGAGCAGCCCCAGCACATCCATCACGGAGCATCGGCGAGCTCCCGGCCTGCTGCAGGGAGGTTCATTTAATATGTGCAGAAGTACTATTTAATTTAAGGCATTTGTTAGATTTTTAATAGCTTCAACAACAGGGATGAGCAGCGGGGACTGAGGAGCAAGTGGAATCATCACAGGCAGCTTGGGTCCCCCCCAGCCCTACCGGAGGGGACACGGGGCTGACGTGGCCCTGCAAACCCCACTTGGATCCAGCCCTGGGGACCCTCTTCCACCCAAATCATTTGTTGGGAGCTGGGGTTAAAGCGCAGGACCGGACCCCAGGGCTTTGCTGATCTCAGACAGGACAGCTCCCAGCTGCCCAAAGGATCTGTCCAAACAGCACGGAGCTGTGGCCAGCAAGACCTGAGGACCACGAGCCACAAGGACCAGGAGCCACAAGGACCACGAGCCACAAGGACCAGGAGCCACAAGGACCAGGAGCCACAAGGAGAGAAGGAAATTGGGGCGAAGCAGCAGCAGCGTGGGGAAGGAGGGAGGCGCCTCTTGGAACGAACCCAGCGCGCGTCGCTCGGCGCAAGGAAAATGTTTTGACTTCCAGTTGCCGGGCTTTTGTTATGGTTCTGATACATTGGCTCTCAAAGAAAAATGCCATCGTGTGAAAAAAAAAAAAAAAAAAAAAAAAAAAAAAAAAAAAGTCAGAGATTTTTCTTTGGGAAATGTCAAAACGAAAGACTTCCAGAGCGAGATGTCTCGTCAGCCAGCGGCTGACGGCAAATCCCTGCCCTGAGGCTGCGCTGGGAACCGCAGGGCTCCCGGACCCAGCACCTGCACCCCCCATTGACCCCCCACCAACCCACGGGGAGGTCCCCAAAATG
>MU016543.1:28394-46942 GCA_011076525.1 Nettapus auritus
AAAAAAAAAAAAAAAAAAAAAAAAAAAAAAAAAAGTCAGAGATTTTTCTTTGGGAAATGTCAAAACGAAAGACTTCCAGAGCGAGATGTCTCGTCAGCCAGCGGCTGACGGCAAATCCCTGCCCCGAGGCTGCGCTGGGAACCGCAGGGCTCCCGGACCCAGCACCTGCACCCCCCATTGACCCCCCACCAACCCACGGGGAGGTCCCCAAAATGTGCCTTGGGTCCCACAGCCTGGCTCCATTAGTGGCACTGCATACACCAGAGCCCCGTGCATCACCACCGATGCTCAGCACCCCCATCACTGCCCAGCCCCGTGGCTTTTTCTAGGCCCATGGGGGTCACAGTGGGGTCTGGGGGAGCTGCCGTGACCCCATCCCATCCCAAATCCTTTGGGATGCTCAGACAGCAGCATCTCGGTGCCCTCTCCCCTTCACAAACATTCCCCACCGCCGGCTGTGGGAGCTCCCCTGTGCCCGTCCCACCTGCCCAAGCCGAAGGGCCTGCTCCGCGTTGGAAGTTCCGTGGGGTTTCATTATTATTATTATTGTTATTATTTAATTCTCAAGGTCGTGGGATTTACGGCCCGAGCTTACTTATTATCAGACGCAGCCAAATAAAAATGATAGATTTCTGTGCCAGCTTTGCAGCAGCTCTCGGTGGCTATTAAGGTTGCTAAAAACGTTTTCCATTCAAAAAAAAAAAAAAAAAAAAAAAGAGAGCAAAAAGAAGGGAAGAAAAAGAGCAAAAGGAAAAATGCAATAGGATCCAGGCCAGTGATGGATTGCAGGAGATAATCCTTCCTGGCAGCCCAGGACTGCATAACCTTGATGTCACCAGCTATTTTTCTCTGCCTGAGCTCTCCAGCTCAGCACGGGTGCCCGTGGCAGAGGGGTGACCCCACCGCGCCTCCCAAAAACTGACGGAATTTGGGGTTCCCCCTCATTTCTGTGTCCTGGGAGGGAGGGGAGCTGGGTCAGAGCATCCCAGTGGGGCAGGCGGGGGGCAAAGGGGCTGCGGGTGCCCAAGGGGCTGTGGGTGATGGGGTGGCGGGGGCAGCGTCCCCAGGATCGGCCCCACTCCGGCTTGGTCCCCTCTCCATCCCTTTTTGTCCTCCTCCGTCCCCCACGCACCCCTCCCCGCCGTGCTCTCTTCCCCGCGTCTCTGCCATTTTTATCTGACGCCGGCCGTGAAAATTGGTGTGAAATAAAAAAAAAAAAAAAAAGGCAGCTCTGCCCACAGATGAAATCAATTGATTTGGCAGGTCGCCCGTGGACACCTCCGAGCAGCACTTCCAATTTGCAGGACGGACGCGGGCTCCGTGCAGCTTCTTCCCTTTCTTCTCCCGCGTCGCCCCCACCCCTTCTCTCCCGCCCTGATTTTTTTTCTTCTGTCTTTCCAATTTCGCTTTGATGTCCCTGGTATTTCTGCTTTCCTCTTAATGGAAATCACACCCGGGGTCCTAGGGGGTCTGCGCACACGGGTGTGCCTCCTTTGGTCGGAGGCTGCTCAGGTGTGGGGACGTGCTGGGTGTTTGGGGGCAGGGGTCAGGATGATTTTGGGGAGCCCCGTGGGGCTGGGTGGGAGCTGAGGCACCCCAGGGCCCTGTGTCTCCATCCACAGCAACTTGGGGAACTAGTGTAGGTGGTTATGTGGGCAGCAGGGCAGGGGGCACCCCCTGCACCATGGGGTCTTGCAGCACAGAGCTGATAGGTTTGGGGTGCAGGGAGCAGCCCCACGGCCACTGGAACCTGGCAAAAAATAAACAGCAAGGGGATGGAGAGAGCCAGGAACAGCTCCTGCACCACTTCTGGGCGCTGAGCACCTCAGCTGGAGCCGGATGGGGACAGAGCAGAGCCTCAGGGCTCAAAAAGCAGGAGCCCAGGGCTGCTGCTGTCTGTCCATCTGTCTGTCCCACACGAAGGGGACGAAGTCATCCATTTCAGCAAGGGGTTCATGAACTTCATGGCCCCTTGGCACCCCATTGTCCCCCAGAAGTGGAGCTCTGCACAGCGGCACCGCGTCAGGGCTGCGGGGCAAACGGGGCCATCATCGCGGAAACCTCGGTGTTCTGCGGGAGATGTAAGCCCTGCGAGGGAAGGGGGGGAAAAATGCTTTCTTTCTACCGCTTTCATGTTACTTTGAGGTTAATGGAAGGCTAATTTGAAAGCACTCTGTTAATGAGAAAGCTAAAAATACTCCTCCCGCGCAGCCCCGGCCCCCGTAGCGCCTGGGTGGCGGCACTGCAGCCATGGCTCCTGGGGCCAGCCCAAACCACCCAGCCTGGGGACGCAGTGTCCCCACCTCCCCCTTTGCTTGCTCTGGTTGTGGGGACATGATATTTCGGTGGCCTTGCCACCGGGGATGCGTGTCAGCCATGGCCAGGTCATGCCATGGTTCCTGGTCAGCCTTGGGCAGGAATTGGGGAGCAAGGACAAGACCCTGGGGGGTGCGCAGGGCTGTGGCTCTGAACGCCCGGCTTGGCCACGTGTAGGGCAGGGGACAGGGATGTGTGGCTGGGGACAGTGTGGCCCCCACTGGCTCAGGACAGGGTCCTGGCTCCATCCTACTTGGGAGCACCAGGGACAGGAGCCAGCGCCCCTCTCGAGGGGTCCCAAACCCTCTCCCACCCATCACTGCTGCCCGGCCTGACCTCAGTGCACGGGGAGGCTGGTGGGAAGGCACAGCAGTTAGTTAGAGCCTCCCCGGAGACTGCCACCAACTTCTACTTAAAAAGTGCAATAAACAGAGCCATAATTAGTCCATAAAATTGGGACTCGGAGGCTCATTACTCCCCGGATGTTTAGCTCGTGCTCACTGAGTCCTCACGCAGGGCTGCTCGCCTCGCCGCACCCGCACCAGCCCCAATCCGCCCTCAAAACGCACCACGGATCCCCGAGTTGGCACAGAGGGCTCAGGAGACCACAGCACCCCCTCCTCTGTGCCCCCCATGCCCCAATTCACCCCTTAAAGCCTGGAAAAGACCCTTCATTCCGTTCCCCCCACTGGCTGTTGCCTCCTGCTGCTGCTCGCATGAGCTCGGGGAGGCACGGGGAGGATTTCCCTCACAGAGCCTGGGACAGGTCCAGGATTTGCAGGGGGCTGCAAGAGTCTGGGGTCCAGGGGGAGCTGCCCACGCATGCTGCTCCACGCAAGCCCCCACCAGTTTGCCCCCCTGGGAGCTGGCGTCTTCGCCAGCGCTCCCAGCTCACACACGGCTGCTTCAGAAGCCGTTTAATTAGGAAATGATCTGCATGGAAAATTTTGCCTTCGACTGCCTGGAATCTTGAGCTGGTGGCTCGTCTCCAAGCCGGTGGAAAAGCAGCCGAGCTGGAGGATGATCCCTGGGGGGTTTCCGGATCAGCTGGCCGGGACCAGCAGGCATCGCCCTCGTGGTGCCGCACGCACGTGGCGCGGGGCTGAGGTCGGCACCGACCCCTCCGAGAGCAGCTAATGGCATGGGGGCTATCCAAAAAGCAGCCACCTCCCTGCACCGTGCATTTAAACAGCCTCCAGAATTAGGAGTGGAGGCACCTTGGGGCCATCCCATTGCTGGGCTGCAGGGAACGCTCTCCCTGGCACCCCAGGGGATGCTGCAAGGTGCCAGGAGATGCTGGGAAATGCTGGGAGATGATGTCTGGAGATGTCTGGAGATGTTTGAAGATGCCTGGAGAACCCGGGGTGAGCAGAGATGTGCCAGGAGATGCCCCCAGACCCTTGGCAGGGGCACTGGTCCCTGCCTCCACCTCCAGCTCTCCCCTCTCCAAAGGCTCCCCAGCGACACGAACGCACCTACAGCAAAACGGGGTTCAGAGGGCAGAGCTAAACTCTCTCCCTGGAATAAACGAGGGATCTTTAATCCCCTTCACACAGAGCCACATTAAAGGGCTTCTTGTTCTCCGTGCTGAAGCAATGCGGTCCCTTTCCCCCGTCTCCCTCCTGCGCTCTCGCCCTTCTCTCTGCGATATCGCTTTGGTGAGGTCTGGGAGCGTTTAACCTCCGTTTTCCTGGACAATTAACAAGGTTTATTTGGGGCACACGGTGAGAGGTGGCGGGCAGGCTGCGGGGTGGGCGCAGCACCACGCAGCCGTCTGCCTGGCTGCCACGCTCGCTCCCCGCGTCTCCCCAGCTCCTATTGATGGTTTAATTTTCCTTGGGGCTGGGGGGGGGGGGGAAGAAGAAAAGCACCAGATAATTGTAGCGGAATGGGGATGATAAGTAATGTTTGGTATCCTTTTTACAACCATTCCCCGGGGGCCCATTATGGTAATTTTTCTTCTATAACTGGCAAATTGTATAACAAGTCAGATGATAAACTAGCAAGCCAGGCAGAAATTTGCATTTTAATACAACTGTCTAAATCATTTCCCCACGTAGGGCCGGACGGGACACTTCAGCCATTTCTGCTGCGCGGGGTGGTGGCCGCGAGGGGCGAGGGGAAAGGGTCGGGGTCCCCCCGCTGCCCCCCAGGGTGCCCGACCATGGTTGGAGCTCGCCCCATGCCCGGTCTGAGCCGTTCCCTTCCCTCCCTGTGCATTTCCCAGGTGTGAACCTCGTTGGGGAGGAAGAGTCAGGTCCCTGCTGCTCAGCAGCCACCCGCAGCTCTCCTGCACCAAACCCGATACCGACGGGGTGTGTTATCGGTAACGGCTGGGTGTCAGCCCCGCTGAGACCATGGGCAAACGGGGGGGTCCCACACATCCTGGGGGTCCCAAAACCACGTCCCCTCGTGTTGGTGGGGCTCGGGGGGGATTCGGCAGCCCCAGCTCCTCCTGCCACTCGTTGCCTCCGTTGAAGAGCCGTTAGCAACCATTCAATAGCAACCTGAGAGAGGAATGCCAGCCTCCCCTGACAGGTTTATAAATAGCTGCTTTGAGTCCAATTTGAAGTTTTGATTAAAAAGAAGAGAGAGAAAAAAAATAAGAAGGGGAAAAGAAAAGCCAATGGGAAGCCAGCAGCCATTCTTCTGCAGCTGCTTCCCATCCCTCTCCCCCATCCCTTATCCCCATCCCTGATCCCCATCCCTCCATCCCTTTTCCCCCCTAACCTCATCCAGCCACAGGGCACGGCCAGAGCCGTGGCGTCCCCAAGGTGCCGGTCCATTAAGGCAGAGACTTGTATCGGTCTCTGCTCCAAACAGGAAACCTAATTAAGATTTTATAAACACTCACCCGGCGCAGAAAACTGCCACCACATTAGCAAGGCAAATAGCACCCAAATTAAGTTATTTTCTTCCCTTGTTTTAGTCCAGTTTTTAATTAGGTGGCTGCTGAGATGTGGCACGGCCCTGTGTAATCACGTCGCTGTGATTTATTAGGGCCCTTCAATGGAGTTGCTGCCTGCTCCCTCCACCCTCTGCGTCGCCGGGCTCAGTCTGGGTCACTCGTGACAGCGTGAGGCTCTCCTGGGGGAGCACAGTGGGAAGCAAGGGCATCCCTGTCCTCATCCCTGTCCCCATCCCTATCCATCCCATCCCATCCCATCCCGTCCATCCCCATCCCTGCAGAGCCTTGGGGTCCCCCTCCCTGGGCGCAGCCCCCTCAGGAGAGCCCCCTCCCAGGGGAGCGCGGACGCTCCTCTGCTGGCAGTCACAACACTGCTACAAACAGTTTCATAAAAGGAAAAATAAATAAATAAATAAATAAAAATAAATAAAAAAAAAAAACCACCACAGACCTGAATTGATTTTGTCTCTAAATTTTTAACAATGGGGAATACATTTTTGAACAAAGCCTTGGGAATCGGTGTTTTCCCTGCGGAGAGGCGGGCACCGAGCTGCAGAGGGATGATTACATCCCCTGCGTGGCTGCGGGAGACAGAAGGGGCAGCCAGACCCCGACCCCTTTGCTCTTTGGGGCTAGAGATGGGGACAGGACAGGGGATGAGTAGGGGAAAAGAAAAACCGAGGTGGCGCAGGGTGGGCGACCCTTTTTGGGGCCAGCCCATGGCCCATAAGAGAGCCCACAAATTTCCGTAACCCCCAAACCTTCTGTAAGCCAACAGCAAGGGCTGTGCCCCCAGGGAAATGGGGCCGGTGGAGCCTCGTGCTGGGCTGCAGCTCAGCCCCTGAGAGGAGAGCTCTCGGTTGCAGTGTGCCCATGTGTGGGGTGCTGCCGGGAAGGCTGGGGCCGGATCCTGCCCTCCCCCAGCAGCAGAGCGAGGCAGGATTCCTCCCTTCCCTTCTCAGCCCGCCCTGTGATTGATGGCACAGCTCAAACCCCAGTGACCCGCAGAGAGAACCCCGAGCAAATGCTGTCCTTTTCCTTCTGCCGTCCGTAGGAAGGAGAAAGAGCAGGGAGCAAAGGTGTCGGGGCGGGCAGGGAGCCAGGGCAACGTGGACCCCTCGGTGGCCACCGATGGCGAGCACGGGGCGAGGCAAGGACACGGGGCCGGGTGTCCCCACGGTGCCTGCGGGTGGCATCCCCATCACGCACGCTGCTGTGTGCCGGCCCTCCAGGCACTGACCTCCTGATCCCACCGTTCTCACCCCATTTTGAGGTCTCAGCTAATTTCTAATTAGGTTTCTCTGCCTCCACCTGCACCATCGGTGAGGCTGCTGCAGGCTGCCAAGCCGGAGGCAGGATCATGAGCGCTGTGTCCTCACCACGCCACCCCATCCTTGTCCCCAGCCCTGTCCCCATCCTTTCAGCCAAATCACACCCTGGTGCACCAGGAGCAGCAGCAGGCTTTATTTCCTTCTCTGCCCAGCCGCAGCCTCCCCAGCGCCGAGGACAAACGTGCCCCGGGGCCGGCTCGGCGCTCCTGAGCAACCTGCCGCAGAGCGAGAGCACCGAGGGACAGGAAAGCACGATCCCGGTGCTGGGGGCTGCGAGTAATGGAAGAGGAATCCATAAGTAATTACACTCTAATTAATTAAGGATGATGGATAGAGGGGAGCGGGTGACTCCACGCAAATCGCACAAGCTGTAAAGGGCCGTGCTCCTGCCACCATCAAATTGATTTGCTGGTTTGGAGGAAAAAGGGGAAGAAGGAGAAAAGGAGCTTAACGTTATAACATCTGCAGCCCTGGAAGTGCCACCACGCCGCCGCAGGTCCCCTGCCCACCGGGACATCCCGGCTGGGCGCTTACCCCTGCCAGCACCCAGCAGGGATCAGGGTGCATGGTGGCACCGATCCAGGGTGGCTGCGCAGCCGCGGCTGCTTTGGGGGCAGAGGGATTTGGCTTTGCACACCTCAGCCCCCCGCTTCATTTGCAAGCTCACGCACAGGCTCCTAATGATCTGGACTCCGGCACGGCGCCTCGCGGAGCTGCCAGCGTCGTGGCTGCTGCTCAGCGTGACAGCCAGCGCTCGGCTGAGGGCTCTTCTGCGAGCCGGGGCTGCAATTAATTAGTGCTCTGTCTTATTAGCACCTTTATCTACTCGGTCCTGCATGCTGCTCCTGATGGGAGGCGACGTGACTCGTTCTGCGCAGAGGTCGGCGTGCCGCCAGCTGTGGCTCAGCCCTGCTCCGGGGTCAGCAGCCTCAACCCTCCTGCCTCTGTGCATTGCAGATTGTGTGTGGGTGTGCAAGTACACATGCAAACACATGTACACACGTGCGAACACATGCACACACCCTCTTCCCTGCCTGCCCCGCTCTCCTCCCCGCCGCTCATCCCGCTCCCAAGCTGCTCCATCCCGAGGCAGCGGCGGTACCGGCACGGCATCCTCGGGAAGTGGCTATTGTTACATCGCCTTGGAGACTAATTAAGCCGAATATGAGAGCTGGAACACCTTGACTCGGGGAAGGTTAATGGCGCGAGCCTGTCTCAAGGAAGCTGGAGCTCAAGTCAACTCTGCAACATTAATTGTGGTATCGAGCGGCACGGCACAAGGGGCTCCGGAACCGCTCCTCGCCATTACGTTAATGGCATTGCCGTGTCTGTATTCTTTAAGTAATTGGCAGCTTCCTCTAGGTCTCGTCCTCCATTTACTTTCACAGGACATTAGAAGTCATTGTGTACAATAGCTCTGCAAACCCTGACTCATGCATTAAGCAGGACCGTGCAGAAAAGCCGACGGTAATAAGGTGAGGGACAAAAGGAAGGGGCAGCGGCGGCGGCAGGTGACATGGAGCCGCTTTCTTCGCCCCCCCCTGCTTTGCTGTTGGGTGATAATGCAACAACACGCCCCCACAACAGCCACATCCCACTAAGCTTCAGCACGTTAACAAAATTAACTAAAAGTGCTCCATTTGCTGGGAACTCGCAGATTGTCGCACAGATTTCTCTCACAGCCTCCTGCTCCTCACCAGCAGACTCCCATCTCCGTGCCGTGGCTCCAAATCAGCACTCTTGGGAAGGGAATAACCACAGGGCTGTGGGCTGGGCTTGTTAATGAACCCCTGGCTTCATTAATAAGATAATGATGAGTCATTTAACTCTGAAATTCCACCTGCGTGCGCATTGGGTAATGATGGAGACGCTAACGAGACCTTTCTGAACTGGCTCCTATCAGGAGATGCAAGGCTGCACTCCCGAACTTGCTGATGCTCGGAGGTGATGTGTTGGACCTGCCTGGCAGAGCTGGGGTTCTGTTCCATGCCATGCCTCACCGTGCCTTATCTCACCATGCCATATCTCACCATGCCTTATCTCACCGTGCCATATCTCACCGTGCTGTATCTCACCGTGCCTTTCTGCGCCATGCCGTGCCGTGCTGTGCTGTGCCGGAGGGCTGCAGCCGCCACGCTGCCCAGCAGGGAGCTGCACTGCTGGTTAACATTCCCCCGAGGAGCCCAGCGGGTAATTACAGAGGAATTAAAAATGTAAGCAAACGCAATTTTTCTTCCTCACAAGCCCGGGCAGAGACGTGCGACCCAGTGCTTACGGAGCCAAGCTTGCAGCTGGCATCCAGAATGGAAAGTGTTGGGTGCTGCGTGCAGGCTGTGCCCCACGGCCCTGCGCCCCGGCATCCATGGAGGGTGCTGGGGCTGCACGCCTCCATCCTCAGCCTCCTCTTCCTCTGCTGCTCAGAGCCACCAGGCCCGCTGCCCCCATGGTGGCACCGAGCAGGCTTCGGAGAGCAGCAAAGAAGCAAGGTCCTGGCGCAAAGGGCATGCTCGGTGCTCTGAGTTCATTCCCTTTCCTGGCTCTTAGGAGCCCAGAGAAGGAGAAGAGTTGTTTAAGAAAAAGTATATTTTACCAGAATTGCCAGCATCCCTTTAATTAAGCAATAAAATGAGTTAGAGCGTGAGGAGCTGCGCGCTAATTCATCCTGAAGACATTGGGCACTGGGCCAGGAGGATCCTCTTACTGCAGTGATAAAATTTCATTAAAAAATGTTTAAATTTTTTTTTAACACTTGTTAATTTAACAAAGAGACTAAAAAGTTATGAGCAGGGGAAGTAATCTTCTATGAATTTCCCGCCTGGTGAGCCCAGCGCCGCTCGCTGCCCGCGTTCCCTCCAGCGGCAGGGAAACCCACACCATGCTCAAGCCACCACTTCCCCTTCCCATTCTTATATTTTAACCCAAAATTATTTTATCACCCACTGAAGAAAAAAAAAAAAAAGAAAGAAAGTGCCTAAGTACTCGTTTATTAACAGCTCTAAGTATCATTAGGCAGAGAGATGTGGTAAAATATAGATTACACCGGGAAGAACCGGGGATCCAAGTGCCATTTTTCCTGTTCAGCATATCATTACGCATCCCGTCGTGGCATATCACAGCGATGATTAGTAGCATCAAATGACTTCTGAAAAATGATTATGTGCCATTAAAAACATTAGTCTGTCTGAAACCAGCACAAACAAATGGCCGTGCCGGGGATGAGTCATTAGCTCCGGGGCCCGGGATGTGATGGGAATCCCGGAGCCGCGCGGGTGCCACCGGTGGGTGCCGCGGCTCGGCACACCGGGGAGCAGGAGGAGCCTCCTCTACGTAGCCCCCTTGTTGCTGCTGCTGTTGAATCCTCTCCCCTCAGGTCTGAGATGTGCCCAGCTGCCTCCTGGGTCTGGTGCATGCCCAGTGGCATCACCTCCGCCACCCCAATCCATTGCTCCCAGTCATCATCCCAGCCCCATGGCCCAAGTCCATCACCCCAGCCCCATAACCCCAGCCCATCACCCTGGCCTCATCCATAACCCCAGCCCCATAACCCCAACCCCAACATCCTGACCCCATAACCCCAGCCCCATAACCCCAACCCCAACACCCTGACCCCATAACCCCAGCCCCATCACCCTGACCCCATCCATCACCCCAAGCCTATAATCCCAGCCCCATAACCCTAGCCCCATTACCCTGACCCCATCACCCCATCCCCACAACCCCAACCCCATAACCCCAATCCCATCACCCCAGCCCCCTAACCCCAGCCCCACCACCGTTCCCTGCCCTCCCTGCCCTACAGCCGTGCCCACGCCGCGCCAGCCCGCTGCCGGCACTTCGCTCCCTGCTGTTTCCACTTTAAGAGGACATAAATCCAGTTAGTATGTCCAAAGGAGAAAAATCAAAATGTCACATCTGTGGAGACGGTTCAATTGAAGGGGTATTGATTGTCACAGAGAATATTCTCACTTTATTCACCTACTTAGTCCCTTCCCCTAGGCACATATGAATTCATCAAACATTGTCACACCACATAATAATACTTGTTCCCGGGTGTTGTTGCAGCAGCTCAGCCTTTGTCCTGCCTTCCTGGGCGAGCAGGAACTTAGGGAAGAAAAGCTTTGCTGGCAGAAAGAGCTTGTGGAGGCACCGGGGTGCGAGTTCACCCCTTGGGTCCCCGGGAGCTGGTGGGAAACGTGCGGGCGAGGAGGGCTCAGGGCTGGTGCTGCTCCACTGCCAGGCCTTGGGGGCTTTGCGGGGAGGTATGGCAATAAGTTGGGGAGGAAAAAGTCATTTTCCCTTGGTTTGCAGCCATTTATTGCTACAGCTTCACTGCCTCGTGTGCTGCTGGAGCCGAGGGAGCCGGGCAGAGCGGGGCCGCAGGGCTGCTGCCTGCTCTGGGAGCAGAAACGGCAGAGCCAAGGAGAAAATGCAGCTGCGAAGGCTCCGTCCCCGGGTGGTGGCAGCCACCAGCCGTCACCTCCTGCTTCAAATAAATTGGGAGCACGAGCCAGTGTTTCCGATCCACATTAGCTTCATATTATTTGTGCGTTAATCTGATTCAGCGCGATGATTTAATCTGGTAACAGCCCCTGATTGCTCTGCTCCTCTCTGCCTTGATGTCCTTCTGCTGTTTGCGCCCAATCTGCACATTTATCTGCGCGCCTTTTGGTAGCTCGGGGTCAGGGTCACAGCTCTGGGCACGGCGCTGGGGCCGTGGATGGGTGATGGTGAGGAGGAGGAGGCAGCAGTGAGCACGCAGCAGCCCCGGGCTGGGTCCTTGCCTGGTGGAAAGCCCTGGGGCTGCCCCAGCAGGGGGACACGGAGAAGAATGGGGACAGGGTGCACAAACCGGGCAGGTCCCAACCCTGTCTCAGCAGGAGGAGAGTAGCCTCCTTGTGCTCAGCCGGGCTCACACAGGCAGTTTGCACCACCTCTGATTTCCATTTCGTAACCTGGATTACACCACGAGTGCAGCCCGGCGGGGGCGGTGGAATTGGGACTGGAAATCTTTGCGACGCTTTCAGTTCCCCCAGCATCGGGTGGGGGATTCCTTCCCCCGAGCTGTCAGGAGCCCGGTGCTGAGCAGGGCTGGGGACCCCCTGAGGGAGGGAAGGAGCTGGGGGCACAGCAGGGACAAAAACCTCTCCTGCAGAGCCCTGCGCCTCCACTGGGAGCCCTTGGCGAGGGGCGCAGGGGCCGGTGTCCCCCTGGCAGCAGCAGCAGCACGGTGCCGGGTGCTGCTCGTCCCGGCCGAGAGGCGCCCGCCGTGACATTGCCATTCCTCCCCCGCCGCCAGACCTCCTCCTTCCCGGCGGCCGGGCTGATTTATGGCCCTGCGCGGAGGCAATCAAGGCCCCGGCCTCCGACGAGGAGGATGACATGACGCCACATCTCCTCCGCTGCATCCGGACCGGGAGTGCTCGGCTGCATGCCAATGCGGGATGGGGACACGGGGACACGGGGACAGGGGACATGGGGACACAGGGACGCTGCAGGAGGCACAGCGGGTTCCAGGCAGGGAGGATGGATGGTTCTCTGCTCTGCTCTGCTCCACTCCAGGCTGTGCGCCTGCTTATGGGGACGTGGTGGTGGGACAGCTCTGGAGGATGCATGGAGCCTCACATAACCGTAATGGGGCCATGACAAATGCTGTCCCTCGCAGAGGGAGCCCATCCACCCCCGAGCTGCCCTGGGGCTGTGTGGGCACCCTTGGCTCCAGCTCATATGGGAGGGCAGTTATGGGGCCGGGATGAGGATGAGGGTTTAGGGCTGAAATATCAACGTGGATAAGCTCTGCAAGAGCAATTGGCTCAGCAAAGGCAGGGCAGAAGCTGGTTTGGGAGAGGGAAAGGAGCTGGGGCTGGGGCATTGCACCTCACACCTGTGGTGATGGGGCTGGGATGGGTCTGCACACCCGTGCCATGTCCCACACTGTGTCCCCTCTGTCCCCGGGTGCACCCGCAGGGCCCTACCCAAGGAGGAAACTCTCTCCCCTCCGGGCTGAAGCCATCCAGATGCTAAGCCACCATCCCCGCCAGCCAAGCACGGCAGCAAGGAGACACCCACGGCAAGCACTGGGACTTGTCACCACTTCCCGGGAACAAACCGAACACGAGGAGGCTCCGCGTTCCCCTCCAGAGAGCCCCGGGCGCCCTGGGCTCCCTGGCCTTGATCCCGCCACCGCCGAGCCTGGAATCGTAATTACCCGCGCTCGTCTGGCCTCCGCTCTCGCTCCTCTCGCCTGACTTGAAATGATTTTTGGAGGCAGTTGGTGGCGAGGGAGTACAGCTGCCGCTAAGTTATCCAAACGATTTATCTTAAGATTCATACAGAATTCATTGTGCAGGGAGCCTGGGCAATGTCGGCTTTTAATATTCATGCGGATTTGGAGGCAGTGTTAATCACGGGGTCTGACAATTTGCACTTCCCTTAATTGTCCGTGCAGCAGCTCTGCCCAGCCGCCAGCCCTCGTCCCTTCCACACTTGGGGACATGTGTGCAAGGTCCCCAGGCAGCGCTGGTCATTGCACAGTCACAGCAGGCAGCAGGAGGACGGGTCACCGGGGGTGCCCCGAGCAGGGCAGGGCAGCAGAGCGCTCAGCCATGTCCTGCACACGTGTGTGCAACACCACAGGGACAGGATTGTGCAGCGAGCGGCTGACACGAGGGCCCTGCACGCTCGTGCGCATCAGCGGCGATGCACAATCCAGCACGGATGGGTCCCATCCTGCTGCAGCCCCAGCTGCTGGGTGCACCCCCGGTGCTGTTTGGGGCCCCTCGCCGCCGTCCCCGCGGCGGTGTTACCTGTCACCGCTGTCACTCTGCTCCCACCCAGCCAGCTGCCACCGAGCGGGGACAGAATGACAATGAGGGACGCGGAGGGGGGCTCGCGGGTGGCCTCTCCTCGTGGAGCTGCATCTTGGCACCCCCAGGGGCAGGGACAACGTCGCCAAGGTGCTGGGACCCCTGTGGCTCGTCACAGCCAGCGAGGTGACACGGAGGTGACCCCAGGTCCCCCCAGCAGGAATCCCTCCGGTGATGCTGGCGTGGCCGTAGGGACAAACCTGGGGCCGTCTCCATCCCCTGCAGGACCCCAGGACCCCGCCACCCACCGCAGCCCCACGGGAAGCCCCCGGTGTCTGCTTGCCGAGCAGCCAAAGCTCGGCTGAGCCGAGGGCACGGCGTGTGGCTGGGCAGGTTCTCAGCTGTCCTCGCGCTGTAATTGTCCTAATTAGATCTACATGTTTTGATGAAGGTTTCACAAGAAGGAAAAAAAAAAAAGAGGGAAGGCAGGAGGAGATAATCGAATCGCAGATGACATTCCCATCACCCAATCTCTCCGCACAGCCTCTGCTGCAGCCGAGTCGGAAAATTATGCGTAAGGGGGGGGGGAGGAAAATTACCATAATCTTCCTCTGCAGGATGACACCAAATTTGACTTGAGCTGTGCGGGGTGGCGAGGAGCCAGGCAGGCACCGCAGCTGCTCTGCCCTTGCCCCGACGGTGCCACCACCGTGGGTGCCAGCGAGCAAGGCTGCTCCGGCTCCGCCAGCCACGTCTCCAAGCAGCCACCGAGGGCTCTGGCACAGCAGAGCCATCACAGCTTGGCGAACGGCTGAACTTCAGGGCTGTGAGATGGAAAAGGGGGGCTTCCCCAGTTTCCCCTTGCCCAATTTCCCCTTGCCCAGACTCCCAGGGGCTCGGAGCAAGTCCAGCCTCCCCGAGCAGGCCTCCAGGCGCACGCAGCGGGCTGTGGGCGCACGTCACCCCTCGCCACAGCACGGGCAATGGACAAAACTCAGGGCATGGTGATGCAGGGGGACAATGGAGACCCCCCTTGCCACGGCATCACCCCCCTGATGCCACGGCATCACCCCCCTGATGCCACCTGCCCCTCTGTGCCCACACCAGAACTGGTCCCCGCATCACCACCATGGCCAAACCTCACCCCCACCTCCCTCCAAGGGACCCCTGCGGACCCTCAGGCTCCATGCTCCCCACCAGCCCCGCTGAGACCGCAGCATCTCGTGACACCGATGGCCAGGCCCCGCACCAGCCGGCCCAGGGCGCAGCGTGGGCTGAGCATCGCCTGCAGCAGGCAGGATCCGGCCCCCCGCCTGGCCCTAATTCAGAAAAATATTCCGGCGCTTCAAACGGCTCCCGATGCCTGCGGGAAAACTTTCAGCCGCCTTCGTTCTCCTTTTATCGTGCGGAGGAAAGGCTCCTGCTCCGGTGACACTTGCGGGTCCGCTGGAGAATACACGGTGGGGCAGTTTTTGTCCCTCTCCCCCTCCCCAAATTTTCTCTCTCTTTCAGGTCATTTGCATGAAAACGGGCCCTTTTGTTTCTTCGGATTTTCATCTGCCTCTGCTGCCTCTTCCCCACCTAGAGCCTGAGCCTGCCTTTGTCCTCGGCAAATAAAGAACAAAAGGGGAAGAGACAGAGAAAATATGATCTCGCCTCCAAATGGGCTTTTTTTTTTTTCCCCCAAGTCGTCCATGAAGCTTCAGATGCTCTTTAAGAACCCGGCTGATGAATGATGGGGCACGGGAGCTGCCATTAGGGCGGAATTGATCGGCTCTCAGCAGCGCGCTGCCAGGGCCCTGCGCTTCAAGGAACAAGAAAGGGAGAAAGAATGAGAATGAAGGGGAAAAAAAAGGAAGAAAATACCGGGTGATTGGGAAGAGTTTTCAGGCCCTGCTAGTAATAAACGCGTTCAGCAAATCGCACTCTTGCTTCGGAGCAGGTAATCGTGATGCAAGGCCTTTCTTCTCTGCATCGGGGGGAGGAAACTCGAGTAAACAGGGGGAAAAAATCAATTTCTGCCACAGTTTGTTCCCCGAACGGGGGAATCTCCCTCCAACCTCTCCTTTCATGTCTCCTATTAGCTCTGCCAGGCTCCCACATCAGCCTCGGCGCTGCCTTGCAGGACAAACACATTTGCACAGCAAAGCAGAGCCCAGGACTCGGAGAACAAAACCAGGGCTGCGTGGGAGATGGCTGTGCTGGGGCAGCGCCTCCGCACCCGGCTGCGTGGGGGCATGGGGGGCACGGCGGCCAGCATCCAGTGGCTGGAGCTCACAGACCCCAGCCGGGCACATCCCAGCCCCGCACGTCTCAGCTGTGCACACCTTGAGCTTGCACATCTCTCCGTGCATGTCTCAGCCATGCACGTCTTGGCCGTGCATGTCTCGGCACAGCACGTCTCAGGCTTGCACGTCCCTGCCGTGCACACCGCCAGCACGCACGCCTCTGGCACGCTTCTCTTGGGCCAGCTGAAGCCGGGGGCACCGTGCCCTGGGGCTCAGCAGCTGCAGGATGCAGACATGGATGTGGGTGTGGGTTTGGATGTGGATGTGGGTTTGGATGTGGATGTGGACGTGGGTGTAGATGCGGATATGGATTTGGATACAAAGTGGGCTCCCCCTGGCAGGGTGCCCCCCATCCCTGCAGTGGGGATGTGAAAGTAGAAGGTGCTCTGCTGCCAGCAGGATGCTTGGAGCTGGGGGTGCAGGATCAGGCCCTGTGGACCAGCAGTGACACCAAAAGTGGCTGCAGGGACACCCGGGACCACAGCGAGCACCAGCACAGGCAGGACAGCCCCATGGCTCAGGGCTCGCCAAGAAGCACCCTCCCTTCCCGCACAGCAGCTCCAGGAAAAAATGGTTTGCAGCTACGTTAAGGATAGCGTAATTATGCCTAATAAAAACACGGCCGCCCTTGTGCGAGTCAACACAGCTTTGACGGAGCGCCCTGCCGCAAGCAGCTCGCCGGCACGCGCAGCGAGCTGGCGGGCACCCAAGGAGCGGCGACGGCTCCGGCACCGGCACTGCCGGAGGGAGCCCGTGGCTGAGGATCCTCGGCGGCTGCTTGACTTCAAATCAGACCTCTGGAAAGGAGGGGGGAGAGAGAAATCACTTCTGCCGTTCCTTTTTATGTTGGTGCTTGTTATTTCCCCTCCCTCGCCCCAAGCCCTCCTCGCTGCTGCCGCTGATAAGGCGATAGGATCTAATCGCCGGGCGGCACACGCAGCTCGCCGGCTGCCAGCGCCGCGCTGCAGCCGCCTGCTGCACATCAAATGCCGTGTGATCGGCAGCAGGGTGGCCGCTGCGTCCCCGCTGTCCCCAAGGGCACGGGGACACGGTGCTGGGGGTGACTTCCCCCATGGGCAGGCAGCGTATGGGGAGGGGGAAACGGGGGGCACTGCGTGCCAGCAGGGGCCTGGGGGTCGGTTCGTGCACCCTGGGCTTCCTACAGCCGCATCCCAGAGCATCTTGGAGCTGCTGGTGGTGGTGGAAGAGGAGAAGGAGGAGGAGGAGGAGGAAGGCTGCTGGGAGAGCTGCTCCCCAAACCCCGTGCTACACGGTGCCCCCGGGCTGTGGCAGCTCCCCAGCGCTGGGTTAAACGCACCGTGCTCTCAGCACCACTCCTCCCGAGCAGAACCAGAACGAGTTTTTAATATAAAACGGGTAGCCAGAGGGTGAATTAAGGATGCTAATTTAATTTCATTACGTGGAGGAGCCGAGGCCGGTGGGAGACGGGGAGGAAGCGCATTTGATGTGTTTTAAAAGCTGCAGTTTCAGAACGTGGTGGTTCTTTTTTCTTTTTTTAATTTAAAGGCAGTCATGAAACGATCCCATCTTTGAGGAGCTAACGACTCTCATGAATTATTTTTGTTGATTTATACACCCACTCTGCCTTTAAATAATATTAATAAAGTAAAAGCAAACCCATTCCCAGGCGGGAGCGGGAACGTCTTGCTGGGCAGGCGCAGGGGCTGTGGGACGAGGGCGATTGTGGCAGCAAGGCCAGGCTGCGTTTTGGGCCAAAACCTGGTGATTTTGGAGGTGAGAACAGGACCAGATCCTGCTCCAGTCACAGCACCATCACGGCCGTACGGGCGCCTTCCAAGCCGTCTTGGTTTTATTGCCACGCTGAGGAGCTGGCTTAATTCTCTGCTGTCTTTCTTCCATGCTGTTGATTTACGCTGCCAGTGCTTTAATTACACAACTCAGCACTCCTTAAAACATGAAAAACTGCTCAACTTTTGAAGCAATTAAGGAGCAGCAGAGTAGATCAGCCGGTCGGAGATGAGATAAGTAAATCAAACGATTAAAAAACTCGTGAGGGCTGGGGGTGTCCCACCCAGAGGGCACCCACAGAAGCCCCAAAAACCTCGTCCCCATCCTGGAGGGAGCAGGGGGCTGTGGGGGGGGCACGGCCGCTCCCCGGTGCCGGGAAGGGTTTTCCTAATTGCATTGATGGTGGTAATTTGGGGGGGGGGGGGCGGGCTGGGGCAGGGCAGGAGGCCCAGCACACACACCTGGGGCTGCAGACATGTGTGTGCACACGTGTGTGCATGGGATGTGGTGTGGGTATGTGCTGCTTGGGTATGCAGTGGATGAGGATGTGGAACGGGCAGAGCTGTGCAAGGGATGGGGTGTGCAACAGACAGGAATGTGCAGTGGATGGGGACGTGCAACGGGCAGGGGTGTGCAAGGGATGGGGGTGTGCAATGGATAGGGTGTGCAACAGGGACGTGCAACAGATGGAGAGTGCAATGGGCAGGGACATGCAATGGGCAGGGAAGTGTAATGGATGGGGACGTGCAAGGAATGGGGTGTGCAAGGGATGGGGATGTGCAAGGGGCTGGGTGTGCAAGGCACGGGGATAAAGCAGACACCGAGACTCCCACAGACGCCCTCACTGTGCCATGGGGGTGCCCACAACTGCTGGGCCGCATCCCCGGGGGCGAAGCGCCCCGACCCCACCAGGCCCTAAGGCAAAGCACGGATCTGGGGCGTTTTGGGCTGTTTTGGGGCGGTTTGGGGTTTTTGGGGGTGTTTTTTTATCAGCGTGGCTCCGGCTCTCTCTGGTGGCCAAGCAGCTGCACTGCACCCAGCCCACGGACAGCGGGGCCACGGCAGAGCACCGGAGACCACGGAGGGGGGGGTCACGGAGCCCCCCAAACCCCGACCCCAAACCCCGACCCCC
>CM021783.1:6947-44000 GCA_011076525.1 Nettapus auritus
GTGTGATTCTGTGATAACACTCGCTGCGAGGCCCTAACACTCGCTGCCAGGCCCTAACACTCGCTGTGAGGCCCTAAGACTCTCTGCGAGTCCCCAAGACTCTCTGCGAGGCCCCAACAACACTCAATATGAGGTTATAACAATACACACTCTGAGGTGCAAACCACACTCACTTTGATGTCATGATATTTACTATGATGCCATAACACTCACTATGATGCCATAGCAACACTCACTATGACACCAGAAACACACTCACTATGGTGCTATAAGATCACTCAATATGAGGCCAGAAGAATACTCACTATGATTCCAAAACCACACTCACTAGGATGCCCTAACAACCCTCAATATGAGGTAATAACAATACACTCTGAGGTGCAAACCACACTCGCTATGATGGCATGATATATACTATGTTGCCATAACATTCGATATGATGCCGTAACACTGACTACGATGCCGTAACACTGACTACGATGCCGTAACACTGACTACGATGCCGTAACACTGACTACGATGCCGTAACACTCACAGTGGTGCCATAACAACATTCAGTATGTGGCCAAAACCACACTCACCATGATGTCCTAACACTCACCGTTATGTCCTAAGACCGTGGTGCCCTAACACTCACTCTGATGCCATAACACTCACTCTGAGACCTTTACACTCGCTATGATGCCAAAAAAACAAACTATGATTGCATAAGCCTCACTATGATGCCATAACACTCACATGAGGCCTCCTTCTCCGGACGACTGGAAGGGGAGCCATCTCTCAAGTACCTGCTTTGCAGGGGGGATGGACCCCATGACCTTTAAAGCTTCCTTCCAAAACCTACAGTTGTGTGATTCAGTGATAACACTGGCTGCGAGGCCCTGACACTCGCTGCAAGGCCCTGACACTTGCTGCGAGGCCCTGACACTCACAATGAACCCTTACACTCGCTATGACCCCCTAACATGCATTGTGATGTTCTAAAAGGCACTGTGATGCCCTTACACTCACTTTGACGCTATAGCACTCACTGTGATGCATTAAAACTCAGTGTGATCCCATAACACTCACTATGGTGCCATAAGAACACTCACTATGGTGCCATAAGAACACTCACTATGAGGCAATAACAACACACAATCTGATGCCCATACCACACTCAATATGATGTCATAATATTTACTATGTTACCATAACACTCACTAGGATGCGATAACACTCACTAGGATGCGATAACACTCACTAGGATGGCATAGCAACACTCACTAGGATGCCATAGCAACACTCACTATGACCCCAAAAAACTCACTATGATGCCATAACACTAAGCATGATGCCATAAAACACACCGTGACGCCATAACACAAACCATGAGGCCATAACACCCACCATGAGGCCATAACTCGCTGCGATGCCCTAAAACTCGCTGGGATGCCCTAACACTCCCTGGGGTGCCACAACACTCCCTGGGGTGCCACAACACTCCCTGGGGTGCCACAACACTCAATATGATGCCCTATATACACTTAATATGAGGCAATAACAACACACACACTGAGGCACAAACCGCACTCACTACGATGCCATGATATTTACTATGTTGCCAGAACATTCGATTTGATGCCATAACACTCACTATGATGCCATAGCAGCACTCGCTCTGATGCCATAGCAACACTCGCTCTGATGCCATAACACTCACTATGACCCCCAAAAACTCACTGTGATTGCATAACACTAAGCATGATGCCATAAAACTCACCATGATGCCATAACGCTCACCGTGATGCCATAACGCTCACCGTGATGCCATAATGCCCACCATGAGGCCCCCTTGTTTGGAAGCCTACATGGGGAGCCATCTCTAAGGAACCTGCTTTGCAGAGGGGTTGGACCCCATGATTGTTCAAGCTTCCTTCCAAAACCTACAGTTGTGTGATTCTCTGATAACACTCGCTGTGATGCCCTAACACTCGCCATAAAACTCATAAAACTCACCATGATGCCATAACACTCACCATGATGCCATAACATTCACCATGATGCCATAACACTCGCTGCAACGCCCTATCAGTCCCTGGGATGCCCTAACACTTCCCGGGGTGCCCTAACACTCCCTAGGGTGCCCTAACACTCCCCGGGGTGCCATAGCAAGACTCACAATGATTCCAAAACCACACTCACTATGATTCCAAAACCACACTCACTATGATGCCCTAACAACACTCACTATAATGCCCTAACAACACTCACTATAAGTCAAGAAAAATATGCACTCTGAGGCTGAAACAACACTCACTATGATGGCATAATATTTAATATATTGCCATAACATTGACTATGATGCCATAATACTCACAATGCTGCCATAACACTCACTATGCGGCATAGCAACACTCACTATGATGCCATAACAACAGTCACTATGAGCCCATAACAACACACAATATGAGCCCATAACAACACTCACTGTGATGCCATAAATACTCTATGATTCCAAAAGGCACACTCACTTTGATGCCATAACAGTAACTATGAGGCCAAAACTACACTCGCGATGATGCCATAACAGACACGATGACACCATAACAGTAGCGATGACGCCATAACACTAGCTGCGATGCCATAACACTAGCTGCGATTCCCTAACTCTCGCGGGGATGCCCTAACTCTCGCGGGGATGCCCTAACTCTCGCGGGGATGTCATAACAACACTCACTATAATGCCCTCACAACACTCAATATGGGGCAATAACAATACACATTCTGATGCGAAAACCACACCCACCGTGATGCCATAACACTCACCGTGATGCCATAACACTCACCATGATGCCATAACACTCACCATGATGCCATAATATTTATAATGTTGCAATAACATTCACTACGATGCCATAACACTCACTATGAGGGGAAAACCACACTCGCTATGTTGCCATAACACTCACCATGATGCCATAACACTCGTGATGATGCCATAACATTCGTGATGACGCCATAACACTCGCTAGGATGCCATTCAAAAAACTATGATGCCATAACCTTCACTATGATGCCATAATACTCACATGAGGCCGCCTTGTCTGGACGCCTACAAGGGGAGCCATCTCTCAGGAACCTGCTTTGCAGAGGGGTTGGACCTGATGACCTTTCGAGCTTCCTTCCAAAACCTACAGTTTTGTGATTCTGTGCAAACACTCGCTGCGATGCCCTAACACTCCCTGGGGTGCCCTTACACTCCCTGGGTGCCCTAACACTCACTAAGATGCCATAGCACTCACTATGATGCCATAACACTCACTGGGTTGCTAGAACGCTCACTAGGATGCCATAACAACACTCACTGTGATTCCAAAACCACACTCTCTATGATGCCCTAACAACACTCACTATAATGTCCTAAAAACACTCAATATGAGGCAAGAAGAACACGCACTCTGAGGCCCAAACCACACTCACTATGATGGAATAATATCTACTAGGATGCCAAAACACTCACTATGCTGCATAGCAACACTCACGATGAAGCCATAGCAACAGTCACTATGAGCCCATAACAACACACAATATGAGCCCATAACAATGCTCGCTGCGACGCCGTACCACACACGATGATGCCATAGTACTCACATTGGGTTGGGCCCGATGAACTTTCAAGTGTCCTTCAAAAACCTACAGTTGTGTTATTCTGTGATAACACTCGCTGCGATGCCCTAACAAGACTCGCAATGATTCCAAAACCACACTCACTGTGATGCCATAACACTTGCTACGACGCCATAACACTCGCTAGGACGCCGTAACACTCGCTAGGACGCCATAACACAAACAATGATGTTGTCGACGGAAGGAAGACAAGGACGCTCAATATGAGTGATCAGCAAGCTTCGATTTATTGGATAGCTCAGTTGCCTTTTATACACTCTAGAAGTAATCAGCTCATACATATTGCAAAAGCTACGCTCATGATTGGTTATCAGCTTCCTTATCTTGTCAGCTAGTTCCTCATTCCTTAGACTGCAGTTGCAGTCCCTCCTTCGGTACCTTCCCAGACAGATAATGAAACCATGTCCTTGTCCTTAATTAGTTCACACCAGCTGTGTACGATAATTGTCTAGCTCGTGAATTCCCAGCTTTTTCATGTCAACGTGTCCTATCTCAGTTAACCATTCCTCCACAATTCCCCCGTTTTTATTTTGGACTAAAAATGCCTTTGCTATCAGTTGGTCAAGCTTTCTAGTCAAACAACTAAAAATTACTTTTGCAGCTATTACTATTAATATAATTAAAAACAATAAGCGAAGCCCTTCCTTGATTAAATTGAAAAACCATCCGCCCATGTTTCCAAAGATAGACTTCAGCCAGTCATCAAACCAACTAGTTTGCACTGTGATTTTCTTTGTGTGCTCCTTTAACCATTTCAATTGGTCATGAATCAATTAACCATGATCCGAAAGATTAAAACAACACTCTCACAGAGGTGCAAAACAACATCGCTTATTGGCTCAGCTCTGGTCAGCAGTGAGGCCCTTACCAAACATGAGGCAGCTTCTAGATCCTTCTCACAGAAGCCACCCTTATGGCCCCCCTCCTACCAAAACCTTGCCATGTAAACCCACTACATTCCACCCCTCACCTCTGTGAAAAGCATATTTAAGAATAATCACAATATTCTCTCACTTCACAATCATCACAATCTTCACAAACTTAGATTAAAAAGAAAAAGAATTCCCCACACTAAAATAAACACAACATCATCACAACACCGACGAGATGGGCAATTTACACACACACCACCCCTCGTCCCTTCACCACACTGACATGAAATATATTCTTTCACAATATTACATTTGTAACAATCATCCAGTCCGTGTTTTGCCCGTTTCCTCTCTCAACTATCATCCTTATCTCAAATTCCTCGAGCCAAAAGGATTGTGGTGGTTTTACTCGGGTGGGCAGCCGAGTCCCACCACAACCGCTCTCAACCACTCTCTCACTCCCCCTCCTCAAAGAGGAGCGAGGAGAAAATACGATGAAAGGGGCTCAAGGGTTGAGATAAGGACTAGGAGATCACGCAATAATTATCATGACGGGCAAAACAGACTCAGCATAGAGAGAAAGTAAGATTTATTGCTTATTACTAACAAGCTAGAGAAGTGAGAAACAAAGGAAAGAAACCAAAAGCACCTTCCCCCCCCATCCACCCTCTTCCACCTCCTCCCCCTGAGCGGCGCAGGGGAACGGGGGAATGGGGGTTATGGTCAGTCTATAGCGCTTCTTCTCTGCCACTCCTTCTCGGTCACTCTTGTCCTCTGTGCTGTGAGGTCCCACCCACGGGATGCAGTCCTTGCCAAACTGATCCAGCGTGGGCTGTCCACAGGCAGCAGCTCTTGTCGGGTCACCTGCTCCTGCGTGGTCTCCTCTCCACGGGCTGCAGGTCCGGCCTGGAATCTGCTCCGGCAGGGGTCTTCCACCTCCCAGCTGCTGAGTGGCGTAGCAGTTTTTTGTTTTGTTTTGTTTTGTTTTGTCTTAAATATGCTCTCACAGAGAGAAATTCTTTTTCTGATACAGGTGGCATAGGCACTTCCCAATTTCCCGTAGTTCCTTGGGGAATTTTCAGTGTTCTTACAGAGGGCGGCAATGGGCAATCCCCCTCCTCAAATTTACGCCATTCTGTTTGTTCAAAGATCATATCAGAGTTACTAAAACAACCCTTAGCTACCCCATATGCTAATAGCCCTGGTAATTCTTTCTTACAATCTATATCCTGGGTGCTCCACTTTTCTAAAAAGCACTTGAGCAAATTATACGCCGCTTGTCTCTCCATACCTCTATCTATGTCACCGCTGTTGCAGCCTTTGCGAGACCTCGGCGACGCGTGGCCGGCGGGACCCTCTATAGGTGCTCCCGGGTGCGGGGATTCAACGTTTTCGTCCCTTTCACCTCCTGAGCTGCATTGCAGGACCGGTTCCCGTATTCCGTCGACTCGTGGCTCACAGGTTCAAACCCAGCAGGGTCCCTGTTCGGGCACCATTTGTTGTCGACGGAAGGAAGACAAGGACGCTCAATATGAGTGATCAGCAAGCTTCGATTTATTGGATAGCTCAGTTGCCTTTTATACACTCTAGAAGTAATCAGCTCATACATATTGCAAAAGCTACGCTCATGATTGGTTATCAGCTTCCTTATCTTGTCAGCTAGTTCCTCATTCCTTAGACTGCAGTTGCAGTCCCTCCTTCGGTACCTTCCCAGACAGATAACGAAACCATGTCCTTGTCCTTAATTAGTTCACACCAGCTGTGTACGATAATTGTCTAGCTCGTGAATTCCCAGCTTTTTCATGTCAACGTGTCCTATCTCAGTTAACCATTCCTCCACACAATGATACCATAACACTCGCGATGATGCCATAGCAACACTCACTGTGGTACCATAAGAACACTCACTATGAGCCCATAAGAAAACACTCACTATGAGCTGTGGTGGTTTTACTTGGGTGGGCAGCCGAGCTCCACCACAACCACTCTCTCACTCCCCCTCCTCAAAGAGGAGCGAGGAGAAAATACGATGAAAGGGGCTCAAGGGTTGATATAAGGACTAGGAGATCGCGCAATAATTATCATGACGGGCAAAACAGACTCAGCATAGAGAGAAAGTAAGATTTATTGCTTATTACTAACAAGCTAGAGAAGTGAGAAACAAAGGAAAGAAACCAAAAGCACCTTCCCCCCCCATCCACCCTCTTCCACCTCCTCCCCCCGAGCGGCGCAGGGGAACAGGGGTTATGGTCAGTCTATAGCACTTCTTCTCTGCCTCTCCTTCTCGGTCACTCTTGTCCCCTGTGCTGTGGGGTCCCACCCACGGGATGCAGTCCTTGCTGAACTGATCTGGCGTGGGCTGCCCACAGGCAGCAGCTCTTCAAGAACCGCTCCAGATATGGGTCCGTACCATGGGTCCATCCCTTTGGAACAAACTGCTCCAACCTGGGTCCCCCATGGGCTCCTGCCGGGTCACCTGCTCCTGCGTGGTCTCCTCTCCACAGGCTGCAGGTCTGGCCCAAAATCTGCTCTGGCAGGGGTCTTCCACAGGCCGCAGTCTCCTTCGGGGCACAGGCTCCACCGTGGTCTCCTCCACGGGCTGCAGCGTGGAACCCTGCTCCACCGTGGTACTCCATGGGCTGCAGGGGGACATCCTGCTTCACCATGGTCCTCACCACAGGCTGCAGGGGACTTCTGCCCCGGCGCCTGGAGCACCTCTCCCCCTCCTTCTTCACTAACCTTGGTGCCTGCAAGGCTGTTTCTCACTCCTCTCATCCTCCCAGCTGCTGAGTGGCGCAGCGTTTTTTTCCCTGTCTTAAATATGCTCTCACAGAGGCGCAAAACAACATCGCTTATTGGCTCAGCTCTGGTCAGCAGCGGGGCCCTTACCAAACATGGGGCAGCTTCTAGATCCTTCTCACAGAAGCCACCCCTATGGCCCCCCTCCTACCAAAACCTTGCCACGTAAACCCACTACACCTGTGTGCTGCACAATGGCTTCCAGCTCCTCCTGCTTGTTGCCCATGCTGCATGTATTAATGTAGATGCACTTCAGCTGAGCCTTTGCCTTCTCCCCCAGCCTAGCCACTGTTCCCCCTGGCACACATCCAACAGGCTTTGTTTCTTCCCCGTCCCCCTTCTTACCTATTTTAAAGCCCTCTCAATGAGCCCTGCCAGCTCCTGGGCCAGGATCTGTTTTCCCCTTGGGGACAGCTGGGACCTGTCTGCGGCCATCAGGCCGGGTGGCGAGTAAAGCGCCCCGTGGTCGAAGAACCCAAAACCGCTGTGTTGGCACCAGCCTCTAAGTCTGGGCTTTCCGTGTCCTCTCTGAACCCCTCCCTGCCGCTGTAGGAATGGACGAAAACACCACCTGTACTCCCGCTCCATCCACTAACTGTCCCAGCCCACTGAAGTCCCGTTTGATAGCCTTCAGGCTTCTCTCATCAATGTTATCACTGCCAGCCTGGACTATCAGTAGTGGGTAGTAAACAGAGGGGTGAACCAGGCTGGGAAGCTTCCTGGCAAAGTCCCTGACCCTGGCCCCAGGGAGGCAGCAGACCTCCCTACAGGTAGGGTCAGGCCGACAGATAGGGCCCTCTGTTCCCCTGAGAAGGGAGTCGCCCACAACAATCACCCTTCTTTCCTTTTTGGTGGGAGCAGTCTTGAGGGGTGGAGCAGACTTCCTCGCCCTAGGCTTCCTGGTTAAACTTCCTTCCACATCCTCATCCACTGCTCTCTCGAGCTCCAGGGCCTCAAACCTGTTGTGTAAGGGTACCTGGGAAGGTGGGGCAGGTGGGGGGGGAGGTGGGGCGTTTCCTGCGTCGTCGAGCAGGGACCTGTTTCCATTCCTCTTGAACTCTTAGGTCCCCTCCCTCTGCCCAACAGCAACTGGGCAGGGGGTCCACCCCCATGTGGGGAGTCTCATCCCGGTGCCTCTCCTTCGGGCCTTGCAGGGAGTTGCTCCACCAGTCTATCTCCTGCTCACACTCCCTGATGGCCCTCAGGCTCTCCACCTCCTCCTTGAGTTCTGCCACCAGGCGGACCAGGTCATCCACCTGCTCGCACCTCACACACACGGTATCACTGCCTCCCTCAGATGGCAGCAGCAGGCTCTGGCACTCCCTGCACCCAGAGACCTGAACTGCCACATTTTGGAGAGGGCAGTCTGTCTGTGTGCCTACAGACTTTCTAGCACAAGCTCTCTGCCTTGCGAGGACCATAGTGGCCTAGCTAGTGCTAGACAGCCGTTAGGTGAGTTGTTCCTATGGGCAGGCAGGAACGCCCTGCTCGCCCTGCCCGCGCGAACTGCCATGCGAACTGCCGCGCCCCGCCCTTCTGACGCGCCCCGCGCTGTTTGCCCGTCCTGGTCCCCACGCTGCCCAGGGGCTGCTTTTGAGCGGCCAGGGAGGGGGCGCTGTTGACTCCGCCTACGCCTCGTCAGTGTCCCTCACGAGGGCTGCCGGGTCGTGGCGGCTCCCACGGCTGCCTCGAGTGGCCTCGATGCCGGGAAAATAGCCGTGCCTTTCCCAATCCCCAGCTCCGCTACAGAGGACGGCTGCTCCGGAGCCGATCGCCTTGGCAATGTAAGAGACCGTTAACAGATAACGTACACCTGAGGCGCACAGATTGCATATTCCAGGCGACAAAATGGCACAGCTTGGCACCCAGTTTGGATCACCTTCCATATGAGTGTGCTGATACGTGAGTATATGCAACAAGCAGAAAAGTCTTTTACTCCACAGACTCAGTTTAATTTATATATATGCGTATGTATATGTATATTTATCCCTCTCTCTCTCTCTCTCTATATATATATATATAAACAAACAAACATTTGGAACTTTTGTCTTCAGATCCTACCTGACGTCTCGTGAATGGTGGCGTTGCAGCACAGAAATTAGGGGATTGGGAAGATCGCAACAGGCCAAATGCTATGCTGAGCTCCTAAAGGAGATGGTGGGATAGCACTGACGAGAGCGAGACTGGCTGTCAGCCTTCTGCAGAAGCTGAAGAAGAGGAGCACAAGCGTCCGAAGAAGCTGTTTCTTCTCATACTTCATTTAATACACACTATCTTTAAATCCAAGGTGTCTTCTTAGGGAACAGATAAGGAGGTAGAGTTAGCAGCTCCAGGGACGCTTCAGAATCCTATTTCTTTCTCTAGTTAGCTGCTATCCATAAAACCGGACCAGTTGAAATAGAGAGTTATATTAAAAATTCTGGGTAATAACAAAAGTTTGGGATTTAAAAAACACAACAAAACAGAAACACGCTTGCACGGAAAAGAGGTTAAACTGTCTCATTCATTTCCCAATTCCCTTGCAAACTCTGCGCTCAGCTCCTCTTAACTCACTGACCTATCCAAACACAGGGCAGGTGCATCATTTCTCAGCATTCTTGGTAAAAAGATGACATTTTCACACTTGCTGTGCAAGCACACTTTGCAGCACACTTTCCTGCAAGCTATGCTATCTCCTCCAGGCTTTTTAATATATGCTAGAAACTTCATTGTTTTATCTTAATGACCATCACGGTGGGGGTCGCTGACCTGCTATCTTTGATTCTGTCATCTTCACAAATACAAATAAAAGAGTACTCCAGCGACGCTCTGTGTCAAACTAGGTGACGCGCATTGACCTCTTACATAAGGAAGGAAAGAATAAGTAGACAGCATCCCGAAAGTATTACTTTGTTAGATATCAGAGTGGTGGGGCAGAATGACAATGCTACACAAGACCATGCCTACGCTCCCGGGATCGTACACAGTTTGCTGGAATACAAAAAATAAATAAATTTTAAAAAAAAAGGTCACTGTGTGGAACAAGTTCACTCACTCCATTATTGCTGTGAATGACAAGAATGTTTAGTAAGCGTTCTTTTAAACCCGTAGAAATTTTTGGATTTATCTCCATTTGGCCTCATGAAAACTGAAACGTGCAGTGCAAAGATCACTTATAAAAGCTTTAGCAGCTGAGCTTTTTAGGCATGGATTTGGTCACCTTTCTGGACAATATTTGGCTCTGTCCCCCTTCCCCCAACAAGAAAAAAAGCATAAAGACCACAAACTGGGACTTCTGGGAGGTGTGACTCCATTTTTCACCTTACCTAATACACACTGTTTCTTTACTATGCTGCACTTTCACCACGACTGCCTAATAGAGTCTCGCTGCTATTGTTTCTGTCTGGGAGTTTCACAGACTTCCCCAAACTGGGTGAAATGAGCATTTTCCGTCGTGACGGACATCAAAGCCAACAATGTCTCTCATCAGCTGCGGAGTCCTGCTGGCAGTATCACCAGCTCTCACACAACCCCATCTAGCTTTTGGGGTCCGCCCCATCCGTCCTCGGCCCTGGGAAGTTCTTCCAGAAGCATACAGACTGGTATTCGTTCCTCGGTGGGGCTGAGGCTCTGTAAGGCTTTGCTTTCTTTCTCCCCTCACTCCCCTTTATTTCAAAGCTTCAACTTGCAGGCAGCAGCAACCTGCACCTCCCGGCCCTGGCTCGGGGAAAGACCTGCTGGGCACCCCGGAGCCCACATGGCTGCCCAGCACCACAGAACTACAGCTTCCAGCATGCCTCAGGACAGAGCAGGCCGTCCATGTTGTGCGTGATTTCTTGGTACTGGAATGTTTCTGATTAGTGAGGTGAAACCTAATGCGTGACCCTGAGTAGATGGGCAGGTCTTTGCATCCTGGTTTTAAGTCGTAAGGAAAACAGAACTTAGGGCATTGTATCATCTTCAGCTTGTTTTTTTGTTTGTTTGTTTTTCTGTCTTACAGATTTCTGGGACACAGATGGACAAGAGAGGTTCCAGAGCATGCATGCATCCTGTTACCATAAAGCTCATGCTTGTATCATGGTAAGGGTAGCGTCCAGCTGTGACCTGTTGGAATGAGATGTCCCAGATGACACTTGGCCTGTATGTTACTTTTTCCAATTATACTGTCCTGTATTTCTTGTCTGAGTTGTTTTCAAAAACTTTCCTACATTGTTTTCTTTCACCAGATAAAGCCAGTGTAGTTGGGTATGTTTACCTTGCTTGTATCTTTCCAGATAGCATTAATACTGTATTCCCTGGGTTTTCTTTCTTCTAAATTCCTTTTCTTTCAGCACTGTGTTTCCAATAATGTGGTATGTACAACTAAATGCATTTCTTTAGAAGCAGTCCTGTCAGGTGATGTGAGGGAAATAGTTGCGTCCACTAGAGGCCTTTCATGGTGTCTTATAGGCTCTTGTCCTTGTTTTATTAGCAATTAAAATATAAATTTGATCCATTTAAAATTTATTCAAGTGATGTCCTTCTAATTCTGTCCTTGCCACACTGCCCATTTCATCCAGCAAGTATACAAAAGCTGGAGCAGTACTTGGTCAAAAATTACAGGATGTCTGGGTGGAAAAGGAACATAATTATTCTGCGGCTTCCCCTGACACAGCCAGTAAATGCCTTTGCATTGCTGATTCAGTGTGCAGGTTTCCATGGGACTCTTCCATGCTATTTCATTTGATTCAGTGGTGCGGTTTAGGCTATGATGATCTTTCCCAATAAAAGCCTTTCCTACAGGATGTATCAAGTCAACCTTGAATCCACTAATTGCATGGACTGTACAGGAAGTCCAGACAAATGAACTTGCTGTTGACAGTCATATTATAGATACTACTTCTGTGTAGATGAACCCTGCTCCTAGTGTTCTGTGTGACAGTGGACACTGCTCCAAGAAAGTCTTCTTCCTTGCCTTTGCTGTATTCCACCAGGACAAGGAAATGATCACTCTTAACACAGACCCAGCCTGTGAAATGGTGGAGCCAGCTTCCTGCAAGGAGGTAGAGAGTGGTTGCCTGGGCAATGCTCACTGGCAGGTGTTTAGTCTGAACAACTGGATCCTGGTACACATGGGACTGCATCCAGGAAGAGAGGTTACTTCAACGCCACAGCTGGTATTTGTCTCAACCACTTTATTAAAAAAAAAAAAAAAAAAAAAAAAAAAAAGACAAATAAGAAAAAATAATGATTCTATGAATCCTTGAATCCTGAATCTTCTGACAAACATGGAACTTGAGGAATTTCCACTCTACAGCCACAATTCTCTTTCTTGCACCCGCATTGCACACCTGTGTCTGCTGTGTTCTCACCTCTGCACTTGAACAGCAGAAACTCTCACTCCTTTCAGTGCATACAGGGAGGATTATGAAGACATAACTGAATAACATTGCACTCAAAAGTAAACCCGTATTAAAAAAAAAAAAAAAGGGAAAAAATGAAAAAAAAAAAAAAAGATTCTGTGAATCCTGAATCACCCATCTCCTCATCCACCACTTCCTCCTCTTCCTCCAACTCCTGGTTCTCAATGCTCTGCCTCCCATTGCCCGAATTGGCCCTTTTATAGGGAGCAGAAGACACACCCTCTATCGATGACAAGCCAGTTCCAATACAGCTAACAATCGCTAGCCAGCCAATCAGGTCACAGCCAACGCATCACAGACAGTCATGAAGATGCTGGGATCACTTTTTCACTTCAGATGAGCATGGAAAACTCATGCTTTAGAAAGAATGGTGACAAATATGCAACTTGAAGAATTTCCACTCTACAGCCACTAGTCTCCTTCTTTTACCTGCATTGCACACCTGTGACTGATGTGTTCCCACATCTGCACTTGAACAGCAGAAACTCTCACTCCTTTCAGTACATACAGGGAGGATTCTAAAGACATAACTGAATAACATTGCACTCAAAAGTCCCCTGTATTAAAAAATAATAATAATAATAGTAAAAAAAAATAATAATGATTCTATGAATTCTGAACCTTCCATCTCCTCGTCCACCACTTCCTCTCCCTCCTCCTCCTCCTCCTCCTGCTGCACGCTCTGTCTGCTATTGCCTGCCTTGGCCCTTTTATAGGGAGGAGAAGACAAACTCTCTATTGATGACAAGCCAGTTCCAATACTGCTAACAGATCTGGTCCACTTATCTGGTCCCCAAATCTGGTCTCCCGCGTGGATCTGAAGCGGAGGTGAAGGAACAGCAAGTGCAAGGAACACAAAAATCCCTTGCACCAGACTAATATGTGGTCGACTCTGAGCTTGGAGACTGCAACCATCTTCCAAGTTCCAGATCTAGAGGAACACTTTGGCTGCAGCCTAAAAGCCGTGTGTACATCAGCTCCCCCAAGCCAGCCAATCTTCTTCCCACGACCTGCCAGAAAACAGCTGTCCTGGTTTCAGCTAGGATAGAGTTAATTTTCCTCCTCGTAGCTGGTAAGGTGCTATGTTTTGGATTAGGATGAAAAGAGTGTTGATAACACACTGATGTTTTAATTGTTGCAGAGCAGTGCATACACTAAGCCAAGGACTTGTCTCGCTCTGTCCTGCCAGCGGGCAGGCTAAGGGTGCAGCAAGAGCTGGGAGGGGACAGACCCAGGGCAGCTGACCCAAACTGGCCAAAGGGCTATTCCGTAGCGTCTGACGTCTTGCTAAACAATAGATAGGGGTTGCTAGCCGGGTGGGGGGGCATCTGCTCAGGGATAGGCTGGGCATCGGTCAGCGGGTGATGAGCAATTGCATTGTGCATCACTTGTTTCGTACACATTAGTAGTAGTAGTACTATTAGCATCATTTTTTTTCCTGTCTTAATAAACTGTGTCTGCCTCAACCCCCAGGCTTAGTTTTCCTATTTCTCTCCCCCATCCCAGAGAGGGAGGGGGGAGAGGGAGCGAACGGCTGTGTGGTGCTTAGCTGCTGACCGGGTTAAACCACAACAGCAGCAATGTAGTCATGTAACCAAATTAAAGCCAAAACTTTCAGCCCAGTCCTTGAACTGAATAGTGAGTGAGGATCCGGATCCTGGCATTTCTATGTGATAGTTTATATGCAGCCAAAGTAAATACTGGAGTCAGAGATGATGGGGCTAGATTTTGAAAAGTCCTGCATAAAGAAGAGATCTCAGAAAAGCAAATTTAAAGTGATGTCTGCCCGGTGTGTATCATTTGAATTTCGCTATTAAAAGGCAGGTCCCTGTTGGAGGGGTGGTGGTTGTAGCATAGGGTCATGGGATCTGAGGTGTGGGAGTAGAGTTGGGAGGGATGGTGGGTGTAGCAGAGGGTCACGGGGATCCGGGGCAGTCGCGTGTACAAATATAAGAAGCTATGCTACACAGCAATAAATCGGGACTTGAGCTAGACACTGAGTGTTTGTCTCTGGTGCCCCTGCTCAGGGAGCAGACATCTAAGCCATCAATTGATGTTGCCTCTTGGGCGGGGGTGGGTGGAGAGTAGCAACATTTGGTGACCCCGACGTGATCCGGTGGGCGCACCCGGTTGGTTAGGGGAGTTGAAAGCCATTAGCCATGACATCCATGGATCAGGTGGTGAGTATGGCCAGGCCCAGAGAGTCTTAGTGAATGGAGTCAAATCCAGTTGGAGGCCGGTCACTAGTGGCGTCCCCCAGGGCTTGGTACTGGGACCAGTCCTCTTTAACATCTTCATCGATGATCTGGATGAGGGGATCGAGTGTACCCTCAGTAAGTTTGCAGACGATACCAAGTTAGGTGCGTGTGTCAACTTGCTCGAGGGTAGGAAGACTCTGCAAGATGATCTGGACAGGCTGGACCAATGGGCCGAGGCCAACGGTACGAAGTTCAACAAGGCCAAGTGCCAGGTTCTGCACCTGGGGCACAACAACCCCAAACAGAGCTACAGGCTGGGAGATGTGTGGATAGAAAGCTGCCTGTCAGAGAAGGACCTGGGTGTTTTGGTCGACAGTCGGCTGAATATGAGCCAGCAGTGTGCTCAGGCGGCCAAGAAGGCTGTTGTGGTTTAACCCGGCCGGCAGCTAAACACCACACAGCTGTTCGCTCACCCTCCCCCCTCCCTCTCTGGGATGGGGGAGAGAAACGGAAAAGTGAAACGAGAGTTGAGATAGAGACAGTTTATTAAGATAGGAAACAATAATAATATTATTATTAAAAATAATAATAATAATAATAGTGTGTATGAAACAAGTGATGCACAATGCAATTGCTCACCACCCGCTGACCGATGCCCAGTCTATCCCTGAGCAGCTGGCCCCCCCATCCCGGCTAGCCACCCCTATATATTGTTTAGCATGACGTCAGATGGTATGGAATACTCCTTTGGCCAGTTTGGGTCAGCTGCCCTGGGTCTGTCCCCTCCCAGCTCTTGCTGCAACCCCAGCCTGCCCGCTGGCAGGACAGAGCGAGGAGCTGAAAAGTCCTTGGCTTGGTACAAGCACTGCTCTGCAATAACCAAAACATCGGCATGTTATCAGCATTCTTCTCATCCTAATCCAAAACACAGCACTCTACCAGCTACTAGGAGGAAAACTGTCCTAACTGAAACCAGGACAGTCAGATACAAGACTTTTCCCCCAGAGAGTGCTACCCAAAAGGTTTCTAAATAAATAAGCGAATCAGCAGAGAGCCTTCACTACCTTCACTGCTTGGTCCTTGTGTGCTTGGAGGTAATCCAAATGGATTGGATACGCTTTCCTCTGTTTATAGCCACGCCATTGAGACTGAATACAGAAAAAACACATGCTTGCCTTACGTTTCAAATTAAAGAGAAGTAATTATAATCCTAAGGTTCTTTCTGCTGCTCAGCTTCCAACTTGCCTTTTGGCTTAGTAAAATGTAACGGAGACACGCTTATCTGATGAGAGACATACAGTGGAAAATATACAGTGAAGCACCATCTATTTATTCCACCAACTGTAAGCATGAGAGACTTACCCTAGGAAGAGCCTGGGACTTCAGAAACACAGTTAGAGAAGTATACAGTATACTAACTGCTATATAACCAAGTAATCCAATTCACATAAACTGTTCTACACGAGGACCAAGTGGCAGTTGTGGCTGCTGCTAGAAAGTAGAGTGATGTAAAATTATAAGCCTTTAGGGTGGACTCATTACCACTGATTCTTAAAACAGAAGTTAGGCAAGGGATTGGACTACACAAAGTGAGAGAGTGTTATTTTAATGAGTTGGATTTTATGATATAAATGCTTATTTTATTTTATTTTATTTTATTTTATTTTATTTTATTTTATTTTTTAAATACTTATTTTTATTATTTAAATAGAGCGTGTGTGCTATTTAGGCAGGAACAAACACACACTTGCAACTCAAATAAAGTGTTAATAGGGTGCAAAGCATGTATTTTTTTTGCAGACATTTCAGTTACGACACCGGAGAAAGATTTTTTTTTTTTTCATTGTTCTCCTGTAAACGTGCCCATGCCAAATAATCACATCATCTCTTTAATGCCCTCAATTCACCAAATCCCTGGACAAATGAGAAGAGACTCTACGCAGGTATACTGAAAGCTATGTTGCCTCTCTTGAATTCATTAGGATTTACAGTAATTATTCATCCCATGGTATTATCAACATAAGACATACGGCATACTTCATTTTGTCCTAGTCCCAAAACACAGAATCAGATAATAAAGCAGTAAGTAAAGCTTCCTCAAATATGTTTTCTTCTCTCTGCAGTTCTGCCTGAGGAGACTTTATTGCCCATATATAAAATAGAAAAGTAAATTATACAAAGACTCTTTGAGAGGAAATGCCTTCAGATAATTTGCAAAATGAGGTTAAGGTAATTTTGAGTTACAACCATTTGAGGAAACAGAAACAGTCATTAAGCACGTGTATAGAGAGCAACTGATGAGTACTAGCTTGAAACAGAATTAAAGGAAATCACTACCTGGATACAACTGATTGCTGGGACTCATTTCTTCAAAAAATTCTTTCTGGAATTGAATTCCTGGTGAACAAGATCACCTCGACAGCAAGCCTGAAGTTTTGTAACCAGGTTCTCTCGTTGGCCAGCCACAACTGCTCTTGGTTGTATGCCGCAGTGACACCAGATACGGTGCTCTGGTTTAGCGTTATGGTAGGAAGAGCCAGAAAGGAAGAATGGTGATACAAGAAATAGGATGTTACGGTAGCTTTCTGTACTTTGCTCAAGAGAAACTTCCAAGTTGCCTTTCAATAAAGAGCAACACCACAGTCCTATACCCCTTTACCAACAGGACAAATTTTCTGCAAAAGGACAAGGGGTTTTTACACGCAAAGGCTGGTGATGCACAGTGAACTAAATGAGGCTCTGTAAGGCTTTGTTTTCTCTCTTCCCTCTCTCCCCCTTTATTTCCAAGCTTAAATTCGCAGCCAGCGGCAACCTGAACCTCCCGGGGCCGGCCCGGGGAAAGACCGGCCGCGCACTTGCCGCAGGTCGCCGCACTGCATCCGGCGCGGATCCCTCGGACCCTCGGATCCTTCACCTAGTGGAGTCTACTACTTGTCCCGGGTGCCTGACGATGGTTGCGAGTGGGGATGAGCAGTGGCCCAGGGGCCCAGAAGTGGAGAGCAGGACGGTGTGCACAGGCACTTCTGGAGACCTGCCGCAAGTCACCGGCCAGGGTACACAGTGGAGCTGGGACTAGAAGCGTGCCGCCGGCCGGGATTAGCAGCCACTCCTGGGCACCTGCCAGAGGTCGACAGCCAGGCTGCGCAGCGGAGCCGGGACCAGCAGCGGACAGCCGGCCGGGGTGCACAGCGACTCGGGGAATGGGCTAAAGTTGCGCCAGGGGAGGTTTAGATTGGATATTAGAAAAAACTTCTTTACAGAAAGGGTTGTTAGGCACTGAAATAGGCTACCCAGGGAAGTGGTTAAGTCACCATCCCTGGAGGTCTTTAAAAGACGTTTAGATGTAGAGCTTAGGGATATGGTTTAGTGGATGATTTGTTAGTGTTAGGTCAGAGTTTGGACTCGGTGATCTTGTAGGTCTCTTTCAACCTAGATATTCTGTGATTCTGTGACTCCTGGGGACCTGCCGCAGGTCACCGGCCGGAATGCACAGCGGAGCCTGGGCCAGTAGCAGACCATCGTTTATGTATATATATATATGTAACCCTAAAACCACTTACATCACTAACCCTAAAAAAACCAAAGCCCTAACCCTGAAAATCATTAAAACCCTAATCTTAAAAATCCTAAAGCCATAATGTTAAAAAACTCCTAGAGCCCTATCCCTAAAAAGACGAAAAACCTAACCCTAAAAACCCTTACAACCCTATCCCTAAACATAAAAGTATAAAAACCCTAAACATAAAACATAAATAACATAAAAACCCTAAACAAGAAAAAACATAAAAAACTAAACATAAAAACACAAGCATAAACCTAAAAACCCGAAAGCCCTGAACTTAAAAAACAAAAACAAAAACAAAAAAAAACCTTACAAAACTAACCCTAAAATACATATAACTGTAAACATAAAGACCTTTACAACCCCAGTCCTAAAAACACCTACAGCCCTAACCCTAAAACCCCTTACAACCCTAATCCTGAAAATACCTATATATGTACCCTAAAAACATTTACATCACTAACCCTAAAAAACCTAAAGCCCTAACCCTGAAAAGCCTTAAAACCCTAACTGTAAAAATCCTAAAGCCATGAGGCTAAAAAATCCTAAAGCCCTAACCCTAAAAAGCCAAAAGCCCTACCCCTAAAAACCCTTACAACCGTATCACTAAAAAGCCTAAAATGCTTACAACCCAATCGCTAAAATCCTAAATCGGTAAAGCATGAAAACCCTAAAGCCCTAACCTTAAAAACACTAAAGACCTAACCTTAAAAAGCCTTACAGCTCTAACACTAAAAACACTTTCAAACCTGAGCCTTAAAACCCTAATGCCCTGAACGTAAAAAACCTTATACCCCAACCTTAAACACCCTTACAAAACTAACCCTAAAATACATATATCTGTAAAAGTAAAGATGCTTACACCCCTAACCCAAAAACCACCTACAGTCCAAACAATAAAAACCAAAAGCCATAACCCTAAAAGTTCTTCCAACCCTACCGCTAAAAACTCTGAAGCACTAAACCTAAAAATCCATAGAACCTTAAACATAAAACCCCTATATTCCTAACCCTACACCTAATCCTAACCCTAACGTTAATACTAAACCAAAATGATCTAACCCTAACAATAACGGATCTAAAACTAATTCCAAGCCTAACCCTAAACCTAACCATAACCCTAAAACTAACCCTAACCCTAACCCTAACCGTAACCCTAATCCTAACCCTAAAATTAAAACTAACCCTAACAGATCTAACCTCAAACTCTAACCCTAATCCTTGCAGAACTAACCCTAAAATACGTGCAAACCTATCGCTAAAAACCCTAAACCCCTAACACTAAACATACTTACAGTCCTAACCCTAAACACCCTTACAACTTTAACCCTGAAATACGTATAAGCGTAATCCCCCAAAAAACTTACAACACTAACCCTAAAAAACCTAAAGCCCTAACCCTGAAAAGCCTTAAAACCCTAACACTAAAAACCCAAAAGCCCTAACCCTAAAAATCCTTGCAGCCCTAACCCTAAAAACCCTAAAGCCATGAACTTAAAAACCCTTATGCCCCAACCCTAAACTCCCTTACAACACTAACCCTAAAAACCCCTACAGCCCTAACCCTAAAAACCCTAAATTCCATACCCTTACAGCCCTAAAGTCAAAACACTAAGAAAACATAAAGCCCTAACAATAAAAACCTTAGAACCCTCACCATAGAAGCCATAATGCATTAGCTTTAAAATAACCGCCCTAAACATAAAAAGCCCAAAGCCCTACCACTAAACACCCTAACCCTAAAAACCTGAAATCCTTAACCCTAAAAACCCTAAAACCTATCTCTAAAAACCCTTACAGTGCTAATGCTGCAAACCCAGAAACCTGACCCTACAGTTCCTTACAACATGAAATCTAAATACCCTATACCCTAACATAAAAAAAAAAAAAAAAAAAAAAAAGCTTAATATTCTAAACATAAAAACCCTTGCAACACTAAAACTAAAAACCCTAAATGTGGTCCCCCAAGCTCGGCCCAGGTCTGGTACCCAGAGTGGTTCCCAAGCTCTGTTCCCCAGATATGGTTCCAAGACCTGTAGCCCACACCGGGTCCCTAGGACTTGTCCCCAGACGTGGTCCACAGAGCTCATCCCAAGACAGGATGTCTAGAGCTGGCTGCAAGACCTGGTTCCCCAGACCTGCTCCCTAGAGACCTGTTCCCCCAATCTCGTTGCCACACCTACTCCACAGAAAAGCTCCCCAGTGTTGGTCCCCAGAGGTGCTCCGCAACCCTGGTACCAGTTCTTTCCCTACATCGCATCCTCAAGTGTAGTGCTCAGCCCTCTTCCCCAGACCTGCTCCCCAGATATGATCCCCAGAATCGCTCCAAACACCTGGTCTGCACATCTGGTCCCCAGACCTACAACCCAGTTTTGCAGTGGTGTAAGTCTCAAAACCAGTTCTGGGGACCAGCTCCTGGGAGAAGAGACGGAGACCAGGTGTGGGTAGCAGGTCTCGAGACCAGGTGTGGGAGAGCAGATCTGCCGACCAGGCCTGGTGCCTAGTTCAGGTGACCGGATCTGGGAAGCAGCTCTGGGGAGCAGCCCTGGGGAGCAGGCGTGGGGGAGCAGGTCTGGGGACCTATTCAGTGAACCACGTTTGAGGCCAAGCTGTGGACAGCAGGTCTGGGGCAGCAGGTCTGGGTCACCAGGACTTGGGACAAGCTCTGCCAACCAGTTCTTTGGAACAACTCTGAGGAGCTCAGGATCAGGAGTGGGGACAAGCTCTAGGAGCAGACGTGGGGACAAACTGTGGGGAGCAGCTCTGGGAACCATCGGTGTGGACCTCAGCTGTGGAACAGTTGTTCTGAGCATCTGGGAATCAGGTCTTGGTATCAGCTCTGGGCAGCAGGTTAGGTTTACTGCTTGTCCCAGGGGCACGCCGGAGGTTGCCAGGCTGGGTGCAAGCGGACCGCCAGCTGGGTGGTGCACTCAAGCCTGGGGACCTGCCACAGGTCACTGGCAACGAAGCACTTTGGAGCCGGGGCCAGAAGCAGAAAGGTGCCTGGGGTGCGCAAACACTCTTGGAGACCTGCTAGAAATCGCTGAGCTGGGTCCAGCGCAGTGACCAGGGGCCTGTCAAGCTTGCCGGCCGGAGCTTAGTCCAGCGCGGTGCCCTGGGGCCCGCCGGGGCTCACCAACCACAGTCAGGTCCCTGGCTGGTCTGCGCAGCAGATCCGTGGCCATTAGCAGACCTCAGTCGTTTGAGCCGCCACTCATGTGGACTTGCCGCAGGTTGCCAGTCAGGATGCCCAGCCAGACTGGGGCCAGAAGCGGACCTCCGGCCGGGGTGCACAGCTACTCCTGGGGACCTGCCGCTGGTCCCCAGGCAGGATGCCCAGCAAGGCCGGGGCCAGAGGTGGACCGCCAGCAAGAGTGCGCAGAGAGTCCTAAGTACCTGCCACAGGTCACTTCGACTGGTGCTTAGCCACTCTTGGGGAGCTATCGCCCGTCACCAGACTGTCTGCACAGAGGAGACAAAACCAGAAGCGGACCGCCCGCCAGAGTGCAGCACCACTGCAGGGGATCTGCTGCAGCTCGCCGATCGAGATGCGGAGTGGAGACCGGGAAGGAAGCGGATATACATACTCTGCATGTATATATATGTAACCCTAAAACCCTTACATCACTAACCCTAAAAAACACAAAACCCTAACCCAGAAAAGCCATAAAACCCTAAACCTACAAACCATAAAGCTACATACAACTCTAAACCTAAAAACCCTAAAGCTCTAAACCCTAAAAATCCATACAATGTTAACCATAAAACCCTCAAAATCCTAACTATAAACATAAATCAATATGTTTTCCCAACCCTAACACTATAACCTAACCCTAAACCTAACCCTAACACTAACCCTAATGGATTTTACCTTAAACATAACCCTTACATTAACCCTAACGCTTGGAGAACTAACCCTAAAAAACATTTCAAACCTAAACATAAAAACCCTAAAGCCCGAACCATAAAAACAAAAAACCTCTACCATTAAAAAACATAAAGCTCTATTCCTATAAACACTTACAGTGCTAATGCTACAAACCCACAAAACTAACCCTAGAAATCGTTACAAGGCTAAACCTAAAAACCCTATACCCTAACTGTAAAAAAGCTTAAAACCCTAAACATAAAAACACTTACAAGCATAAACCTAAAAACCTGAAAGCCCCAACCCTAAAAATCCTTACAGCCCTAACCCAAAAAACACATTCAAACCTAACCCTAAAAACCCTAAAGCCCTGAACTTAAAAACCCTTATGCCCTAACCCTAAACACCCTTACAACACTAACCCTAAAATACATATAACTGTAAACATAAAGACCTTTACAACCCCAGTCCTAAAAACACCTACAGCCCTACCCCTAAAACCCCTTACAACCCTAATCCTGAAAATACCTATATATGTACCCTAAAAACATTTACATCACTAACCCTAAAAAACCTAAAGCCCTAACCCTGAAAAGCCTTAAAACCCTAACTGTAAAAATCCTAAAGCCATGAGGCTAAAAAATCCTAAAGCCCTAACCCTAAAAAGCCAAAAGCCCTACCCCTAAAAACCCTTACAATCGTATCGCTAAAAAGCCTAAAACCCTAATCCCAAAATGCTTACAACCCAATCGCTAAAATCCTAAATCGGTAAAGCATGAAAACCCTAAAGCCCTAACCTTAAAAACACTAAAGACGTAACCTAAAAACCCTTACAGCCTTAACCCTAAAAACACTTTCAAACCTGACCATAAAAGCCCTGAACTATAAAAACCCTTATGCCCCAACCCAAACACCCTTACAACACTAACCCTAAAATACATATAACCGTAAACGTAAAGACCAGTACACCCCTAACCCTAAAACCACCTACAGCCCAAACCCTAAACACCCAAAAGCCCTAACCCTGAAAACCCTTCCAACCCTACCCCTAAAAACTGTAAAGTCCTAAACCTAAAAATCCATACAACGTTAACCATAAAACCCTCAAAATCTTAACTATAAACCTAAAACTATATGTGATCCTAACCCTAACCCTAACACTCTAACCTAATCCACACCTAACGGATTTTACCTTAACTCTAACCCCTACATTAACCCTAACGCTTGGAGAACTAACCCTAAAAAACCTTTCAAACGTAAACATAAAAACCCTAAAGCCCGAACCCTAAAACCCCTTACAAACCTAACCCTAAAAACCCTAAAGCCCTAACCCTAAACACACAGTCCCAACCCTAAACACCCTTACAACACTAACCCTGAAATACCTATAACCGTAATCCCCAAAAAACATTACAACACTAATTCGAAACTCAGCGAATCGTGCGCCAGTCCAAGCCATGAGCAGTCAGTTTCTTGAGGAGAATGCTGTGGGGAACGGTGTCAAATGCCTTACTGAAGTCAAGGTAGACCACGTCCACAGCCTTTCTCTCATCCACTAAGCATGTCACCTTGTCATAGAAGGAGATCAGGTTCATCAAGCAGGACCTGCCCTTCATAAACTCATGCTGACTAGCCCTGATCGCCTGCTTGCCCTGCAACTGCCGCATGATGACGCCCAGGATAATCTGCTCCATGAGCTTCCCTGGCACTGAGGCTAAACTAACAGGCCTGTAGGTCCCCGGGTCTACCCTCCGGCCCTTCTTGTAGATGGGCGTCACGTTTGCTATCCGCCAGTCAAGTGGGACCTCCCTCGATAGCCAGGACTGCTGATAAATGATGGAAAGCAGCTTGGCCAGCTCTTCCGCCAGTTCTCTCAGTACCCTCAGGCGGATCCCATCCGGCCCCATTGACTTGCGTACATCCAAATGCTGTAGCAGGTCGCCAACCACTTCCTCATGGATTGTGGGGGCCACATTCTGCTCCCCATCCCCTTCCACCAGCTCAGGGTCCTGGGCGTCCAGAGAGCAACTGGTTTTGCTGCTAAAGACTGAGGCAAAGAAGGCGTTAAGCACCTCGGCTTTTTCCTCATCTCTGGTAACTAAGTTTCCCCCCCACATCCAGTAAAGGGTGCAGATTCTCCTTAGTCCTCCTTTTTGTATTGATGTATTTATAAAAACATTTTTTGTTGTCTTTAACAGCAGTAGCCAGATTGAGCTCCAGATGAGCTTTGGCCTTTCTAATTTTGTCCCTGCGCCACCTCGCAACATCCTTGTAGTCCCCTTGAGTGGCCCGCCCTCTTTTCCAGAGATTATAAACCCTCTTTTTTCTCCTAAACTCGAGCTACAACTCTCTGTTCAGCCAAGCCGGTCTTCTTCCGCGCAGGCTTGTCTTTGGGCACGTGGCGACAGACTGCTCCTGAGCCATTAAGATTTCTTTCTTGAAGAGCGCCCAGCCTTCCTGGGCTCCTCTGTCCTTCAGAACCACCTCCCAAGGGACTCTGCCAATCAGTGTCCTGAACAGCTCAAAGTCAATTTGCTCCCTTTTCTCTGGTCCCAGGTCTTCAGTTTTGTCTGACCCATCTAGGAATTTTACTGTGGCAATTCCTACAGCCCTTGATTGCCTAGTAAGAGTGTCTTGTAGGTGGTTTAGGACCTATCACCCACCCACGAATCCTATAGGAATCGCTTGGCCGGAATCACCGGCCAAGTCCCTCGCGGGAGATTGGAACTGTGGTTAGAAGGCCTCCGCACTCGCTTTGGAACTAGGTTCCATCTCAGTCACACTTTTACACACAAAGGCAACTGAATCCCACCCAACCAAACGGAACACCCTTTAAATACTCACGACTCTGTCATCTTCATTCGGATCTTCGCACGTAGAATTATGGGCAAAACAATGCTGCAGCCCAACCGGCAAAGGAGCCTATAAAAATCAAATTCTTTGCTTGCCTTTATTCAGGTTCGAGATGGCATTGATCCCAACCTGACTTGAACAGGAGCCACCAAATGGTGGGGCACCCCCCCTAGATCAAGTCAGAATTCAGGAACCAAGACCATCCCGGACAAGCCTTTTTTTCTTTGGTAGAAGGTTATATGCGGCCCTAGTATTATTCCATACGGACACAAATCAAATTAACACATTTCACAAATGTGATCCTTTCTTACATCACAAAAAAAGCAAATTCTTTGTTTAATACAGGCAAGAATAAGGAGTATCTGCTGCCAGAGATCATGAAGCAGCTGCAGGATGCTGACAAAGGCATCAGCACATGAGCCCTCGTTGTACTCAGGAACATGTTCCCTCTCATGGGGCAGAAGAGGGATGGTTCCATCACTTTGCAGATGGGTGAAAAGCTTCTGACTTCCTTTGATCATGTGAGGGCAACGGGAGAGCTGAAGGCTCTGTACGTGGGTATGCGGGCATGGTCATGCCCGTGGTTTGTGCCTGATGCATGCCTGTGAATTGTGCCTCCCACTGAAGACATCTCCCTGGGTGTTGTCAGAAATATTTTACCCCATGTTTCTCAGACTGCTCCCTGTCCTGCCCTGGTTGTGCCTTTGGTGTCCCTGTCTTTGGTGTCCTCTGCTGTGGCGCTGCAGCAAACCAGTCTTCTTTCTGCCCTCAGCTGCTCCATGACATGAGTCCCTTCCATGCTTGCTGTGGCATGGGGCAGAGACAAGAAAAGAGCCTGAGAGGTCTGACAGTACGGGAAAGCCCATGCCCTATGGCTGTCTTTTCCTGTTATCCTCCATTTCTTGTGTATGTTCCTGTCATCAGTGTTTAGGATCAGAATAGCTCCTTCACACTACATGGCTGTCCATCTGAGGGAAAACAGTGATTGAAAAGATTGCAATTCCTTTTTTCCCCAGTCCACTTCTTAACAGCACAAGAAATAGGCAAGCATCACAAAAATACACTGAGTTCTTAATGGGAAGCATTATTATTATTATTATTTAGTCAGAAATATGAGATGCAGCCTCTAGGTGGCCCCATTGTGTTATCAGATAGCTGCAAGACAAGAAATTCCTTGTTCATCGCTCAGGACTGCTGTGGGTGGTGTCAGTGTCCTGTGGCTTTGGAGGAATTCAGATGGGAATCCATATGATGAAAGATTTTTAACCAATTGTTTGAGACCACAAGAATCAAAAGGATGTGGACATACTCTTCTGAGTTTGTTGCCTGTTTTTTCAAATCTTTTTGGTAACTTTTGTTTATAACATAAACACCAATTGTAACAAAGGTATGTATGACTAAAGTCACTCAAGCTGCACCTGATTGATAAAAAATGATATAAATTAGCTTAAGGGAGAGAGGGTGTTGGGGAATATATCATTGTGAAGGAAAAGATATCTTGAAAGTTATCTTCTGACTTCTGGGATCAGTCGACAGACTGAGCCTCTCTTCCCCAATTGGGATGACTTTGGGTAAGATTTGAATGTTTGGTTATACCAAGTGCCTCCTCAGGAAACTTAGAAATCTCTATAGAGTTGCTTCATATCTTTTAACATGTTTGTAGCCAGGCTGCATTACTCATACTTTTGGTATTTGCACGTGCTTTTCAGACAGTGAATTTATCACTAGCAAACCAAAGAACCTATGTATCTGTTGCTTTAATAAATTGCACAGCTCATTAAATCTATCTGTGATAGTTCTCACTGAACACGACCAAACTCTTTCTAAGTGTGGCCGTGGTAGTTCATGGTATGTGAGTAGACTGAGGGTGTAGTACATTGTTTGTGAATTTGTAATCATGATAGTTCAGTACCCTGAATGCATCCAGACTTATAACAGCTAACAGGTAATAAATTATAATTTTGTATCAGAGTCAAATTCTCTACCGCTCCGCACAGGAAAAGAGTTAGGGGAATGACCCAGGTGTCCTAGTGCAAGAAGAGCAGCTGTAAATATTTTGATGCCCAGCATTTGATCCATGTGTCGAGCTCCTGTAGTGTAAATCCAAGTGAATCTGAACTCTCCTTGGGGTCCCTGTTGTCTGGGTCTTTGCCTGGGAGTCACAGGGGTCTGGGAGGCTCTGAAGGTTTCCAGAAACACCACCAAGAGGCCCTAGGAGGAGGAAGGAATGGAGGAAGAATGGAGAAAAAGTAGGAGGCTCTACATCACCATTTTCTGGGGGGAAGGGGGATCATGGGGCAGCTGGGGGTACTGGGAGCCACTGAGGTGTCTCAGGGTGAAAGTATGGGGTCTTGGGGGGTCTTGGGCAACTGGGTCCCCCAAATATTAATGGGGGGGAGAGGGGTGGGGCAAAAGGATTATGGGAGTTCTGGGGAAAATGGATGAAAGTGACCGGGTCTCAGGGGCAATTAGGGAGACCTAAGTCTGGGGGAAGCAAGATGGCAAAGTGGTCTGAGGTACTCCTGGGCAAGTAAGAAGTCCCAGAATGGGCCTGAGGATGATGGGAGTTCCAGGGGAAAATATGAATGATGCCCTGTCTGTTTATGAGTCACAATAGTCTATGCCTCCCCTCACACACACACACCCTCCCCCTTCTTCCTCACATTTGTAGGGATTCCTGCTTAGAGACTGTGAGATCAGGGGGATTCAGGAATACCATGCTGGTCTGTGAGAGTCTGCAGAAGCATGGGGATTTTGAGGGTTGAGTTTATAAGGTCAGGAGTACTCACGCCAGTAGCAGCACTAGCCCCATGAAGCCAAGTGCCAGCCCCAGCTCCAGTAACACTGTGGTCTGCAGGGGGGTCCTGCCGTGGGGCCAGTGCAGCACAGCTCTGAACTGGGCCTGGAGACCCTGCTCTGCCTCCACACTTCCCCTTGATACTGTGGGGATGCAAGCACCTAGGGTCAAAAGGTACTCCTCCCCAGGAACCAGGTGCCCCGGCAGCCCCTACTCCAGTAACAGACATAACAGCTCTCATGGACCCAGGCATCTGAGGGTTCCTCCCCCACACCACGTGCCCCTTTGCCCCTGAGAGAAGCCAGGCTTTGGGGAACACCTGCGCCACTCCAACCTCTCTACCATGGATCCAAACATTCAGACACCCTGCTCACACAAACCCCAGTTCCTCTCCTGTTGACCCAGGTGTCTGGGGGTCCTGCTCCATCCCAGACTGCAAACTGCCCTTGGAGGACTCAGGTTTCTGTGCACACCATTGAGGTAGAAGTACTTGCGGGCCAGGGTCTCAGACGGGGCCCCCAGGCGACAGGCAATGGTTCCTAGAGTGGGGTCCTGGAGGGTCAGGCTGGGAGGTTCCCCCAAACTCTCCTGCAGTTCCTCAAACAGTGCTAGGTCCTGTGTGCGTATCTGGACAAGGGGGAACATGTCAACATTGCCTCATCCATTGGGATTATGCAATAGCACCTGTGCTGTGCAAAGGCACTTGTGTCATGTGCATGCTTGTCATGTCCCCCTTATGCTCCTTGTGCCCTTTGTCTCATGCATGTGCATCGCACCTTGTCCCCCACACGCTCTTTGTGCCTTTGTGTGTACCACACAGGGATGCACAACCACAACATATGCACAAGTTGCTTCCTTCAAGAGTGGACAGGAATCTGTACACGACTGCCCCACCTCCTGCTCGCTCACTCACTCTTCATATGGGTGCTAGCTTGCTTCCATCCTGTGCATACTCTCACACATGCTACTTACAGTGCATTTATATCTACAGTATAAGCAATACTTCCATCTATGGATAGTTCTCATGCCAAGCACAGAAGTGGTCTTGCTATGCCCACTCCTCTCATGAATGTCTATACATACTCTTGCACGTGCATAAGCTACTCACATCCTTGGCAAACATCCAGGTAATGGGCAGGTCTGGAGGGATGGCAAAGGGCACATCACAGTGCAGTGTGATGGCTTCATCCTCATGGACCCACACATCTTGAACTGGGAACATTGGCAGGCATGTTAACTCACATATGCTCATGCATTCACAGAAATTGCACTCCTGTATGAATGCACATGCTTATACACTCATGGTGGGCATGGGCTGGCATGCATCATAGCACATTCTCATGTGCTCATGATGGGATTAGCAGGCATGCCCACGTCAGGAAGGAAGGTTGTCCCAAGGGCCCTTGAGGCACCCAGCTCTGGGGTAGTTCTTAGCCCAGCCTGGATGATCTGGGTCGACAATGCCCCCCCCCCTACCTGGGCAGTCCAGGGGGAACTGGCAGTCCACAAGGCGGCAGGTTGCACACTGGAAGATGCGGGCAGCTGGCTGGTATCCTGGGAGGGAGATGTTTGGTGGCCCCAGAGGGATAGGAGGTGTAATAGGGGAAAGGGGGTGGCAAGACGAAGGGATAGGCACTCACCACAGGGGGGGATGCAGGCTGGAGCTGGTCGGGGAAGCATAGTTAAACTTGAGATCATTATTTATCCATATCCCTGTTAAGAGCTCGGTCCTTGTCCAGACCTGGTTTGGCAACCCTGGAGGTATCTCCAGGAAGGGTATGCCCAGGGTGGGGATCCCAGGGGTGTAGATGTCCAGGGGAGGGGGAATGTCAGTCCCTGGCATGGGAAAGCTGGGGTGGGAGTACCAAGGTTCACCCAGGTGGGAGTCCTGAGTGGGGATCCCTGCTGGGCCCGTACCTTCTTCCAGCTGGCTCAGCTTCACCCAGATTATATTGATGGCTTCCTGCAGAGACACCTCAAAAGGCTCTGGAGGTTCCCAGATGTCCAGGTGAGATAATGTTCCCCCCCCCAAACCCCCAATCTAAACCCCACACTCCTCCACCCCCAACTCCCCAGATTCCCTGTATAACACATCTGGATCCAATATACACATCCTGCAGTTTCATGCATCCCTAAATATCCCCTTAAAGCCCCAGACTTTCTATATGCTGAAGCTTGTATGCACTCAGGATTCCCCAAATATCCCTTCACACCACCCCAGACCTCCATAAATCCTATATTCCCAGATCCCCATTCATGTCCTCCATATCCCATCCCTCATGCCCCTAACCTCTCATGTCTCATCCCCATACAATTTGCTGCTTACTTATTTCCTTCTGCTTCTCCAGAAAATGCAGGGCATCCATGATGATCTCCCGAAGTGCCTCACGCTGACCTGACCCTGAGACCAGTACAAGCCACTTGGACCTCTACAGGGTCCGGATTGGAGGTTCAGGGTTGGAGGGTTCCACTAAAGGCTGGGATCCTGATCAGGGTTTAGGGGTTCTGGGAAGGGTAAGGTATCCCTGGGGATCCCTCAGCTCTTGAATAGGGCTAGGAGTTGATGGAATTCCCTACTGTGTTCCTGGTCAGGGCTGGGTGATCATCAGTGTTCCAGGCAAGGCTGGGAATCCCAGAGATACTTGGGGTCCTGGTCATAGTTGGGGGAGTGCCAGACAGAGCCGAGGGGTGCTGGAGCATGATCTCTGGGGTCCAGGTCAGGACTGGGGAGACCTTGACATGATTGAAGGTCCCCAGGATGCTTGTCTAAGTGGAGTTCCTCTTTAGGAAAGGGGCCCCCAGCTACCAAGGGTCCTGTGGTTTATGGGGGAGTCCACAGAGGGCTCTGGGATCCCGTTCAGGGTGGAGATCTCCACTGAGATGGTTGTTCCTAGGGTGCCAATCAGGATGGGGGTACCCAGGGAGGTGAATGTCCCCAGGGGTCCCACCACACACCTACAGTGACAGGGGCAAGTGGCACAGCAGCCTCAGCAAGTGCCTCCAGGCAGTGTTGCTGCTGGGGGCCCTTGAGGGAGGTCCTGGTGATGGACCCACAAAGGCGGGTCCACTGCATGGGTGGCCCAAAGCAGAGCAGGCAGGCGTGAACCCCAGGAAGCCAGGGCACCAGGACTATCCACTGCCACAGGCCAAATTCCACTGATTGGATGCCTGGGTGTCCTGGGAGCCAGGGGGCCAGCACCAGCAGGAGGGAAACCCACCACCACCCCATGCCCCCAAACCATAACACCTATATGCCAAGGTCCCTAGGGAACAGGTGGGTTCCTAGATGGGGCCCAGCTGCTTGGGTATCCAGGGAACACAAGGGTTCCTAGGCGGGGCCCTGGTGGTTGGGTCCCCTCCTCAGGGGAGTTCCCCTCCTATGGGGATTGGGGATACCCAGATATGTGGGTCCCCTGGGGTTTGGGGGATGGAGAAGGGGCTCCCTGTACCCTCATTTTGGTCTCCCAAAATTCTTCACCTGCATTCCCCACCAATCATTTTATTTGGTATTCCCAAATTACCTGTATTTGAATATCTAATTCCCCGTACCTCATCTCCTATAATCTTTTCCATTCAGCACCCTCAATCCAGTTGCTGTCAGTCTCCAAATCCCATCCACTGAAAACTGCTCCAGTGTCCTCCTTTTGGTTTCCCCTTATCCCATCCCATGAATACCTTCACACTCTTGTTTGTGATCACTGAAATAAGTATTCTTTGGGGTCACAGAAGTCCCCTATGCTCTCCCCATCCCTTTCCCCATCTCTGGTCTTTGTTTGGAGGGGACTCATGGGTTTGAGCCCCACATTGGGGGTGCCCAGTTAGCTCAGGCGGTAGAGTGTGGGACTTGTCATCTGAGGGTCATGGGTTTGAGCCCCACATTGGCGCCATGAAAGGACTGTGGTGCTTTTTTCCAAAAAGGATTGTGGTGGTTTTACTTGGGTGGGCAGCCGAGCTCCACCACAACCACTCTCTCACTCCCCCTCCTCAAAGAGGAGCGAGGAGAAAATACGATGAAAGGGGCTCAAGGGTCGAGATAAGGACTAGGAGATCGCGCAATAATTATTGTGACGGGCAAAACAGACTCAGCATAGAGAGAAAGTAAGATTTATTGCTTATTACTAACAAGCTAGAGAAGTGAGAAACAAAGGAAAGAAACCAAAAGCACCTTCCCCCCCCATCCACCCTCTTCCACCTCCTCCCCCCGAGTGGCGCAGGGGAACGGGGGAATGGGGGTTATGGTCAGTCTATAGCACTTCTTCTCTGCCGCTCCTTCTCGGTCACTCTTGTCCCCTGTGCTGTGAGGTCCCACCCACGGGATACAGTCCTTGCCGAACTGATCTGGCGTGGGCTGTCCACAGGCAGCAGCTCTTCAAGAACTGCTCCAGATATGGGTCCATACAACGGGGTTCTTCCCTCAGGAGCAAACTGCTCCAACCTGGGTCCCCCATGGGCAGCAGCTCCTGCCGGGTCACCTGCTCCTGCGTGGTCTCCTCTCCACGGGCTGCAGGTCCGGCCCGGAATCTGCTCCGGCAGGGGTCTTCCACAGGCCGCAGTCTCCTTCGGGGCACAGGCTCCACCGTGGTCTCCTCCACGGGCTGCAGCGTGGAACCCTGCTCCACCGTGGTACTCCATGGGCTGCAGGGGGACATCCTGCTTCACCATGGTCCTCACCACAGGCTGCAGGGGACTTCTGCTCCGGCGCCTGGAGCACCTCTCCCCCTCCTTCTTCACTGACCTTGGCGCCTGCAAGGCTGTTTCTCACTCCTCTCACCCTCCCAGCTGCCGAGTGGCGCAGCGGTTTTTTCCCTGTCTTAAATATGCTCTCACAGAGGCATAAAACAACATCGCTTATTGGCTCAGCTCTGGTCAGCAGTGGGGCCCTTACCAAACATGGGGCAGCTTCTAGATCCTTCTCACAGAAGCCACCTCTATGGCCCCCCTCCTACCAAAACCTTGCCACGTAAACCCACTACAGTGTCCCAGATGAAATTTGGAAGCCAAGATGGGGCACAGGGGTAGAGGGCCCAATGTAGAGATAGATCAAGATGGAGGTCTGTGGCAGAAGGTTATGGGGACACCTGCATTCCTCTGCCCCATGCCCCAGTCCAGGCTGTCCTATGATACTTATTCCCTAGGACCAGGTCAATGCGATGCTGACCCTTAGGCAGTCAAAAAATGTTGCTATGCTGGTGAGCAGTGGGGTTGTTTTTGAAAGTGGGGGTGTCAGTCTGGGGAACTGGAGGGGAATTTGGTCTCCTGTAACCCCAGCTGGTATTTAGAGTTTCTCTGATGCCCGTATTGGGTTTATGTGGCAAGGTTTTGGTAGTGGGGAGCTGCAGAGCTGGCCTCTGTGAGAAGAGACCAGAAGCTGCATCATATCAGCAAAAGGGACCCTCTGCTGGCCAGAGTTGAGCCAGTAAGTGATGTTGTTCATGCCTCTGTGAGACCATAGTTTAAAAAGGGAACAACAGCACAACAGCAGCTGGGAGAGTGAGGAGTTAGAAACATCCCTGCAGACCCCAAGGTCAGTGCAGAAGGAGAGCAGGAGGTGCTCCAGGTACCAGAGCAGAAGTTCCCCTGCAGCCTGTGGAGAGGCCCCTGGTGGAGCAGGCTGTCCCCCTGCAGCCCATGAGTCCCACATGGAGCAGATCTCCACGCTGCAGCCCGTGGAGGAGCCCCCGGTGGAGCAGGTGGATGTCGCCTGGAGGAGGCCCATGGAGAGCCCCCGCAGGAGCAGGCCCTGGGCCAGAGCTGCAGCCCATGGAGAGGAGCCCACGCAGGAGCAGGGGACCTGGGGGGAGCTGCCGCCCCTGGGGACCTGTGCTGGAGCAGTTTGCTGCTGGGGGATGGACAAATCTGTGTGGGAGCAGTTCTTGAACAGCTGCTGCCTGTGGGCAGCCCCCGCAGGCTCAGTTCAGGAAGGACGGCATCCCGTGGGAGGGACCCCATGCTGGAGCAGGGGTAGAGAGTGATCGCGAAGGAGCAGCGGAGATGAAGCATCAGGGACTGACTGCAGCCCCCATTCCCGGTTCCCTTGCACCACTCAGGGGTGGACACAGAGGAGGGTGGGGGGGTGGGGGGCGGCAAGGTGTTCTTTGTTTTGAGTTTCTCACTGCTCTAGCTTGTTAGTAATAGGTAATCAATTACATTAATCTCTCTATGCTGAGTCTGTTTTACCCATGACAATAATTGTTGTGTGACCTCCCTGTCCTTATCTCCCTTTAGCCCTTTGCATCATATTTTCTCCCTCTTTCCCTTTGAGCAGGGCGAGTGAGAGAGCAGTTATGGTAGAGTTCATCTGCCCTGCTGAGTAAAACCACCACAATGGATACGTAGGGACACAGTGCAAATGCTGCAGCTGAATTGTTGCTGAATAGTAACTGAAGAGAGCTTGGGAGAGATCTTCTTGAACACAGGCCTGAAACTTGGTCCCTGTCTCTGAGCTGTCCTTTCCTGCTCCCCTCCCCAAATTCAGATGCCAGTAATTGCAGATTTCACACCCTCTCATGGCAAGTCCTCACCAGCCTGGGAACTTGGCTCGCTTCCACTAAAAAAAGAAATAATTAAAGTTTTCTGTCATGGCTGGCAATGACCAGAGCTCTAGGACTAGACCAGAAGTTCTTCTTCTATAGATAAAGGGTTCAAAAGCTGTTTAGCATTGTATATGGGGAGAAGGCAGATAGGCTTTGCAGGCCTTCTTCAGATCAAGTTTTCTTAGAGTATTGATGATGAAGTTTCAGTGCTGTCTGTAATGGGATTGACTTGCAGAAAACAGACTCCACAATCAGTAAGATTGTAAAGTAGTTATGTTTATTCAGCGCTGGGCAGCATGGGGTGTAGTCCAACCAAAATTACGTGCACCTTATGCGGCAACTTGCCATGGTTATATGCAGCAAAGAGTTACATATGCATGAAGTTTCACAATACTCCTATACATATTCATAACCTGTCCCCGCTACATATTAAAATTAGTTCCAAGGAGGCATTTCCATAAACTCCTCCCATCTGCGCTTGTGCAGTGTCTCCTCATGGTGGTTGTCAGGGGTCGTGGGGATGAAGGTTGTTGACTCTTCCTTGTCACCGCTAGTTGACCTCTTGTCTTTGCACAGACTCAGTTGCTCCTTGGCTCTTGTCCATCCTCAGGACCATTTTCTGCCAGTTTCTTCAGATAGGCTCACACTCTTAATAAGAGACTGACTTCTCTGCAAGAGACTTTACATACACATAATCTCCAGGTTGTATATTGTGCACTGGTCCATCTAACCCTCTGCCCGGAGTCCCACTCGCATTCTTTCCAATTTCATTGAGCTGTCTACCTAAGGCCACCATATAGGAGGTCATATTTTCATCCCCACATTGAACTGATATTCCTCTTTGTATTCCATAGGGTCGCCCATATAAGATTTCAAAAAAGCTTAGCCCTTCCTTTCCCCTTGGTATACGCAAAAGGGCTAAAGGAAAAGACGGAGGCCAGACTAAATTTGCTTCTTGTCCAAATTTCACAATTTGCTGTTTGATTAAGTGGTTCATTTTTTTTTTCTACTTGGCCACTCGACTGAGGGCGATACGTGGTATAAAGTTGCCAGTCTATACCCAAATGGCGGCTAATTTGTTGTACCACTTTTGCCCCTGTTAGAGGACATAGTTGCTGGAACTCCAGCAACTACTTTCTTGTATCTTAGTTACCTCCCGAGCCTTGGCTGTTCTGGTCAGGAAAGCTTCTGGGCATCCTGAAAAGGTGTCAGTTAATACCAATAAATACTGACACCTCACTTTTATTGGGAGTTCGAAAAAAAAAAAAAAAAATTACCACTGTTTGGAGCTTGATTACTTTTATACCCATCTAACAATGGTATACAAACTAGGCCCTATCCATTTTCTATTTAAAAACTGTGAGAAACACTCTAGCCAATAATTTAGGCTTAGGTGAGGATCTCAGTGAAGTAGTAATTTATTTGTGATTGCAATGGTGGGCGTCCCACAAGCAGGAGCGCGCCTACTAGTTCGATAACACAGTTTATATACTTTTTTTTTTTTTTTTTTTTTTTTCTTGAGGACCGGGACCCTCCCCTGTTTCCCCATTGACTGGGTAATCCAGGTTCACGATCTATCCGGTGCTTCACAGACAATACATGGCTTTCAGTTGCAGGCCTGTTATAAATCAAATTTCTTTTGACTTTTATACTCTTTGAGGTGGTAATGTTTCTTACACAGCAATTTCTGCCTAATTGTTCTAAGGACTCTGTCTGTCTGCATTTTACAAGGTTGTCTGTTAAACTTTCTTATCACTGCAAGCATATCTCAATACCACTTTTCTTCCCTCTAAACAATGTAACTCTGCAAAAACAACATTTCTATTCCCACAAAAACTCTTATGCTACTTCAGCTCCCCAGCATGCTTTATTATGTTCTCCAATTACCATTCAATTTAATATGGTATCACAATTCTCCCATTGTTTATTTACAGTAAACCTGCAGGTAACATTTTCTGTTTACATCTTAGAATATTCTACTTCATTTTCTAAAGCTTTTGTTAATGCCTGGTTTTCTGTTCCTAGTACTAGTGCCAAAATTTGACTCTCAGATGCCACTCCTTTGGCTCCTGCATCAGCCAATCTATTTCCCCTTTTAGTATTAGTATCCCTTGCTTGATGTAATTTTAGTAGGCATGTATACCACTTGGAGTTACTTCAGTATCTCTTTTGCATGTTTAATTGAGTAACACGTTACATCAGTTAGCTGGTTTTTATGCTCCTAAACTAATACAGATTCATCACTATTCCTAGAAAAGGCAGGTTTAGTATAATTATTTTCCGGAGTCCAAAATTTCTCCTGGACACATGCGTATTAGTCTCTGGTGGTCTCTCTGGGGGTCTCTCATGCTGAAGGCTTATAGTCTTCCTCCCAGGCTTTGTCCTTCAACTCCCCCCTTTCGCCTTATTTGGTGGTACTTTTGTCAGATATCCGAGGCTTGCACAGCGTCCCATGCAAATGTCAGCAGTTTCCTAAAAAAAAAAAAAAAAAAAAAAAAAAAAAAAAAAAAAAAAAAAAAAA
>CM021783.1:51790-175443 GCA_011076525.1 Nettapus auritus
AAAAAAAAAAAAAAAAAAGTCTGATCTCCTCCTCCAGGAGAAAAGAAGCTGAGAAGGGGTTGGACCCACTCACCCCTCCCACTGCACAGGACACTACAAAGGCCTCTGTGAGACCTGCAGCTCCACAGCTTTGTGCTTCAGAAGGCATTCCCACACTGACGCCATGGGTGAGTGAGAGACTGGGAAGGGGGCACACCTTGTTATCAATGAGAGCAGCCCATTTGCTGGGAGCAGCAATAGGGCAGCCCAACAACAGGGAAACACTCTGTGCACTGTTCCCTGCACAAATCAGTATGTGGTGGCACCAGTGTCCTCTTAGGGCACTGCTCACCTGACATCCCTTTGTATACCAGCACACCGCTGTCTGACTCACCCCAGCCAGTTCCCTGTTTTGGAGGCTAGGAATGTTTCCCTGTGAGAACTTGACTCGTTCAGCTGTTGGGTGCTTTGCTCCAACTGAGACTGTCTCATACATGGCTTTCTGAGAGCTGGCAAAGGAAAAAAAGGCAAGGATACTTACCCCTTGGGTAAAAGAGATGAGACCTTTTGGCATGCTCTCCAGCTTGCACAGACCAGGCTGATGCTACAAGCATACTTGGTGCATTCCAGCATCTCAGATGGTCATGATACACCGTGCAGTGCTGGAGCTACGGGATTTACCACTTCTGTGGAGGGAGGGTCACATTTCATCTTTTCTACATCTTTTCCCTTTCTAGTAACGCAGTGCCTTCTACCTCTTGCTTGTGTTCTGGTCTTGGCTGCCCCAGGTCTCTCCATGCCTATGCAAACCCTAAACATCTTCAAGAAAACTCTCTCCAACACTTCGGCAAGTGCTCTGAAGAAAACCAGTACGTAGCATCCCGTGGGCATCACATGGGCACCAATCCCATTTCAATTCTTTGGTCTGGGCCAGCCCAGCTGGCACAACCAGTGCTCTTAGCCAGTGGTTGCCTGATAAAGTAACACATGGGGAAAGTGTGTTACAGTGCCTCAGATCCATAAAACTCGTTCATAGTATATACAGGTAGGCAGAATGTGGAGAGGCAGCATTAGCCCCAGGCTTTGCTTCTTTGAGAGAAGATTTCTGCCCATCTTGGAGGACAACCTTAACTGCATTGGGAGGGTGCAATCCTAAACCAAGTGAGTTGAAGACAAAGGGGAGATCACACCAGCCAGCACAGGGTGGATCCAGTGTTGCATGCTCATGTACCGCCAGCTCTGCCTGAAGAAGAGCCTTATATCATCCCTGGTCCTGAACCTGCTCCAGGATAGAGGGCAGTGGATGTGAGGAAGCATACCCAGTGCAGGCTGCAGTCCTCTGTGTGTGTGTGCACATACACCATGCAGGCCGATGAAGGCATATGTGTGCTGGAAGGGGCCGTTCCTCAGTTCCCTAAGTTGCTGGCAGGGGCAAGATCTTCTTCACCTCCCTGCCCAGCATGACCCCATTTTAGCCATACAGCCTCTTTTTCAGGAGACCCAGAGGAGCCCACCAGTGTCCCTGTCAGTCTCCTGGCCTGGTAACAACATAGCCCAGTGGGACTAGGGCCTTTCTATTAGGTATCCTGTTAGGGAAAAGGAGCAAAGGGCTGAGGTCAACCAACTCTCACCTCCAACGAAGCACATTGACCTTTAAGGACTGGGGCAGCTGAGCATCTCCAGGGTATTCTGGCCACATGTCCATCCTGCCATAGGATGAAACATGGTCTTGTTCTCTTGCACAGGTTATTGTTAAAGCACTCTCTCGCCTATCCCAGGTTGGCCCAAAGACTGCAGCGAGCTTGTCTCTGGCAGCCCCAGTGGCATTTACATAATCCAGCCTACAGGTCTCCACCCCATCAAGGTGTACTGTGAAATGAATGTGACAAACGGGGGCTGGACAGTCATCCAGAGGAACCAGAAAGACACAGCTGTCACCTGGGCTGAGTCCTGGAGCACCTATAAATATGGCTTTGGGAACGTGCGCAGTGAGTACTGGCTGGGCACCGAGTACATTCATCAGATCACCAAGCAGAAGGTCTACCAGGTCAGATTTGTCATCTGGGATGCGTCAGACAACATCAAATTTGCAGACTACAACCTCTTCAGTGTGGAAGATGAGTCCCATGGCTACCGGCTGAGGCTGGGCTCATACACAGGGACAGCAGGAGATGCCATGGACTCAAACAATCCCAGCAATGTTCACAACAACATGAAATTCTCCACAAAAGACATGGATCAAGATACTTCAAGAAAGAACTGTGCATCCCACTCTGGGGGTGGGTGGTGGTACTCGGCATGTTATTCTGTACGGCTGAATTTCAAGGGTGGCATGACATGGGGTAGCCTGTGTAGAGGGGACTGCAAATCCTCCCTTATCCTCATCAAACCAGCTCTTTACCACTAGCATTCTTCTGCACTGGACATGGCCAGATCAGTGCTCTGCTGGGCCACTCTTTATTGGCTGGGGGGCTGGGGGTGAATAGAGGTGTTCCAGCATATCAAAAGCTCTTTTCTTTACCTCTTCTCCTGAAAAGTAGTGATGTTCCCTGCTTTATCTATGGCCTGTCACCTCTGATGCATTTTTAGGATCATTAGTAGAATAATACTTTATAAACAATTCAGTTTCCAAGTATGCTGCTTCTGGGGAGAAAACTGTGCTAAAACCCTCCTGATCCAGCAAGGGCTCATTCTCTTTCTCCTTTGAAGTTAGACATGATGACCACTGACTTAAGCAGAAAAATATCATTAATTACTCAGTAACCTGTCCTAAGTTGCTCTGAGGCCAGGCAGGCCATGCCTCTGCTATAGCCTGTGTTCATCTTGCAGAATAAAATTGTTTTCAGAACCTGCACAGACATGTGAAAATGTCCTTCATCTGATGCCTGCTTCTGCCAGGAGGCTCCTGGTGCAGTAAGAAAGCAAAAGGGATTTTTTTTTCACAAGATTCAAATGGGGATTTAAAAATAAAACTTGCACTTAAGAGGGCTGAGTTTCGAGGTGTGGATCTTGAAGAGTGGTCAGCAGCTCAAGGGAGGTGATTGTCCCCCTCTACTCTGCCCTCATGAGGTCCCACCTGGAGTACTGTGTCCAGGTTTGGGGCCCAAGCACAAAAAAGATGTGGACCTGTTAGAGCAAGTCCAGAGGAGGTCTACAAAGATGATCAGAGGGCTGGAGCACCTCTCCTATGAAGAAAGGCTGAGGGAGCTGGGCATATTCATCTTGGAGAAGACAAGGCTCCGGGAAGACCTCATTAAGACCTTTTAATACTTAAAGGGGTCTTATAAAAAAGATGGAGAAGGACTCTTTACTCGGGTAGATAATAATAGGACAAGAGGGAATGGTCTTAAAAAAAAAAAGAGGATAAATTTTGACTAGACATTAAGAGGAAATTCTTCACTGTAAGGGTAGTGAGGCACTGGAAAAGGTTGCCAAGAAAAGCTGCGGATGCCCCATACCTGGAGGTGTTCGAGGCCAGGCTGGATGGGGTCTTGACCAGCCTGATCTAGTGGGTGTCATCCTTGCCTGTGGCAGTGGAGTTGGAGTTAGATGATTTTTAAGGTCCCTTCCAACCCAAACAATTCTATGATTCTATGTTTTTTTTTCTCAGCCAGCACCACCCTCATGTGTTCATCTTCCCATACATGGGGCTGCAGGCCCACTGATGATGCCAGGACAGCCAAGGCTGCCTGTGCTGCCACCTCAGAAACGCAGTGCTGCCATAGCTCTGCTGGCTGCCCTGAGAACTCATGCAGAGATCTTGGCCTGAGAGTCCAAAGCTGTTCAGAGTTCACAATTGCAAACCTTCCCAGAGCTCAGCATTTATTTCAAAGGCACAGGACAAGAGTGGCTTCTTTCAGGCCTTAAGTTCAAACTTTCCTCCATTGCAAAGGAGATCCATAGCCACATTCACCCTCTGCAGCACAACGGGACTGACTTATCCGTGACACCTGTCCTCCCCTCATGCTCTCAGAGAGCCCACCACCTGCTCCACAACCCAATCGGTGTGTGTGTGTGTGTTTTTTCCCATTCCCAGAATTGAGCAACCACCCAGCCATGGACAGGGGCAGATGTAGGGCAAGGGTTTTGTGATACCATTGGTTTTGCTGGCCCTGTTGCCTGATAATAGCCTTACAGCCACAGTCCTGTGCACAGTGGCTGGAACAAGTCATTGGAAGCATCCAGAAACCTGAGAACCAAACCACAGGCAGAACAACAGCTAGGTACAACAGCTGTATATAGCTGTGTACAACAACCACACCAGAGGGACAAAAGTTTATGTTACAGGCTGGTGCTGGGTAGAGTCAGTATCAGGGAGAATTGCCATCAGGCCTTTCACTGAGGAACATTCAAGCATTTCATAAAAAAAGCAACACAAAAGCTCTGAAAAGCACACCAGCTCTTCACTGGCTCAGCTGAGGAGGAAAATCAGCTCCACGGCTGACCTGGCCCAGCACTGCCTGAAAAAATCATCTTGAAATGAGCAGCCACCATGCTAGCCCTGGGGAATGTGTGCTCTCTGTGTTCCAGGGAAATTTGGAATTTAGGCAGGTGTATGTCCTTGCCTAGGAGGGGATCTATGGCAACACATGTGCGTAATTCACCCACTATCCCCAAGGTCCATCATCCATCAAGGTCCATCCCAAGGTCCATCAAGGACTAGACAAAACCATCCCCACATGCACACTTATGCACATTCCTGATGCAAAAGGGAGACAGAAGGCAGTGAAGTCTGGCTCCAGGGTTTATTGTAGCTGATTTCTTCCACCATGGTTAGCAGAGCTGAGGGGCTGATGGGGTCTGAGTGAGTAGGGTCTGAGCAAAGCAGGGATATACCAATTGCACAGGGAATGGAACTTGCACTTCCCTTCATCCACCCCAAACCAGTGTCCCTGTTTCAGTGCTGGCCAGCACAGTAGCACTGGGTAAAGCTGCCCACATGCCCAGGGCTCCAGGGGATGGCTCCTGAGCCTCAGAGCTGTGGTGTTTCAGTTGATTACAGTGCAGGAGCTTCAGGCAGTGCAGGACAAGCATGAGGGCTGGCACAGAGCTGCTGGCAGGCACAGGAACAGGGCACTGGGCTGCTGGCACTCCTGCAGCCTACTGGGAGGCTGGCCCCTTCAATTAAGATAACACACATCTGTGGGTTTGACCAAGATGAGGGAAGATGCGCAGTCACCACTATCGCAGAATCCTGGCCAGAGGATGTGTTTTTTGGCATTGAGCAAGACATTCTGGCATCTGTCATACCACCAGCCCCCATAGCTGTTGGCACAGTTCCCACTGTACTGGTCCTGATCTCTGTCGGTTGTGCTGAACTTCATGTTGTCATGTATTCCCCCCTTCTTGGGGTAGTAGCTGGTCAGATAGTCATCCCCATCACCAGAAAACCGACCCAGCCTCAGTGGGTATCCAGTGGCCTCGCTCTCCACTCTGAAGATGTCATATTCAGCATAATGGGTGACATTGGCTTTATTCCGCACAACGAAGCGGACCTTGTAGGTGCCTTGCTGTGTGAGCAGGTGCAGGTACTCGGTGCCCAGCCAGTGATCACCCTGCACATTCCCAAAGCCATACTTGTAGGTGGTCCAGGATTGCTTCCAAGTGAGCTCAGTATCATAAGAGTTTCTCTGGACTACAGTCCAGCCTTTGCCTTCAGTGTCCATGTCGCACCATACCACCCGTGGGGGAGACTTTGCTGGCTGGATGACATACACCCCACTGGGGCTGGTCTTGCGGAGATGGCTGCAGTCTGCGGGGAAACCTGCAAAAGCAGCTGTGGTAAACAGAGAGTAGGGTGGAAAAGAGAAGGGCCATATGAGTCTGTCAGGGCAAAAAAAGAGCTCCTACAACAGAGACTAAGGACCCAGAACAAAAAGGGCTGTTTTTATCTGTGTTCTGTTCTGCATAGGTGCTTCCACTGGCTCATCCACAGGGAGACTGAAGGCCTCTAAGAAAGTAAAGTGATATTATATGCCCTGGGATCTATTGCTCATGACTTGATACTTCATTTGGAGCCTGCTTATGTATCTGGACAAGAAGGGAGGGGGAAAAAATCTTCCAGATACCAGTCATGTCTTAGAAGCATAGCTGACCTGCACACCGAGCCCTTGATATATTGAGCTGCAGTTCCTGCAAAGATCAGAAGTGTGCAAAATACTCCACTGGATGAGGACATGTATGAAAATTTATGTTTTCCCTGGAGGTCATGGCATTGCAAAATAAGACTAAGAACTAAGAAGTTTTACCAAGATCTGATGGGGATGTCTTCCCCCAGCTTGTTGCAGTTTATCTGTCATCATTAACTTGCCAAACTAGTTTGCCATCTGATCTGTTTTTCTTGCTTTGTGTCTGATGATGGGCAATTTTCTGTGGGAACTTCAGATTCAGCCTGCAAAATTCTGCTTGTCTTGGGCACAAAGGTCTTGCATGGAATGTTACCCCCCCTTCAGGAAGGAAGGGAAGACTCCTAATCAACAAGAGCTACAAAAATTAATGGATGGATGGATGGATGGATGGATGGATGGATGGATGGATGGATTGATGGATAGATAGATAGATAGATAGATAGATAGATGCGCTGGGAGGATCTCTGATGGAACTGAGGTGTAATAAGAAAAAAGCACTGCAGAGCAATCCTGCCAAGTTACAGTGTTTAGGCAGAAACACCTTGGTTTCAGCCTGGAGCCACCAAGGGTTCTAGAGTGGCTTAATGGGTGTCAGGCTTGTTACCTTACAAGATATGGTCCAGGGGTTAGTGTGTATGAGGAGTTGTTGTGTTGTGCCTAAGCCTGCCTACGCGATGGCCTGTCTGGCACTTAGCAGACCCATGGGTCAGTGCTGAGCCAAGCAGATACTTTCTTGCCTTGGTGCCCAGCCATTGCCTCTAGTCTAGTGCATCCATACTTACCAGTCCGGGAGCTGGCAGTGGGTACTGCTGGGCCTGCATTCACACAGAGGAGAAGCATCACCATCACCACAGGCAGGAGGACAAGGTTCCTGTGGAGCCGGCGTGTTCTAGCCTGGAGCCCTGGGGATGGGAAGGCCCAGCATTGTCAGGATCCCTGGGCAGCCCTCCCAGCCTCTGCCAATGCCCCCCAGAAAGCCCTGACCAGAGAAGGCAGAATCACAGGACCCAGATTCAGAGGATGGGTCCTACTGTACATGTACCGCCACCCAAGTAGACAGGAGGAGCTCTCCTGGTCCCACACACTGACATGAGCCCATGCCCTCTGTTGCTGGACACCAGCACACCACTAAGCCCTGCACCAGCTCAGTACTGGGGGAGATGCCAGTCATGCCTGGGGAAGGACCCCTGTGCAGCCGTAAGTACTACATGCATCGACCAGGAAGGAAAAGAAACAGGCTGGAATTCAGGGCTCCACACTAACCTCCCCTGACAGGACAGGGGAATACAGGGCATAGGCAGCCTGGAAAAAGCATTATCTGGCACCATGAATGTGTGTTGTCTGGTGCTTAGTTTTTGTATTCCTTCTGCTACCATGGTGCCTGGCCTTGCATCACCCAGGCAAGATCATCGTCGCTGTCCTGACAGTCATCTTGTGCCTTTGTATACTCACCCTGTGCACGTCTCATTTGAGCCCAGCACCACATATGAATGCAGTGTGCCTCTGGGAAGGTAACTCACCCATCACAAAAGCACAGCTGAGCAGAGAGCAGGAAATCGGTGATGCAGCCTCTCATGCCAAGCTTTGCAGGGTGACTTTATAGGCACTGCACCCACTTGTGGTCACAGTTGTTATTTGTAGAGGTATTAGGAGACACTTACAGGCTGTGACTCAAGCAGCTTTCAGATCCCATGACAGCATAAGTAAGCTCACTGGAGGGAGGGAGTCATGCCTTTCCATCCAGAGAAGTACAAAATTATCCCCTCCATAAGGAGGGATTTCAGTTATTGACTCTTTCAGCTACACAAACACTACATGTGAATTGCCCACTTGGAGCAATTTCTGGAAAGCCATGATCAAACTCAAGTGGAGAGAGAGCTTTTCAAGGACATGGACTATCAAGGGAGGGGAGGTTAGGTTTCCATTTGTCCAGTTCCAAAGGTGACCTTGGAAAAATGAGTACACATCCTCAAGAGACCTTCCTGCTTGCTAACTCTCCACTGGCAGATTTCAGGATCAATGAGTTAAGTCATTGGGCTGGAGCCAGTGTCCAGCAGCCAGAAGTTATTGAATACAGAATGTCCCAAGGCACCACAATCTGCATGGTCTAAGTAGAGGGCATGGCTCCACATGAGAAACAGGTGTCTGTGGTTCCCTTTTCCATTCTCCTTCCAAAACCCTGGTTTTGGCTTTGCAAGGCCCTTCAGAACCCCCAGCCCCATTAATGTTGACCAAGGATTGCTCCCTGTGGCAAAATGCTCTGAAAACAGGTGGTTTGGGAGAGCTGCTTTTTAGGCCAGAAGGTGCAGCCAACTCCATCACTTTGTCAAGCCATTTCTAAGAGTGTAAAGATATGTCCCTTCTGCTTTCTTCTCCTGGCAGCCAAGCACTGTGTATAGACCAGACCTATTGTCTTCTTGTCACAGCTTTAAACCTGGTGTGCACACCAAGAGATCAAGCTGAGGCTCCCACCGAACTTTCCATACTGCAGGAACACATGTCAAGTAATGCAGCTTGCAGGTCTGGATGGACACTGGCATCCAGCCCTCTCTGAGGTAAGGGCTCCTTGGATCAAATTCCATCTGCACCCTTATATCTCACCCCTTCTTGCTTGGTTAGAGAGTGGGAGTCTGAACATCCAAATCCTCTTGCCCCTAGATGTCTTTAGTTTGAGAGAAGCATAAAAGCAGCAATTCCAATCCATAGGTGGAGGAAGGCCCAGGTTACCCTGAGAAGAAGGACCCCAGGCAGAACATGGCTCCATGTTCTCTGTCTCATGAAGTAGTTGTAGACAGCATTAAGGTCTCCACTTTGCCTGCTCTTCTCTCTAATTGATCCCTAGGGAAAAGAAAAAAAAAAAAAAGATGGACTGGAATTTTCTTTAAGAAATACATGCTGTAATTTGTAATTTGCAGAGAGAGGCTTGAACTGAGACCATTTACATTAGTGCCATGTCACAGTTCCTAAACTCCCTTGTGACTGCTTCAGGGGCAGTGGTACTAGGGACAAACACAGCACATGTTGCAAGAGGCTGGGTGGTTGTGGCAGGCATGTCAGGAGACACCTGGAGTAGTACTTTCTGACGTTCGGTGCTTAGATAAAAAATGCAAAATTTGCCAGGAACACTTGAGTACCTCTTTCCTGAATGTAGCAGAGAATCTAAATGGGTCCCCAATGGCTGTTTAGCTCAATGCCTACTCTAGAGAGAGCAATTTACCCCTTGACATTTTATTTCCATCCAGGAGGGGAATGTCATCTGGGTATTTACTTTCAAGTTGAAATGTTCAGGGTGCTCAAAGGATACTGTTCCCTGGGGAAACCCTTCAAGCATGACGGGGGGGGGGGGGAGAGGGGGGGGGGGGCCAGACATTGTAAATTGGGGTAGTTCAAGGCACTATCTCATGAGTTCTTAATTATTTGCTTTGCTTCTGAAGAAAGATCTTCATCTTTTTAAAACACAGCCTTTTTTGTTTGAGGACATATTACTTAATGATGAAGAGCAAATAAGCCATAAACCACTGGTGCTGTTGCCAACCAGAACATAAGTGCTGTGGTTTGGGTCTTGTGCCTCCACCCCCTTACCTGCCGAGTCCTATAACTTTCAGGCTGGACACCCCTCCAGCCAAGCCAAACCTGTCTGGCTTCCCACTCTGCAGGGTCCCCTCAGAGACAGCATGGGTGAGTGTGGGCTGGGCTGGGAGGGAATGGCACCGCGCTGCTGAATGTGCTGTGGATCCCAGAGCACTTTGCTGCAGGGCTCGCTTCTGCCCACACCCTGGCTATTGCAACACTAAGTCCATTAGTCTGCCCAGACTCATTGTGCCCTGGAGTGGGAACTGCAGCAGAAGTCTGCATTTTCTGCTATGTGCACACTGCATCAGTGTAGCCTTGGAGTGCCAGATAGCCCATTATACAAGATGCAAATTTACCAAACATTCTTTGTAATTTTCAGTTCTGCAGAGAAAATATTAAATACCCTAGCACAGAAAACTGATTATTTTTTAAAAGATATTCTTCTTATATAATATTGAACAGGTAACAAGATCTAGAGTTTAGATGATTTGAAAGCACACTGCTGTCCCCAGAAGAACACCGAGGAGTGGCTGTTCCTCTCCTTTGCATCTCCATCCTAGCCAGACCTTTCAAGACTATTTATGAAGGAATGGGCCAGCAGTGGAAGGAACATTGCTTCTCTGGTGGCCTAAAGACATTGTATCTTTAAACAGGTCCCTAAACACAAGTGCATCAAGACATTAAATGTTAGATGGCAATTGAGAAACAAATCAATTGGACAGGAGAGTAATTAAAAGAGCTCTGTTATAGAAATGTATCCAGCACAAACCGTGTGGAAAACTCTCAGCATTCCCAGAAAGGTGTGTTTATGTCTAGGATGGCTGCAATCACAGATACTAGTTCCAGTCTGGCAATCCCAGCTTGAACGTTTTCCTTCTCAGTCATCTCTAAGAACCATGACAAACCTAGGTATCCCACAGCAGTACTAGAATAGGTTTGGCTCTGCTCCTGTTCAAACAGTAAAGGGATCATACTAGTAAACTGACAGGGTGAGCTATATCTATTATATCATGGATTTGTTTTCCCTATGGGTAGGTATCTCCATAATGCCCCACTGTTCAGGAACCATGATAAATTTTCTGTCATTTTATTTAGATTTAATATTACAAAAAGTGTGCTGGTTTCCCTAACTTCTCCAAACAAGAACAAACTGGGTCAGATGGCTACATGTGGACTTTTTGAAGTAGCCATATATAAAGGAGATAATTTGCAACAGCCAGGCAGTGGCGCTTGCATGTTTTGTCTGCTTTTTCCTACACATCTGGGTTCTTACTGCCCACCAACCTGGGCTGGGGGCAAGTGTACTCCCAGTTCACACCAGAGAATACATGTGAGTGGGAGATGGGAGGAAAGAGGATACCTCTCCTTCCATCCTCATCCTACTTGTTATCTCTAGCCCCAAGATTTGGTTTTCACAGGGATTTCTGATTACAGTTACTTTGGGTTTGGACAAGGTTTCCACACTTTATCTGTCTCAAAAATCACCAATATAAGCTGCCATTGCTGATGACTCCTGTCAATGAGTATTTGATGGTAATGAATTGGGACTTTGAGCTCCAAAAGGGAGCTCTACAAATAAATAAATTTATTTTTGTATTTTACTCTGCAAGAGTCAAGTGGGATTCATGGAAGAGTCATATGCCCTTTCTTCTTCTTCTTCTTCTTCTTCTTCTTTTTTTTTTTTTTTTTATTTTTTCTCCAATTTCTTCCCATTTTAGCTACCCGGTATTTTTGTCTCCTGATTTGCACCTCCCTGCTGGCTCCGGCAGCACTTCTTCTTGCCTTTGATATAAAAAACTTACATCTCTGCAATGGCACACTGGATGAAATTATGAATCTTCACCCAGAGTCCTTCCATCTTGGTAAGTATACCACCGTAACAGGGAGAGGCAGACAAGGTCATGTTCAGTAAGATCCTAGATAGCTCTCCACCCCAACCTGACCCCACCCCTGTGCCATGGAGGAAGGACTAAATATTACTCTATATGCAGACAATACCAATTTGCTACCAATTTAGGCTACCTTACTGGAATGAGAATAATCTCAGAGTCATCTTCTGATTGTAGCCTGCCTCATCTTCTGTGTGGCATTAAGTTCTTCTGCCCATATGTGAGTCCAATAGTCCAAAACCCAGAGTTCCCAGAATCACAGGAGAAGGAATAGGTCCCATCTCACTGTCAGGAAGACCAAGGTAAGGGTGCTCTGGACAATGGGTGGTTCCTTGGAGAAGTGGTGTTACAGGTGTTGAAGTAGTGTTACAGGTGTTAAACCAAACAATCACACTGTTTTGATGACAGCAAGAACATTAGCCACCTCTGGAAATCATAAGGTCAGCAGAGAGAGGGAATTCAAGAGAGAACTGAATGCAGAGGAAATGAGTGAAGTTACAACACAGTCTGTAGTAACCGTCAGAATCTGTAGTAAGTAGTGTCACTGACATAGGCAAGTCAGATGGCAGCATGGAGTAATTTATGACTACCAGGGAGCACTGGAGCTATGAGGAAGCCTCCTAGAAAAATGGGTGGCTGTGTGAGCAGAAAAAGCTGGTTCACTTACAAGAGAATAAGAGTTTTTTGGCAGAAGAGGACAAGGTCCAAGTGTTCAACACTGGTTTCACATCAGCCTTCACTGCAAAGGTCATCTGTCAAGAAAATGCCAACATGGAGAGCATCTATGACTGAGTGCTTGGCAAGCTTCCCTGAGAAGTGCAAGTCTGAATACAGAAAAAGAGGTGTGCTCTGAGCTTCACTCTCATCTCTCACTCAGACCACTGGTATGGTGCTCTAAAAACACGAGCAGTGTGAATGTAAGCTAAGTAAGCAGGGAGACATGCTAGAGAACACAGGCTAACATTTGAAAGTTTTGACTTGTGGAGGTATGAATCCAAATGGACAGGAAGTGAAGGCAGAAGAGAAGAGGGTCAGACTTTGGTTTACAAACAAATGTTAGGGAACAGCTTCATATTGCTGTAGTAAAAGTAAATACCCTTCTGAGAAGGTGCACAAAACCATGTTACAAGAGTGTTTTCCATTCCACACAGGCTCAGGCCAACCACCATATTTACTGGTGAGTTTCAAGAGATATTTGGTGAGAGTTGCACAAAGGAGATAAGAAATATGCCAGGTAGACTGTGCCAGGGAAAACTGAAGAACTGAATCATCCAGCTCCAAAATCAGATGACTATGGAGGAGGATGTGTTAGCAATATGCAGTCTAGCTGCAGGAAGAAGTGTACTCTGGGTATAGTAAGAGAAGGAATGGGCTTATACACTGTGAAAGAGAATTAAGTTAAACATTTCCTAAGAGAGAGAGAGGATATGAAAGCACTAGCTGTGAGAGAAAGCAGGAAGCAGATATTTGAGGATGTCACAGAACAGCAGCTGTAGGGTTAGATGTCTGTTTCAGAGAGGGGACGGGATTATTTATTTATTTATTTATTTATTTGTGATGGGCATGGATCACATAAGCCTGTGATTCATGCCTCCATCGTTGGATATACACAAGGTGTCTTTGTGAACAAATTGCATTATTTCACTGTGAACCATCCTCTCCTCCAGCAAAACCCTTCAAATTTCTTTCTGAGCCAACTGAGCAGAGCTCCTCTTAAAGTTCCTGATACCAGAACTGGTTTTCCTGTGTCAGGTCTCACTTTTCTTTCCCCTCTAATCCCTCTTCTTCCTGAATCCCTTTCTAACTGCTTCTACTGTAAATAAGCAACTGTCTTCCTACTGTTGCTACCACTGTTTAAGGTTCTTTCCACATAAAGTGTGCTCAAACCCTTCTCATCAAGGAAGCATCTACCCCATGCTAACATCATGTAAATTACAGAATCACACAGAATGGTTGAGATTGTAAGGGACCTCCAGAGATCATCTAGTTCAACCGCCCTTGCTCAAGCAGGGTCACATAGAGCACGTTACATAGGATGGCATTCAGGTGGGTTTTGAATATCTCCAAAGTAGGAGACTCCACAGCCTCTCTGGGCAGCCTGTTCCACTGCTCTGTCACCCTAACTGTAAAGAAGTTCTTCTTCATATGGCAATGAAACCTTCTGTAGTTCAATTTATACCCATTACCCCTTGTCCTATCACTGGCCACCACTGAGAATAGTTTGGCCCCATTCTCTTTACACTGTCCCCTCAGGTATTTGTAAACGTAAATTGCCCTGAACTACCATCTGGCTGATAAATGAAGTGGTAAAGGTATGCTCCTCTGGAATGAGGAGCAACAACCAAAAAATGGGAATACCATCTGGAGAAGATTACGTTCTCCCAGTAGGCATTTGACATGTGTACTCTCAACGCTCACTCCTGTCTCCTCTGTTCTTGTCAATTCAGATAAGGATGACAAACATGTTCGACAGGTCAGAGACATTGCCCCTCATCCACCAGTGGCTCATGGTAAGTCTGTTCTCAAGAAGTACATCTGCTCACAAGATTCCACCATTACTAAGAGCCTAGAGGCTCAAGAAGCGTTCTCAGCCACCTCAGTCCATATCCTACATGTACACAGGCTCCTCCCAGGAAAAATGTTGATTTTCTGATAGGCTACAGAAGTGTCACAGCTCCTAATCTCAGATGGACCCTAACACCAACCATGTCCTGGACTTAGCAATGAGGGATTTTAACGTTAAGTTTCTATCTAAAGATCCAAACTGTAAAGTCATGATTCATTATTTGCCTTCAGGTTGTGGCAATTGGTTATTATCCTATTTTTGCCATTCATTTGATGACAAGGCTGGGTAAGAAAAGGACTGAGTGCATAACAGAACTCACTAAGTCAACATCAGTCCATGTGACCACATGATAGGTTTCACTGGGTAAAAATAAACACCGGTACTGGTATGTGGGTGAACACATTGCTTCATTGTTTAAGGGGCTGACACTACAGAATGGAAAGACTGATCAAATGAAATAAGTCAGGAAACCTCTAAGGAGCTCTTGGGTAAGTTCAGAGAAAACCAGTGGATTTGTCCTATTGAGATCACAAAGGCTGATTTTGTTATGAGCAATATGGATGTCTGGACCACATTCTGGGTTTTCTAAGATGACTATAAATCTCTAATCCTTCCGTGCAAGTGGCTTTAGAACCCAGATTTGCATTTATCTCTGTGGTGACAATATCACCAACATGCTACAGGTGAATCACCACAGCACTGCAGTGGTGTGGTGACAGAGACTCTGACCTGGACAAGGTTGTATTGTGTGCTGGTTGAAGGCAATGTTTTTGATTATTTCAAGACTTTCATTTACTCCTGTGGAATTCGTTAGGAATACAGCCCAGGAATGTGTGTGCAATAAAAATATAGGTACAAAAGAATTACCAGGTGCTTTCAGTGTCTCATTGTGTGCAATGCAATGCAATAACCAGCTCTGTTTCCTGCCCCAGGCTGGCCCAAGGACTGCAGCGAGATCCCTCCCGGTAGCCGCAGTGGTGTCTACATCATCCAGCCAAAAGGACTCCACCATCTCGTGGTGTACTGTGAAATGAATGTGACAAACGGGGGCTGGACAGTCATCCAGAGGAACCAGAAAGACACAGCTGTCACCTGGGCTGAGTCCTGGAGCACCTATAAATATGGCTTTGGGAACGTGCGCAGTGAGTACTGGCTGGGCACCGAGTACATTCATCAGATCGCCAAGCAGAAGGTCTACCAGGTCAGATTTGTCATCTGGGACACCAAAAACAACATCAAATTTGCAGACTACAACCTCTTCAGTGTGGAAGATGAGTCCCATGGCTACCGGCTGAGGCTGGGCTCCTACACAGGGACAGCAGGAGATGCCATGACTTCAGACAATCCCAACACTATGCATGACAACATGAAGTTTTCCACAAAAGATCGGGATCAGGATACTTACAGTAAGAACTGTGCCTATAGCTATGAGGGTGGGTGGTGGTACTCGGCATGTTATTCTGTACGGCTGAATTTCAAGGGTGGCATGACATGGGGTAGCCTGTGTAAAGGGGACTGCAAATCCTCCCTTATCCTCATCAAACCAGCTCCATACTGTTAGTGCTTCTTCCCCTTCCTGTATGCACTGGGTGCTCTCAAAGGCTCTGCACAGCTTGAGCCTTTCTGGAGCAGAGAGAAGAGCCTGAGTATCAGGGTTTTATTGAAATGCCACTTTATTTTTTCTGTCTCTGAGTGCAGGCTTCCCCTTTCTTCAGCTCTTTCCTTGTGCTTGCCAATGATTCCTTTTTATTATATTCATAATCAAGAAAAAAAAAAAGAAAAAAAAAGGTGAAATTTGTGGATTCCGCATATACCTTCCCTGTTGGAGGAAGACACTGAACCCTGGAATGACTTTTCATTAGTGATCATTAGTTGCTTCCAGAATTCACAAGCAAAAAAGCTATGTGCCACAAATTCCATACACTCTGTGTCTCTCTGTGGTGTCTAGTAAAGCAGCCAAATAAATTTGCTTCCTTGAGTTTACTCTCCATTAATGAATGTCTGTTCTATATCTCTGATGTGCTCCCACTGAAACCAAAGAAATCCCATGTCAGGTGCTAGGACTGGAGCAATGGGGCTTGATGAGAGAAAAAGTCTGAAGTGTTTCTCACAGAAATGGATGTAAGATAATTTAAGACTAGTTACACTGAGATATAGGACCTGTAACTCTGTGCAGGAGGGTTCAGAAGGGATGTAGCACATGAAAGGACTCTTTACACATCATCACCAGTGTCAAATTCTGTGGTGATGTTGCTGTGATGAGGACCTCATCCTGCTGGGAATCTGTGTCTGCCATGAGTTGGTCATGGCACCTGCCTGTCTGCACAGCCATGCTTTGATCCTACAGAAAAATGATTTCAAAGATGTAAGTACGTCTTTCTGCTGTGACCAAGAAGCACTGAACATAATGGAAGCAAAAGAAAGGTAGGTTAGATGTTAGGAGTTAGTTGAATCAGGACAAATTATAATGAGGAATTACAGGAATGAGAAGAGTGCAGCTCATCATATCAAAATTCCAAAGATCAATTTAGATGAAGCTTTGTCAGGAAAGGTGCAGACTGAGCTGATGCTGCGAGGCTGCAGGACAAGGTCCCTGAAGCTCCTCCATCCCGTGATACTATGTCACTCACTGCCAGGACAGACTGTTCAAGAAACACTTTCAACTTCACAAAGGGTTCTGGCTTTGTTTTGAGGCAGCACAGCACCAGCAGTGCTTTCTCTCTCTTCACTTTCTCTGAGAGCCTCCAGCACCAAGCAATGGCCCACGAAGACAGAGTGCAGAGAACTGGTGGGACTTCAGAGTCCAGCCCATGCCAAAGTCTCTTGCTTTGGCTGGAGTCCCCACTTGGCCTTGGAGAGCGACCCATCAGAGACTCTGCAGGGTCACTTGGCCTTCTCCAGAGATGGGAGTATCTCCAGCTTTGGAAACAATCCAAATTAAATCAGACATAGGCCTGAGCAGTCTGATCTGGTTTGGGGGTCAACTCTGCCATGCAAGGGTTGGACTAGAGATCCCAAAAGTGCCTTTCCTGACACCAGTTATCCTCTAAGACAGAAAGGGAACCTTCACTCTGAGCAAAAGCCATGCCTTTGGTTCCCTCATTATAGTGTCTCCTTGCAATTGGCACCACAGTGCAGGGAAGGAGTGCACAGGGCAGGTCAATGATGGACTTGGCATCAGCTGGTAGAGAAGCACCCATAGCAGCAGATGGGGAGAATGGGTGGCTGGAAGGTGTCCTTTCTGCCATACACTGTCCTCAGAGCAGATTTGGATTTCAGAGTCAGAAGGCTCAATGATTTCAGGTGGCACTACGTAGACTGAGAAATGGCACTGCTGCTGCTCCTGGGCCTCTGAGGTTTCCAAGTGGAACTCCAAAATTGGACTTGTGTTTGCACAGCCAGACTAAGGAGCAAATGATCCTCATCCCCGCACAACAGCACATCCCAGTGTGTAGCCAGGTTGTCATCTCTCCTACAACAGCATTGGCTCTACACAGCTCCTTCCAAGCTATACATCCAAATGCTTTCTAAGTCCTGCTTGGCTCCTGGCTACCCAATGGTAGTGACCTACAGCTCCCAGCAGCTCAATGGCAGCTTTACTTGGCACAGTTCCAGTAGCCAGAGTTGGTTTGAGGTGACACCTTGTATTGGGCTTACATGGTAAGGCTTTGGGAGCAGGGGAGCAGGGGGTGAATTCTGAGAGAAGAGCCCAGCAGCTGCCCCATGTTAGAGAGGAGCAGGTTCCAGATGTCTCCAAAAGGACCCACCACTGAACAAAGCTGAGCTAATGAGTGATGCTGGTTGTGCCTCTGGGAGAGTACTCTGAAGAAAGAGGAAAACAGCTGTGCAATAGCAGCTGGGAGAAAAGAGTAAGAAAATACAGGGAGAAACAAACCTACAGACCCCAACGTCAGTGCAGAAGGAGGGCAGGAGGTGCTCCAGGTACCAGAGCAGAAGTTCCCCTGCAGCCTGTGGAGAGGCCCCTGGTGGAGCAGGCTGTCCCCCTGCAGCCCATGAGTCCCACATGGAGCAGATCTCCACGCTGCAGCCCATGGAGGAGCCCCCGGTGGAGCAGGTGGATGTCGCCTGGAGGAGGCCACGGCCCATAGAGAGCCCCCGCAGGAGCAGGCCCCGGGCCGGAGCTGCAGCCCGTGGAGAGGAGCCCACGCAGGAGCAGGGGACCTGGGGGGAGCTGCCGCCCATGGGGGACCCGTGCTGGAGCAGTTTGCTGCTGGGGGATGGACAAATCTGTGTGGGAGCAGTTCTTGAACAGCTGCTGCCTGTGGGCAGCCCCTTCAGGCTCAGTTCGGGAAGAATGGCATCCTGCGGGAGGGACCCAACATGGATCAGGGGCAGAGAGTGACAGAGAATGACAGAGAAGGAGAGGCAGAGACAAAGAGTCATGGTATACTGGTTCTGTTGGGGATGGAGTTGGGGATGGGAGTTAACCTTCCCTGCAGCAGCCCTTATAGCATTGTGCTCTGCACTTGTAGTGAGAACAGCACTGATACCACACCAATGTTCTCTCTGTTGCTGAGCAATGCTGGCACAGCATCAAGACTTCTCCAAACCTCCCAAATCCAGTAGGCCAGGGGTGGGCAAGAAGTGGAGACGGGAGATCACCAGGTCAGCTGACCTAAACTGACCAAAGGGATATTCCATACCATATGATGTCACACTCAACAATAAAACATGTGAAAGGAGAAGGAGAAGGGGGGACTCTCATTATGAAGATGCCTGTCCTTTCAAACAACCACTATGCCTGTTGAGGGGCCCTGCTTCTCAGGACATGGCCAAACATCACTCATTGATCGGAAGTAGAGAGTTGGGTTTGTTTGTTTGTTCGTTCTTGTTTGATATAGTTGTTTATTTCCTCTTTCTGTGCTTCCACATGGCTTTGGTGGTTTTTTTTTCGTTTTTGTTGTTGTTGTTGTTTCCCCTTTCTGTTTTTATTTATTTATTTATTTATTTTTGTTTTCCCCATAGTTAAATTATCCTTATCTCAAGCCATGGGCAGTTTTTCTTTCCATCATGCTTTATTCTCCTTTTCTTCTGAGAGAGCGGTTGTGGTGGAGTTCAGCTGTCCAGAAAGGTAAAACGAACACACATGGCCTGACCACAACCCCCATTCCTCATTCCCCTGACAACTTGGGGGGGGAGGACTTAGAAGAGTGTGTTTGGGGGGGGGGGAAGGTGTTTTAAGTTTGGTTTTAGTTTCTCACTGCTCTAGTCTGTTAGTAATAAGCAATCAATTGCATTAATCTCCCTGTGCTGAGTCTATTTTGCCTGTGACAGTAGTTGTTGAGTGCTCTCCCTGTCCTTATCTCAACCCATTTACCTTTTTTCATCATATTTTCTCCCTCCGTTCTTTTGAGAAGGAGTGAGAGAGCAGTGTGGTGGAACTTGGCTGCCCTTCAATGTGAAACCACCATACACTTGAGGCCAAGCAGTGGGCATTAAATGCTGTTTCCCCCCAGATAGTTTCTCTGGAAATATTAGCCCTGACCAGGCTGACCCCAGGACAGAGCAATTCCTGCTCCAGTAGCAGTGCATGGCCCTCACTACAGCTGTGTTTTTTTTACTAACGTAGAACTTCTCTGCAATGCAATCCCCACCTCCTATGAGTTCCTGGTGTGCTACTTTTCCCACAGCTTCTGCACTGCAACATCTTTTACCTAAAGAGTAAGAGTAGGGCTATACAAGAAGAGTTTCCCAGCCTCCAGCACAGAAATGTCTGGAAATAGAGCTGATAAGGATTTGAGCAGTCAAGTTTTTGCCCCTGAATCTTTCTTTGCACATCCCTGCAAACGTGTAGTTACCCCAAAACCCTGCAGTGAACAGTTTCCCATCACAAGCAGGGCTGTACTCCCAGATCTACCTTCCCTAGATGTGGTGCATCTGATGGTACTTGTCCTCTCTCAGCCATCAGTTTTGTACCCTTCCATGCCACCCAGGGCTTCACATTCCCCCAACATCTGGTGCTCAAAGCCAGCAGGGTTGCAGTGCAGAAGCTTTGAGGTGCAATGCAACACAGGATGCACACAAATGGTGCAGTGCAGGATGCACGCAGCGGGTACAGGAAGCACACAGCGGGGTGCAGGATGCACAGAGCAGGTGCAGCATACACACAGCGAGGCGCGGCGCAGCGCAGGAAGCACACAGCGGGCGCAGCACGCCCGCAGCGCAGGACAGCTCGTGGCGGAAGCGCCTCGATCCGGGCGGCCCAGTTAAGGCGGCCGAGGCGGGGCGGCGCTCCGGGCGCGCGGCTCCCGGTGCCGCGGTCGGCGGCGGACGGCAGCGGGGTCCCGACTGTGCCCGGCCCATGGCCCGGCCCCCGGCGCCCCCCGAGGCCCCCCGCTGCTTTGCGGCGCTGAGCACGGTGCAGCTGCGGGCGCTGCTGCAGGACGAGCCCCGGCTGCAGCGCGCCGCCCGCCTCAGCAGGAAGGTAGGGGCTCGGCGGGGCTCGGGGCCGCCGGCAGCGCCGTGCGAGGAGCGGGGCTGGGCGGTCCGAACCCCGGCCCTCTTTGGCCGGGCAATGGCCGGCCTGGCGTCCCAGCCGCGCCGCCTTGGTCACGGCGGCCGCGGGGGAAGCTTTGTTCTTGTACCTGCGGCTTCTCCGGTGCTGCTGCTTGCGCCGGGAGTGGGGGGCAGCAGCCATCGCACCCGTCGTAAACCTGAGCGCGGTCAAGAGCCTCTGCCTCCGCTGCTCTCCCTGTTGGGGCAATGCGGCGATTGCAGGGGAACGGCAGCAAGGGAGGAAACGTTCGAGGGATGTGCCGCAGCCCTGGGGCAGCCACTCCCCGCCTGGAGCCCCCAGCTGTGCCTCCCCACGCCTGGGTGCCTTCCCCCAGCTCACACCAAGGTGGCTGGAATAATCCAGGGGTGCCCTTCGGCTCCCATGGGTCCTGTGCTTCTTGGCGGGAATGAAGACAGATTATTTTTAATTTAATGTAAGCCTGTTTTCACCATCCTTCCACTCGGCCTCTTGAAGCACAGCACACTCTGCTCTCCGCTTTCCATGGGTGGAAGATGTGTGTGCTGCAAGAGAGGGTGCCTCTCTCCTGATGTCCTCATTAGCTAATGAGACCTTTCAGGAGCTGTGACTCGCTGCAGAAGAGGGGCTGGGCAGGCCAGCTGTGAGCTCTGCTAACCTTCAAGGTAACCTTCTGTGGATGAATTTTCCCTAGTACATGCCCCTTTTGAGGCAGAGCAGATGGTAGGGATGGGGGGGAGGCTCCATGGCTCAGAGTGGCTCCAGCTGTGCCTCCTGGTGTGAACCCTGCATCCCCGTAGTTTCAGAGTCTGCAGCTGGAGCGGGAGATGTGTTTGGCATCAAACAGTACCCTGGCCAGGGAGAACCTGTCCCTGCGCCCACAGCTGGAGGACGGGAAGGCTTCCTTAGCCATCAAGTACCAGGAGCTACGGGAAATACAAGAAGCGTGCTGGGACAAGCAGCAGCGCCTGGGTGAGTGGGGGGTAAGGCAGAGCTGTGCAGGGCTGGCTGGCATGTCCAGAGAATGCTGCATTAACAGGAAGGCCAGGGTGGGCTCAGCACCCTCAGACATGCATGGGGATATGGCCCGGTCGTGATCAGGAATGGTGTAAGGTGTAACTGGCGCTCAGCTGCCATGGTGGGATGCAAGCTCTGCTGTGCAGATGGCTCCAGGGATGTGTCTGGGGGCTTTTTGTTGAGGTGGGAGAACTCCCCTCATGCTTGGGAGTGGGAAAGACCACAATCCCAGCAGTGGGGACATCTAGGAGGAAGTCTGTTGGCAGCTCTATCCTTTCCCGGCACAGAGACATACCTGGAGAAGTGGAGCCCACAGAGTGCCCTTGGCCAGCTCCAAGCCAAGATGGATGCTTCCGAGGCAGAGTCAGAGGTGAGTCAGATGAGGCCCCTGTGCTACTGCCCCTTCCTCACCTGGGGCCTGTGCCCTCCTGTGTGCAGGACCCTGGAGAACAGTCCAGGGGCTCAGCCACCTGGGCTCCCTCCGTGGTCCTGCAGCTCTCATTACTTGACACTGCCCACTGCCTGTCCTGCAGGCACAGATGGAGCAGTTCCTGGCCCAAGACCTGCCCCTTGATGCCTTTCTGGAATCCTTTTGCCAGAGCCGCACACGCTCTCACATCTGCCGGGTGCAGCTGGAGAAACTGCAGGAGCTGCTGCAGAAAGGCAGGGCAGACAGGGACCCTGCAGGCCCCGTGGTGTGCCCAGGTGCCCAAGTCAGCCCAGCGCCAGTCCGCCTTGCCCCGCTGTGGAGTGGAGCAACTCCCAAAGACCTCCATCTCTGCTACCACTTCATGCCTGCCTGTCTTATCCCCTCAGAGGTTGTTGTGCCCTTTGCCATGCCAGCTGTACCTCTGAAACGCCATCTCCCAGCCCTGGGAAAGCAGCCAGCAGCCCCCTGCCTTGACACCCCTAGGGGCTTGCCCCTGCATCTTGTCCGACATGTCCCCCTGCTCAGCCCCCGTCCTTTCTGCGTGCAGCAGCTGCCATGCCACCAGAAACAGGAGCCACCACACCGGTAACAGAACAGGGACAAGGCTGTGCCCTGTGGGCTGCATGGTCTTGGCCAGGGAGCATGCAGGGGTGTCCACAAGACCCTGAGGGGCTGTGGTGACTGTTGGGCAGGTACAGGGGGTGGGTACTTGTGGAGAAGGAGCTTGGCTGAAGATGCAGTGGGATAGCAAGTGTGGCCAAGCAGTAGATGCTGCACTTGGTGAGCTGTTGGGGGGGAAGATGTTTGTGTGTCCACAGCAAGAGGAAAAGTGATGGGAGATGGGGGTGGGGATCAGGAGAACTCAGGTGGGTTGGAGGAGGCAAGGCAGAGGGCTCAGGAGCTCTGGGCACCACATGCTTTCTAAATAAAGACTTTTCCATCCTCTGTGTTCCCCTGTTGGCCTGTCTGTGAACAGATGTATAGGAGGGGTGGGGAGGAGGTGGCTGTGAGGGCGACACTTGCCAGGTTTGGAGGTGACCCTGGGCATTGCCCTTGTGCTTGGCCCAGTCCATCGTCATTGTGGGGATGGTGAGGGCTGCCACAGGTAGGGTGCAGGAAGTGCAGGTCTCCCCCCAGCCCTGCAGTATTTTTAGTACACACTCTCTATCCACCCTCTTGCGCTAGTCATGGCTCCCCAGAGACTCCTCTGGGAGTCTTTCCTTAAACTCATGCAATGGATGGTGAGACAAAGCTGGGAGGAAGCAGGATAGCCCTCAGGCAGCCTACTTGCTCCGTGTACTGGGATGTCTCCTGTGCTGGTGTGTTGATGCTGTTTCTAGCCTTTGATTTGTTTTCAGGCTCTTATGCTTTCAGTCCCTGTTGGTTGCAGGGTTTTTTTGTTTTTTCCCAGCTGTCTGCCCTCCAGCTAGGAGGCCCTGTTGTGCAGACAGCTTAGAAATCATCCAAAGAAGCACAGGACTCTGGCTTCAAAGCACCCCAAAATATGGACTGTAGCCTGGCAGTGCTTGATCACCCCCTTTGCCATGCAGCTTGCAAAGTCCCATGAGTGCTGCTGCACACAGGGAAGAGATAGGCAGTACTGCTGCCCTCACCCAGGGTACCCCACCCCATGCTCCAAACCCCAACCCTCACCTGTGGCAGTGAGGCCAGTCATCCAATTTAACCAGTTCAAACAGGTTTAAGACTAAGATAAATCAGGAACCAGCCACCAAGATGAATGCTGTTACTTTATTGGCAGACCAGAAGACTGGTGGCTGGAATATTTGTTGTTTTGCAGAGCACCTCCTTCTTTCTGGGGTCCCACCATGCTCAGTTTGTGCTCATCCCTTCAACAAGGACAATCAGCCATGTGCCAGGACATGGCTGACTGCTGGTTAGGCTCTGGCTTGCCCCACAACACTAATGTGACCAGGGAAATAAGAGGGCTGAGTAGGAGCACATAGGAGGCCATTTTAACCCTCAGCTTTACTTTAAGGAAGGTTCATGCTAGAGATCTCAAGAGGCTGCTATTCCTCCATCCCAGTGCCCTGAGGCCAGTGCCCAGGCTCTGGCCAGAGTCCCTGTGCAGGACACAATGGCCAAGGGTCCTGGCTATGGCCTCATTATCCTTCGCTATAGGGTTTGCACTGTTGCTTTCATCCCACAGACCATTATTTGCACCTTGTGCAGCCATGGCAGGACCTGAAGCCACTGAAGTGCAACGTTCCCATACCCAGCTCCCAGAGAAGGGAAAGGGCCCGGCAGGTGCCTTGGGCATGGCACTGAGTGCCTGGTGCTCTCTTGCAGTACCGCCCATGGCACAGGCAGGGAGGATGTGCACAGCCTGTCCTGGAGGACGCTTTTGGCCCAAACTAGCATCTTTTAGAGGGTAATTTTGGTCTTTGCTTCATCCTCCTCACTGTGGCCACTGGCCAAGTCCTCTCCTGGAGCAAACTCCACATGGGACCACCTCAAGGCTGTGTCTGGCAGGGGCTGGGATGCACAGTGTCCTGGAGCCCCCCAGAGAGTCATCCAGGCTCCCTCATGGGCTGCATGGGAGGCTGCCTCAGAGGACCGGGAGCTGTGGCCAAAGCAGGGGGACATGGGCCTAAGTGACTTGCATGTTGAGCTATGAGAACTGTTGAATGTGCACACAACAGGGGTGCTGCTGGGCAAGCACAAGGCTTCTTAGGGATCTGGATGCTCACTTGGGAAATGAAAGCCATCACAGCTCTTGAGGAAAGGCACTTTCAAGAGGAAAACACCCCAAGGAAATGGTACAAGGCTAGAGCATGCCGGAACCCAGATCCAGGCACCTGTGTGGGCTGAATGTCAGTAATGCTTATAAGCTGTGTCAGTTCCCTGCAAGATGGGACCAGAATCAGCACTGGGATGGGCACTAGAGCACGTGACTGTTAATGAGGAGCCAAGCCATCCAAAAAACAGCCAGGCACAAATGGTCAGTCTATCTACCCAGTCCCTGCCTTGCATGGCTCCCCAGACTGGGCATTCCCAGACAGTGCTGCATGGGTTTATAAGCAGCTCCACAACAACCTGCCCTAGCCCAAGCAGCTACTGAGTTACCTTACAGTGAGTGCCAAATCTGGTCCCATGACTGTGAATCCTCAAGGTGAGCAGCTACCTCTCCCAAGTCCAGGGAGATAGAGTGTCTCTATCTTAATGAAGGTAACAGTCCAAATCAGGAGCCTTTGCTGGGTTGCAGCAGCCCTGGGTGGCTTTCTGTCTGTAGAAGCCCTGCAGCACCCCCGGGTGCTGGCCCCACTCAGTGGGATGACATGGCTAAGCTCTGGCAGCCCAGTAGTCCATTACCTTTCTTCATCCAAGGTCCCCTGGCAGACTCTTGGCACAAGATGATTCCCTGCCCTGAGGAGATTCTTCCAAGCCCCAAACCTGAAGCTGGGTCCATCCAGCTTGGGGCCAGGGCAGTGGTCCTGATGGGAAGCACACACAGGATTAGTGCAATGCATGCCTCTGGGGAGCACAGCACCATCAGCTGCCTGCCTCTTGGCTCCCAGAGTACATGGGCAGCACCTCACCATTCTGGCAGCTCCGGTCCCTTATGCAGGCAGACCTGGGAGGACAAAGTCCTGCACAGAGCCACAGGATGGGAGCATCGGTAACAGGTAAGAGCTGGCAAAAACAGCAAGGGTCCTGCTGGGGAGGATGATCTTCCTGTGCCTCTCCTTACTGTGCAGTGACACTTTCACCACCACCCATGCCCCATGGGGCCACCACCCAACACATGGCCTTGTTGGGGGGGGGGGGTTGGCAAAGAGGGTATTTGCCTCCCTCCGCTTGCCCCAGGGAAGAGGAAGAGCTGCTACTGTGTGTGGAATGTGGCCCCACATTAATTCCTGCGCCAAACTGGGGAAAGGTGGTCTGGAGTGCAGGCCCTGCTGGCTGCATGGCCTCTCTGGCCCCCCAGGCAGGTGGGTGAGCAGCAACCCCAGCCTGGGAGGGACAGGAGACCAGGCAGAGAAGGGCTACCCCTGTCAGCCTCCCAGAGACCCTTTGAGCCACAACCCTGCTCCACTGGAGAATAAAAAACAGGATGGGGCTGGTCAGCAAGTGGCATAGCCACAATGAAGTGCCGCAGCTGGGCCTCCCTGCACAGCAGGTGCTGAGCTGGCAGCAGGGCTGTTAATAGGGAACTCCATTAACAGAGGAGTTGCCGCAGGGGATGCTGCTGATGGGAAGGGAAGCTGCCTCACCCGTCCCTACATCTGCAGGTGCTGCCAACCATGCAGCCCTTCCCCAAGACCTTTCACTGGGGCCCAGCAGCAGCAGGGCTAGGGTACAGAGCTCTGCCCAGGAACTCTAGGGCAGGTGAGCATTGGGGCTGTCCCCTTGGTGCCGTTCAGGACCCTGCTCACACAGCCTGCTCCTCTCTGGGCAATGCCCTGACCTTGCAAGGTCTCAGGTGGTAGCAGACTTATCTCAGTTTACCTGGAGCTTTCATTCAACTTAGTGTAGCAACAGCTAAACTCTGCTTTTGTCCTGTTTCCTCCCCTTTTCCACCTTGAGCTTCTGATGTTGGCAATTCACACAATCCCTTGCCATTACACCACTGCTATCACAGTTAGATACTGATGGATTTCCTCTGGCACTCATGGCACAGGTACCTCACAAGGACTGTGCTCACTTGGCTAATGGAAAACCAATTGCCCATGGCAGCTTTCCATCAGGGAAACAACTTGGGAAAGAGGAGACATATTAAACATGATGACAGTATAAGCACAAGACAATGAAGATGTAGAAACTTTGTGTGCTGGGAGGTGGCAGTAGGTCCGTAAATCTGGACTACTTCCAGCCAGTATGTGCCTGATCCAAAATCCCTCCTGGAGCAGCAGAGCAGTCAGGCCCAACCAGCATGGAGGTGGTGATCTGAAGACCAGTGTCCTGGTTTCAGCTAGGATAGAGTTAATTTTCTTCTTAGTAGCTGGTATAGCACTGTATTCTGGATTTAGAATAACGTTGATAACACATCAATGTTTTAGCTGGTGCTGAACAGTACTTACACCAAGTCAAGGACTTGCCTGCTTCTCATAGTACCCTGCCAGCAAGGAGGCTGGGGGTACACAAGAAGCTGGGATGGATCACAACCACGTTGTTTTTGTTTGTTTGTTTTCTCTATTAAACTGTCTTTATTTCAGCCCATGAGTTTTTGCTCTTTTCTTACACTGCCCAGGCCACTCACAGTTAGGTGCATAGATTAGCTCAGCTTTCATGTCTGTTTACTTCACCTTCCAATTTCAGACACAAGCACCAGGCACAGAGCAGGAGAGCCAGATGCCTTCTAGGAGTGTTTCTCTATCCCCAGCATTAGACAGGGAGCACACTAATTAGTCACAATTCCTCCTGTTCTGTGCAGCACCAACCCACTCCTTGCCTGCAAGTTAGTTCATGGCTGGATACAGGCCTTGACTGCAGGAACAGCCCACAGCTCTGGGCCTCAGCACTATACACAGAGAGAAAGATCAATCTTGAAGACAAGTGTTTGGCAGGGCTGCCTTGAAAACCTTACAACCCATGATACCAGGAACTAGAGATGTATTCCTGTACAATAACCACTGCTTCGCATGGCTGTTGCCAAGCTCTTCCAGCCTGCAAGAGACTATTACTGGCCAAACTAACTGGGAAACAGCCTCTGGTCTTTCAAAAACTTGTCTTACAGCACAAAAATACATCAGTGATGGCACTAGCCACAGCTCTAGAGGCTTTCAATTCATAACCAATTTTGAACACTAAGCTCCCTCTGCCCTTCACATGTTGACATTTCAGGACTATTATCCCACATAGAGGAGGTGGAACAACAACCAAAGCGGATCCTGGAAAGCTGTCTATGTGCTCCCAGGCTGAATTTCTCCAAACACGCAGCACTTTTGAGCGCTTGCAGTTGGAATTAGTAAAATTATTTCCAGAAGAGGCAGAAAACTCTCCTATAGCAGCATATACGCTGCACCAGTACACATTACACTCTGACATGCTACCGCTTAAGGCTCAGTTCAGTATTATGGAACTCCACAGCTGGAAAATGTTAGGCATTTTCCTTTCACAAGCTTGTATTGGAAGAAAACATAACCCAGGGTCACTGCAGTGAGAGGGGAGGGCTCAGCTTCTGCACAGAAGGAGCAGCCAAGCCCAGCAAATATAGTCAAAGCAATGCAGACAATACCTTTGGCATGCTAAGCATGGCAATACGATGTTATAGCAAGCTTCATTCTCTTCAAATAGTACAGGTGAAACTTTCACCAAAGGAAACACAGAAGCTCTTAGAGACAATCTTTAGTTCCTAAAACACTCCGTACTTAAATAGGTAAATACTCTTATGTGCAAATGATGCTTAGACACATGTAAAACACAAATAACACCACTCAGTGCCCAGAAGTGTACCACTCCAGCCATAAAGGCCTATACGAGATAGTCTTGTGCAAAGTTCCTAGCAAGCCCTAGACAGGACAGGCTGTTCTGAATACCAAAGTATTTTGGGCAGCATCTCCAAGCGATGTCACATGTTGACTAGGACATGGTTTCATTCTTGTAGGACCAGGTTTCATTCTTCGAGTGTGAAAGCACGGAGGTGGCTAGTTTCAGATTAACAGTAAACCACAGAGAATCATTAGTCAGCATTGTCAAGAACATCCCCTATGAACACACACAGCACACAAAGACCATAGTCAATCATTTAATCTCCACTGCAGCTCGAGAGAAGACACGTGGTTCCCTCCAGGGTCAAAGAGCAGCACTGATGGTGAGGACCTGTCAGAATCCACAAACCAAGGTCCACGAACCCGTCAGGCACAACATCTGCAGGTCATACTGGCAGAAGGGGCACACTGCAGCCTACGGAGAAGGGCCCACATATGATACCCAGTAGTTATACAGTGTCTGCAGGTCACACTTGCAAAGGTAACACATCACAGCCACGTATTGTGGCCATGCACTGTCTCTAAAGATCAAGGCAAAGGGGACAGGTCACAGTCCAAGGAGCTGAGCCCACATACAGTGCCTGCTGGTTGGACACTATCTCTGAAGACCGCACTGGCAGAAGGGACATGTCACAGCCTGAGGACCTGAGCCCAGGCATGAAGTGGGTGTAGGGGCCCTGCCCACCAGTGATCCCCGTTGTCCTGTTGCAGTGGTGGAGCTGGACTGGTGCCCACAAATTACTTGAGGCTATAGAACAGGACAACGCCTAAGAAAAAGAGGAGGCCAACCGAGAGGTCAGAGACGAGTCGGAAGCGGCCTTGGGCCGCGGCCTCCTCCCGGCGGAGGCGCAGCTGCTCCCGCCGCGCCCGCAGCACCCGCTCCCGCTCCAGCTGCTCCCCGTAGTGCGCGCGGTAGAAGGCGTCGAAGTCGAAGGGCGGTGGGACGGGCCCGCGGCGGGAGGAGGAGGCGGCGGCGCGGGCGGGCGGCGGCGCGGGGGTGAGCGGGCGGCCCGAGGGCTTGGGGGCGCCGCGCACGTCCTCGCGGCTAAGGACGCCGCGGTCGTACTTGCGGCGCAGCGCGGCGCTGCCCAGCACCAGGTAGGCCTCGCTGACGGCGGCGAAGCGCTCGGCGGCGGCGGCGCTGCCCGCGTTGCGGTCGGGATGGTACCGGAACGACTGCTCGTAGTACGCCGTCTTGATCTGCGCCTGCGTCGCCGTGGGAGGGACGCCCAGCACCTCGTACAGGTCGCGGAGCGGCCCCGAGGCCTCGCCGCATCCCCGGTGCCCGGCGCGGCCCGGCGCCAGGCCGAGGCCCGGCGCGGCGACCAGGAGGCGCCGCAGGCGACCGAGCGCCGCCGGCTCCATCGGGCCGCACCGCCTCAGCGCCCGCCCGCCGCCATCTTGGGTGCGGCGCGACGTGCGCCGGCGCCTCGCGGTGACGTCAGAGCAGTGACGGCACGCGGCAGCATGGCGGGCGGCGGGCGCCGGCCCGAGCACCGTGGGCCGCCCGAGCTGGTGAGGCGGCGGGGCCGGGCCGCTGGCGAGGCCGGGCCGCTGGCGGGGTCGGGCCGCTGGCGGGGTCGGGCCTCACGCCTCCCTCGCCCTTATCTTGTTGCAGTTCTACGATGAGGTGGAGGCGCGGAAGTACACGCAGAAGTACGGCGGGCTGGGCTGGGATGGCTGGGCTGAGGGAGCGGCTGTGGGGCCCGGGCCCGGCGTGCCCCTTCCTGAGCCCTCCCTTGCCCTGCCTTGCAGCTCCCGGGTGATGGAGATCCAGGCGCAGATGTCGGAGCGGGCCGTGGAGCTGCTGGGGCTGCCCGAGGATCGGCCATGCCTCCTCCTGGATGTGGGGTGAGCGGGGCCCAGCGTCGGGGCGCAGCACACAGGCATGCGGGGATTCGGCCCGGCATGGCGCCGAGGAGGGCGCCCGGGCCCCGTGGCGCTGGTGTCTGCTGCGGACTAACAGAGGGGGATGTCGGTGTTGAGCGATGGCTGTCCTAGAGCATTGTCTGGCAAGGCCTGTGATCTCTGTTACCACCCCTTCCTCCCTTCAGCTGCGGCTCTGGCCTGAGCGGGGATTTTATCTCTGAAGAGGGGCACTATTGGATTGGCATGGACATTAGCCCTGCAATGTTGGGTGAGTGGCCCCTCCTCCCCTTTAGCTCTCACTGCACCTCAGAGGTGATTGCTGAAGGCGTGAGCTTGGTACCATGAGCATGTTCTGTGCAGATGTGGCTGTGGAGAGAGAGGTGGAAGGAGACCTTCTTCTTGCAGATGTGGGTCACGGCATTCCCTTCAGGCCTGGCATGTTTGATGGCTGTATCAGGTGAGTTTGTGCACCTAACCAAGCTCTCTTGATACTCTGCATAACTACATATTTTGTACTGTATACATGGTCTGCTTATGTTGCATAACAGATGACTGTGACAGTCACCCTGCTCCACGCGAACTTGACTCCAGCTCTCTGGGACAGGCTGCTCTCTGAGATTCTAGATTGTAGAAGCAGCAGTGTCCCAAGAGATGCGTGTCTGTGTTTTTGTGGTAGTGAGCTGGGAAGAGTATCAAAATAAATAAAGTGAAGTTGGGGATAACATCAGGGGAGTTGAGACTTGCACCTAGGATGAAAACCTAAAGTATTCCTGTGACATTGACCTAGGTACTGACCTCACAGCTGAGCTTGATGGTTGATTTTGAGTTGAAGGGGAAAGAAATACTTTTCTTAGAGAATACCTCATAAAGGTACTGGACAGGAGCAGGGGCTGTCTGTTACTGATCTGAATCAGTTTGGGATTGCTCATTGTCAAAACCTGCATGGCTACGTGTGGGCTATGCAAGGGCCCCAACCAAACATTGAATTATTTGAGAACCTGGCCTGGGGGAGATGTCTGGGAGATTTTGTTGTGCTTGAATAACTGCTGTGCTGTGTTGGGTTGTGGCATGGCTTAGGGAGGCTCAAGAGGGATTCCTGTAGTGTTTTGACTGCAAAGTGGAAGGCAAAATTACCTAGGGAAAATTAGTTTCCCTGATGCCTAACACATGTTTAACACTGAAAGGAAGCTCAAAGGGAGGTTATGGGCTCTGCTAAAGAATTGATGGCTCGGTGTCTTGAGGGTCTTGCTCTCTTTCTCAGTATTTCTGCAGTGCAGTGGCTTTGTAATGCTGATAAGAAGTCGCACAGTCCTCCAAAACGCCTTTATCAATTCTTCTCAACTCTTTATACTGCCTTGGTAAGTGTCATGCTCTCTCAGTCAGGCCTCTGCCTATTTTTGTGTCCTCACTGGTGCCTTTTAGGACGATTTTTAAAGTAAATGCTACTGAAATATAAGACTAACAGGAGCACCTGTTTCCTGTCTGTATTCCTTTTTGCATGGTACCCTGTGTTTCTGTAATCCCTGTTGTTAGCTTCATGCCCTGCTGTGCTGCAGAGAAGCTGACTCTGCAGTTTGAGCAGCTCTGCTGGGAGAGTTCTCTAGGAGGTTTTAGGCGATGGGGGCTAGGGACTGGGTGACCAGAGGGGAACCTTGTCGTAACAGGGTCGTGACTGACTTTATTTCCCATAGGCCCAAGGATCCCGAGCCGTCCTGCAGCTGTACCCTGAGAATTCAGAACAGGTACAAGATATCACTTGGTGAGGAAGAGGAACAGGCAGAGCAAGGCAGAAAACCTCTGTGCTGTTTGAGGCTTTGAATGCATGATATTGCCCCACATCAGGTCTGTGTCTCTGCCCTTCCTGCCATCCATAAAGTTCTGCAAGAGCCAGGAAAAAAAACAACAATAAGGAGAAAGCCCTATGCAATTTCTGCTGCTTCACAGTTTGTTTTGGGCTGAGCCTTAAAAACAAAGAAATTGACAGGACTTGATCTAAATGTGCTGTGCTGGATTTTTTGCCTATGTGACTGGGTTTGAAGACTGGGCTGTACTTGTCAGCACTGTACTATAATTCCCAAGGGCTGGAAAATCCATCCTTGTATACCTCTCCTGGAGCGTCTGCTGCTCCACTGAATCCCAGCAAGGTGGAGGAGCAGGGAGAACAAAAATACTGCAGGCTGCTGCCTGCATTGAACTGCAGAGCTAGGGGCTTGGTGCAGAGTTTAACAGAAGCAGGGTTGACCCATCTTGTGCATACACAGTTAGCTGTGACTGAGCCTGAAGTCTCTTGGGCTTTGCTTGTGGGTGAATGACATTTGCATGTGCTTCTTTTTCCAGCTGGAGCTCATCACGGCCCAAGCCATGAGAGCTGGCTTTACTGGGGGAATGGTGGTAGATTACCCCAACAGCACCAAAGCCAAGAAGTGAGTCCTGTGTTTCTGCGAATGGGCAATGTGTGGGGTGAGGCATAGCCTCAGCAGTGATTTTTACAAGCTGTTTTTCTCTTTCCCACAATTCAGTCCTGGGCAGAGGTGACAGTTTAGATCTGACTCTATAATAGAAGATCCCAGTCTTGCCAAGGGACTGGGACTCACATGCTGAATCTCAACTTCATGTTCCTAATTTTTTTTTTTTTTTCCCTTCAGGTTCTTCCTCTGCCTCTTTGTTGGGGCTTCTGGCACATTACCAAAGGTGAGGAACTCCACCTAGCAGCAGAAATGCCCTCCTGGCTGCTGGGTTATGTGGAAGAGTTGTGGGTGAGCAGCAGTCACACCAGACAACTGCATATGCAGATGTGGCTTCACTCTTATGTTTCTTTGTTCTCGTCTGGTTTCTGTGCCACAGTTTCTAGGAGGTCATGTCCCAGTCCCTCCCATTATGGAGCACTGTTTCCCTTAATTTATTTAGATGGCAGTGACCACTAGCTCTGTCTGCACCAGGTGAAAGTTCCTAATTTTGCTTTTCAGGGCCTTGGTACTGAGTGTGCTGATGGAGAAGAGATACACCAGGCAAAGTTCACCAGTGAGAGGTATTGTATGTGGGGTGAAGTTTCAAGTCCTCCCCGATTTAAGGGGATATAAGTGCTCAGTTTTGCTGATTGAGGACCACAGTGCTGCTATGTGTGAAGTGGTGGGAGGGAAGGGACTGGGGGTACTGGGAGGACTGTCGGCAGCCCAGATGGGCACTGCTTTATCTTACTGAAGGGCCCCAGACACAAGGAGTGTAACAGGTTGGTTTGACTAGAGGGCTTTGCTATGGCATCAGGGAGCTGCTTTTGATGCTCACCCTGGAACTTCAGCTGAGCATTCAGATTGAGGTGCACTTTCTGTCCAGCACTCAGCTCTTCAGCTCCGCACTGTAGCATAGGTTACTGGTGGTGGAAGGGAGGTTGTTTACAGTTCTGCTTATGTCAAACATTTTTGTTTTATTTTATTTTATTTTATTTTTTTTTGGCGGGGAGGCAGGCTGCTGTGCTTGAAACTTGGTGTTCCCTTCCGTCCTCTGTCAAGTTCTTTGCTGTCTGACTGTGCATAGCTGTGTCCTGGGTGGTTTCTCCTGCTGGCAAGGTCTCCTCCTATAGTAGTGGTGCAGGGAGGAGCCCCCCCCTGCAGCCAGTGGGAGAGACAGAGAATAAAAAACGGAGGAAAATCGTCATGGCTGCTAGGAGCTGGTGGCTGCCATGTTTTCCTGCCTCTTACACTGTTCTGCTCTGCTCAGTTAGTCCAGAGGGTACTTCATCTTGGAAGGCAATAGCAGAACTGGCAACTTGTTGGGAAGCCAGAGGCTTTGTCTGCTTTGTTCAGAGTAGAGCAGACAAGCGGAAGGTGGCTGTGCTTAAGCACACTGCTGGTGTGTCAGATGTGGCACAGGGGAGTGCTGGTCTGCTGCAGCCTGTGGAGGGTAGGTATCCCTTGGCTCAAAGCTGTGGTTGGTGGTAGCCTCCCTCCTCCTGTGTGTCTGGAGTTGGACCCTGTGGGCCTTGTCCACAGTGCTCCTGAGCCTCTTTTATCCTTGGGGAGTGGGAAGTACCTGCTGTTTTTATGAGGCAGAGGGCATGCCCAGGTCTGGGTGGAAGTGTTCCTCCCCAGCTGCTGTCTGCTGTCTCTGTAGGACACGGTTCAGAAACACCAAGGGCAAGTCTGTGAAGAAGAGCCGGGACTGGATTCTTGAGAAGAAAGAGCGCAGGCGACGACAGGGCAAGTAAGTTTAGCTGGGTCCTGCCTCAACTGAGGTTGACTGTGCTGGACTGACTTGCTGTCTATCACCCGGTCAAACTCCTGCCATGAAGTAGCTTCTCTTCCCCTCCCTGTGTATCGCACTGAGTTGCTCTCTGATTTTCTTCACAGGGAGGTACGAGCAGACACAAAATACACAGGTCGAAAGCGCCGCCCTCAGTTCTGAATTGCCGTGGACACTGCTGACATGGAAGATGGTGTGTTGGCCTCTCCAGTGAGCCTCCTGTGAATGGCACAGATGGGCACCCCAGGCCTGGGACTTGTTGGGACAGGTCACTGTGGCTCTTGCAGGTGTAGACTGGCTTAGGTGCAGCCAAACTGCCAACTGCAAAGCTGACAGACCTGTTTTCTCTGAAGGCAGTGGCACAGAGTTATGTCCAATTGGTGTCTGCCATGCCATTGCTTATCTTCCTAATGGGGCAGTGAGCCATCTGGAGCTCCAGGTGAGCCAGAACATTATACCCAGCTTCTTCACTAAACAGTCAATGAGTAAGAAGTATTGCTGGTCTCCTGTATTGTGTCCTCAGTGCAGGGGAGCTGAGGTGGAAAACAGCACCAGGTTTCCTGCAAGCTTCCCCTCTGCCTGCAGGCAGGTAGCCAGGCAGTATAAAGGTGTGTGTCCCATGAGGGCCAGTCTTCCTCTAGGCAGAATGGCAGAAGCGTTACCTGAACTTTCCTGTGGTGATTCCTCCTGCATCTGCTTCAAATCAGGCCCACCCTGTATGCGTTAACACTCTGAGGGTGTTGGAATCTCTGAACTGCAGCCCTTGCTGCCTGTCACTTCCTCCCTTCCCTTTAAACAGAGGTGCCAGCCCAGAGCTTTACAGTTACAAATGTTTATTCTACATAAAAATTCCACAAAATGGGAAGCTGTTTTGCACCCAGAGCTTTGGGAGAAGGAAGGGAGGTTAGCAGGGAGGGAAAGGGTGAAGGAGAAAAGAGGCAACAATACAATGTCATCCAGCCCAGTGAGACAGCAAGCTAGGGTCAAGATCCACATAGAAAACAAGGACACTTAGCTCACAGTACAGCAACAGTACAACTCCACAGAGGGCTTGGAAAGCCTTCAAGTACATTTACTTACTAAAAAAAACCAAAAAAAAAAAAACAAAAAACAAACAACAACAACAACAAAAAACTAAAAAAATAAATCCCCAATCCCCAATTCAAGTGCAAGCTGTGTGTGCCCCACACTGCTCATAGAATACTGCATCAACATGCTCATGGTGCTAGGAGGGTAGGTGGCACTTGGAACAGATGTGTCATAACCTAAAGGATAAGTGGTCTGAGGTTGGGGGCTAGAAAGAAAAAGTGAAATGTTTCCCCAAAGCACAACCACACTATTGGTGATTCAGTCTGTACATGCAATGACAGGCAGGTAAAAAGGAACTGAACGGGGCTTCCCATAGCGCAGGGGTAACTATTGCACCAAAACACCCTCCCCTCACAGCGAGGACAGTGAGAGACAGCCTGCAGGGCAGTGAAGGCAGCATGCTCCTCTACCTCCATTATGTCAGAGCATGCAGCCATCACTGCCTGCATGATCCCAGCAAAGCACCAGTGGCAAAATCACTGCCGTCTGGCTCCTGCTGCTGGCGGTGGTGGTATTGACAAGGAGCAAGTGTCAGTAACCACGCCAGTGCTGTTCTTGGCTTTGTGCCTTGACGGGGGGTGGGCACTGACATCATCTGAGCTTGTATCACAGAAACCTTTTATTGGAAGAAAAAAGTCCCCTTGTGCTAGCAGTGGGCATTGCTGCGGGGTCAGAGCCTGAGATGAACTTTCTTGCCTGCCTGCCTAGGAGCAGCCCTACCAGTAGTGTTATTGCTTACCAGAGGAGGGGGCCTAGTGCTCTCACTGGCTTAGCACAGCAGTGTGCATATTGCAGTGGCAGGCACCAGCGCTGGAGCAGAAGCAGCAGGCATCGTACAACACCTGCACCTCTCTCCTGTAGCTAGATGTGCCCACAGAGCAAGGGCTATGCCAGTGCCTGCTTCCTACCCTGGAGGGGTCTCCAGAGCCTGCCTGCCCCTGCTTGCAGGGGTCCCAATGCCCCAAGCCACTGTGCACACACAGACTGCAGTGGTGTAGCTAATATTAGATGTCACAGGACTGTGAAAGAAGGGGACTGTGGTCTTGGATGTTCTTATGGCCACAGCTGCTGGGGGCTTGGGCTGGGCAGGATGGGGGACTGGGCTGGATACGCTCCCCAACAGTGACCGAATGCAAGCAGGGTTGTGTTGTGGGACCTTTGGTAATAGTGTCAGGGAGGGCTGTGCTCAGGGAAAGCAGGACTGTATCCTGGCTACAGCCTGCTGCCCTGCACCCTGCACCTGTGGGCATGCTGCACAAGGCCAGTGCCAGTCCTGTACCAGCCAGGCAGGATGGTAGTGAGGGGTGGGAGCAGGGCTCAGCTCCAACCAGGCCTGCCCTCACCCTTCCACCCCAGTTTCCACTCCTTAGCCCTCAGGGAACATGGAGGTGGGGTGCACTCAGCTGCCCCTGATTGGAACGGTGAGGCAGCATGCTGCCTGCAGCTGGAGTACTCACTGCCATCAAGTGCCCCTTTTCTGCTACCAGCATCTGGGCTCGTGTCCAGCCTCCACCATGGTGCATGTCTGCAAGCACCTACCCTGCTCGGGGTCCTCCACAGTGCTTTGGCATTTCACGGGCCAGCCAGAGCACCAGACTCTCCTGAGGAATACAAGGGCAGACCCCTGCTGTTGGACTGAGGCAGCAGCACACAAGTAACAGGATGGTGGCAATAGGGCCCTTCTGAGCTGCCAGCAGGCTCAACGCCAGCCCACAAGAGGCTGCATCCATACTGCTGACAGCACGGGGTGCCTAGGTGCTGGCACAGCAGCCCAGAGTGTACAGGTGATGTACACTGATGGCTCCAGGGAAGAGCAGGCAGCAGGACACTGTGCCAGGAGGAGATGGCAGGCAGATGCTCAGATGTGGCAGAGATGGAAAGAGAGGTCAGGTCCTGCCCTGCTCAGGAGCTGGTGACAGGAGGAGAGAAGGCTGCTGCTTTTAGCTTGCAGGGTGTGGATGCAAGCCTTTGCTGCTCCCTGGGACTGTGACAGGAGAAAGCCCCCCTGCCTCCAGCTCCCAGCCCAAGGGTGCATATGTGGAGGAGTCAGGCTGGGTAAATCCTTGCTCCCAGGTAAGCACCACCTGGGGCTGTGGGTGTCAGAGCTGTCCTCAAACTCTGACAGCCTAAGCCCAGGCCTGGGGACAGCAAGAGCCAGGGCGACTGTGTGCCAGAGCTGAGAACAGAACAAGGAGGATTTGGAGCAGGGCAAGCAGCCAGTGAAGGTTGGTGGCCTCAAACCACCTATGGCCTCTTGCCCTGCCAGGCCAGTACTGAGGTGCAGCACTGAGCCCCATGTGACTGTCCCCATCCCTAAGCATCAGAGATGGCGCCAAGCAGCACCACTGGCCAGCAGCAGCACATCCAGCCCGAGGCACCTGCACTGGGGCAAGGGCTTGCACAGGGCAGCAGGCAGCTCCACCACTAGCAGAGCAGCAGGAATGGAGCCCTGCAGCCAGGCATGTGCACGGGGAGGGCAGAGCCTGACAGTGCACCCCGGGGAAGTGCCCCATGAGTAAAGCAGCCTGAGGAAAAGTGTTTTGCAAGCACGGATGTGGCTGACAGACACAAGAGTTCTGGCTGAAAGTCATGGGAAGAGCTGAGGAAAGTTGACTGGGTTCTGTGCTCCTGAGGACTCTGCCCATCATTGGTCTCATCTTCAGGTGTCACTAACACAAACTGCCTAGCACAGGAAGAGCAGCAGTGCCCAATGTTACCTCTGTCCCCACCCGGTCCCAGCCAGCCTCTCAGGCTGGTGCAGTGATGAGAGCTCAGGTTCTCCCCAGAAGTCCCCCTCATGCCCATCACTGTCCCCTGCACCCCGCCTGCACCCCAAGGCTGGTGCTCCCTCCACACAGACGCACCGCACACACAGCATCACAAACAACCATGCATTAGAAACTGAAATGCTGCTGGGAGGCTCCGGGGGCTGCGTGGTTCGCTCCTGTGTGGCTGCAGCCCCATGGCACGCGTGGCTCCATCCATCACAAACAGTCCCGTGGGGTGAGTCTATCCGAAAATACCGCCGAAGGTGGAGGCAATGACAATACCCAGGATCACACAGCAGATAATGATCATGATCTTCTTCTGCTCAGGTGTTCCAGCACCGGCAAGGAGAGAAGGGAGAGGGGACCATGAGTGCCAGGCGCAAACTGGACCCAAGAGCTGGGGCCTGTGACGTGCCCCATCCCTGTGTGTCTGTGGTGGGCTCTGATCAGCACCAGGGGAGCCAAACAGGCTCTGGCCATCGCTGATGCATGGCTGGGTACCCAGGCTCCCTCTTCAGCACTGGACTGGCAAACCTGGTGGCCCACTAGATCCCCTGAGCTGCTAGACTGCTGCAGAGACATAGGAGCATACTGGTAGGGCCAGGCTTTGGAAATTGGGACAGGCAGCTGGCACCGTGCTTGGGGTCAGAGCTCTACCATGCCTTTCTCTACCACCTCCACCTTGTTTTGTCAAGGGACATGGCTCGCATATCTAGCCTGGCCCATGGAATCCACCCTGTCCCTTCTCCTCCCACCAAGGAGCACCCTTGCCCCATGGCTCGTTGACAGTGCTCAAGAAGTCCCCTGTTACAGAGCTCTGCCTCAGTCCATGTCACCAGCAGGACTCATGCTGCACCCAGCGGTGTGGGGTAAAGCAGTAGTTGAGTACCCACAAGGCTGCACCTTGCTGCCTGCTCCTTTGTGCGAGTAGCAAGGCAGGCAGGGGTGTCAGTCTGGGACCTGGTACATGGACAGTGTCAGAAGTGCAGGCAGGGGAAGATAAGACCCAGCCAGTGCCATGACTCACCCGTCTGGCTTTGCTCTGGTACTTCACTGCTTTTTTGGTGTCAGACACAGCCCGCTCCACGTAGTCCACAGAGTGTTCCACGTTGTACTCAATGCGGTCAATCATCTCACCCTGCAGAGTAGGGACAGAGCCCACACGCCCATGCGCACATACGTGAGCTCCTTCCTTCCCTGCTGCTCCCCGGCACCGTGCAGACGTCACCCTGCCCAGTGGCCCTGCATGGGAGAGAGAGGGATAATCACCTGCCTGTAGCAGGCACACAGGCAGTGGACACCCTGGGGTGCGGGTCCAGACCAAAGGCTTTGTCCAAGAGGGCTGGGGCATCTGTATACATCCCAGCAGCGAGGCAAGTAAGAGTCAAGTGGTTTCCCCATCCCAGTCCTGGCCTGGTGGCCACATGTCTTATGTCCCAGGTGAACATCACAGCCACAACAGGATTTGCATCATCACGGTGCTACACACTGGAGAAGCAGGAGGAATGGCAGGGGAGGGCAAAGACCACACCAGCAGCACCATGTGGGGTGCTCAGAAAGCCACAGACATGCACAGGTGACTACTTAGATCTGCACAAGCACCCTGCCAAGAGCAAAGACCCCTGAAGCGAGGCTGGTCAGTCTGGACCACTGGGTCCTGCAGGGACTCCTGCCCCATTCCTCCTCCAGGATATGGAGACATGGCCTGAGGCATCCTCACCTAGCCAACCTTCCCCCTTCTGCCCCCTCTTTACTGCCCACCAGGAGCATCCAGGTCCTACAGCAGATGGAGAGTGTCTGATGGTTCATGTGAATGACAGGCTTTCCAGGGGTGGGCAGAGGCTTGAACCCCAATGCCCTTCTGCACAGCACAGAGGGAATCTGGGCTGCAAAGCTGGGGATCATGGCCAGCAACTCTGTAACGCTCTTTTCTGAGCTTTAACACCTGGTAGCACCAAAGAGGACAAGCCTTGCAGGCGCAGGGATGTTACCTTCCCACGCTGGTCAAAGCACTGACCCTCATCAGGCACCCTGTTGCTCTTGTCCTATGCCCGTGATATGCTGGCCTGGGTGCTGTGCCTAAAGCTGCTGCTTCCCCTACCCACTGGTGCCATTCCTAGGGCAGAGTAGGCAGCTGCCAGCACAGCTGTGAGTCTGGTACCCCTCTGCTCTCTGCCTTCCCTGTGCCAGCAGCTCAGAGATTACACACACACACCTCCTCAGGGTGTAGCAGGATGCTGGCATGGTCTAGCAGTTACAGCAGGGCAGGAGGCTGCAAATCCTCTTAGAGTGCATCAAGCCTCCCACGTAGCTTCATGCCTCCAGTTCTCCCAGGGAAGGCTGGTAAGGGATGGTGGTGCCCCTTCCCACACAGGGACCAGCACAATGCAGTGTCCTCAGTGCCCTGACCTGCTGGGCTGTGGGGTGGCAGCATGGGTGCTGGCTGCAGGCAAGGCCACAGAAGCAGGCAGGGCCAGGGACAGTCACAGTGGCCTGTCACCCCTTGCATCCACCTATGTGTGTGTACCATGGGGGCTGCACCACCCATGGGCCTTGTGAGAGAGCCAGACATGGCCATGTGACAAGCAGGGCTCCCAGAAATGGTGACAACTCCTGCTGGCAGAGTGGCATGAGAAGCCCAAAGAATGTGAGGATAGGACACAGTACCTAGAGTCTCTGACCAAGGTGGGGATAGCCCTGCACGGACTGGCGCCTCCTCCCCCTTCGCCCCCCACACCCCGCACTGGGGCCAGCCAGAGGGACAGAAAATGAAAGGGCCCTTCTCTTGGGAGCAGCATGAAAGCACTGCAAAACTCTTCTGACCCTGGGCCACCTGTCCCAGCCTGTCCCAGGAGCTGACGACCCAATGCCCTGCAGACAGCAGGGCTAGGGAGGTGATTGTCCCCCTGTACTCGGCTCTGGTGAGGCCGCACCTCGAATACTGTGTTCAGTTTTGGGCCCCTCGCTACAAGAAGGACATGGAGGTGCTTGAGCGAGTCCAGAGAAGAGCGACGAAGCTGGTGAGGGGCCTGGAGAACAAGTCCTACGAGGAGCGGCTGAGGGAGCTGGGATTGTTCAGCCTAGAGAAAAGGAGGCTCAGGGGCGACCTTATCGCTCTCTACAGGTACCTCAAAGGAGGCTGTAGCGAGGTGGGGGTTGGTCTGTTCTCCCACGTGCCTGGTGACAGGACTAGGGGGAATGGGCTTAAGTTGCGCCAGGGGAATTTTAGGTTGGATCTTAGGAAGAACTTCTTTACCGAAAGGGTTGTTAGACATTGGAACGCGCTGCCCAGGGAAGTGGTGGAGTCCCCATCCCTGGAGGTCTTTAAAAGACGTTTAGATGTGGAGCTTAGGGATATGGTTTAGTGGGGACTGTTGGTGTTAGGTCAGAGGTTGGACTCGATGATCTTGAGGTCTCTTCCAACCTAGAAATTCTGTGATTCTGTGATTCTGTGAAAATGGAGGAGACACACAGGGCCAGGTTTGCCAGCTGGTCAAGGGCAGGCCAGACAAACACTTCCATGCCACAGCCACCCTCACCCATTTTCCAAGGGCCAGCCCTGGTGCCACAAAAGAGCCACAGACATGCAGAGTGCAGCCATGCAGAGCCGAGCATGCAGCACTGGCAAGGGCCAGGCGGGGCTTTACCTGCCACTGACGTCTCCTCAGCCACGACAGCATGGCAGGCAAGAAGGGGGGTGAGCAGAGACACCGAAGAGCATGCCCATCTGAAGGGCCATGCCCTGCAGGCTGGTGGCACAGCCTGGGGCTCCCCAGGCTCTCTCAGTGGGGCCCAGTGCTCAAATGTGAGCCCACATGGGCCTCCCCAGCACTGGTCAGGCTCCGGGGAAGAAGAACCCATCCCCACCTGGGTAACAGCCACCAGCAGGTGCCCTCCTCCAGGGCAATTCACCTCACCACCTGCCCTGAGCACACAGCAGCTCCTGCTCTGGGGCACAGGACAGATACCTCCAGCCCTGGAGAGCCCACCTCAGCCCTGCTGTGAGCAGTGTGGGTACCAGGTGGCCAGATGCAGGTTTTTGCCTCAGCACCCACCTTGGAAGGACACCAGCATGGAGGTGCTTTCATGGGCCCAGGGCTGCCCTCCCAAGCTGTCTGCCCCAGTGCCCATTCTGTGTCCAGGCAGAGCACATCAGTTCCTCTCCAGCTTTCCCCCCCAACCTTTCTCATCCCCCCCCCCCCCCCCCCCCCCCCTCTCCCAGTGAGCCGGCATCTGGGCTATGGGCTGCAGGTCTCCCTACCTGGCTCTCCACCAGCATGGCCATGTCCATGAACATGTCATGCAGCTCTCGGATGCTGTTCTCCAGCTTGATGATCTCACTGTGCCGTGTCTCAATCTCATTCAGTGCCTGCTTGGTGATGTTTGAATCCATAATGATCTGCAAGAAGAAAAGGCCAGTAAACATGTTCAGTCCTGCCTCTGTGCCCCAGATGTTGTGCCTCACCGCTGGGACCAGGGGAACCAAGAGGGGTAGGAGAACAGTTTAAAAGGGAGGCATCTTCTGGGGCAATGGAGAAAATGGAGCAAGATCTTGGAAGAGCACTCTGGGGTTTGGCCTCACAGCAACCATGAGGCCATAGCCAGGCCACATGGAGCCACACCATCTGCCTGGCCACTGGGCATGGCAGGGATCTGGGCAGAGCAGGGCCTTGGTGCAAGGCAACCCTGCATGGGGTTGTGGCTGGTGCCAGAGTGTGAAAGGCTTGCCTGCCATATAGCCTCTAACCCACAAGTACCATGGAGCAGGGAGAGCCTCCAGCCACCCCAGACAGGCAGTTTGCAGCAGCCTCCCCTCTGCCTTGCCCCAGCCTACAGCTGCCCTTCCAGCCAGGACATAGTCCCTGCTCATGCAGCATCCTGCTGCAGTATGGGCAGTACTTGTCATTCCCGTGCTGGGAGCACATTCAACAGACAATTCCCCAAGGGACAAGGGCTGGCTTGGCTTTTAACTATGCTGGGCTTGAAGCAGGGCCGGCCCATAGTGCTTACCCCAGAGGAGAAGATGGCTGGGTTGCCGCTCTCCAGCATGTCCTCCAGCTCCTCACTGGTGGTGGTCCTGCCAGCTGCAAGCAACACACATGGGTCACTTGTGAGCTTGTGTACTGGTCACAGGTCCAGCAACCCTACCACAGGGCTCTGTTGTCTCTGTGGCATCTCCTAGAAGCAGAGCCGAGCTGCTCTTCTAGCCCTGAGAGCTCAGAGGGCCATTACAGGGATGCTGGCCAGCCAGCATCCAGGAGGGATGGGGAAGCAGCAATCCAAGAGCAAGGATGGATTTCAGGGCTATCCTAACAAACCCTATCCCCGGACAGTCGAAGCCCACAAAGACATCCAGCTCAGCAGAGCTCGCTGCCCTGACACACCCTACTGTAGCCACTCAGAGCCTCATTAATGCCCCAAGGGTGTTTTAGCCCTCAGGGCTGCCTGAGTTTTAGCCCTGCAGCTGTTTAACAGATAAATCAGACTCGTTCCTTCTCCCGCCCTCATTCTTGGCAGCACGCCTGGTCCCATTGTGGTACTTTCAGACCCACAGCTCCTTTGTGGGCAATTTTCTCATCCTTTGATCACAGTTGCCTCCCACTCCGCATGGACGTATTCTTCATAGCTACAGAGATGAGACATAGTAGTCATTCCACAGGTTACACCAGTCCTCCAGCGTAAGTTACTTCAGTCTTACATGATTCTATGATTCTAATAGCCAGGTAATACTCATGAAATTGCAGTGCTAAACAGAGACAAACACTCTGGGCAGGCTTTACCAGGGCTGACACATGCAGAGAAGGCAGAGAGCATCCTGTTGGTGTGACCAGGAGCAGTTCGGGGCAGATGGGCAGGAACAGCTAATCATAGAAATATAGAACGGCTTGGGCTGGGAGAGACCTTGCAGATCATCCAGTTCCAAGCCCCCTGCCATGGGCAGGGACGCTACCCACCCTTGGACGCTCGCCCAACCTTGTCTTGAACACCTCTAGGAATGGGGCATCCATAGTTACTCTAGACAACCTGTTATAGGGCCTCACCACCCCCTGAGGGATGAATTCTCTCCTAACCTCTAAATCTAAATCTAAATCTAAATCTCCCCTCTTCTAAAGCCATTTCCCCTTGTCCTGTCATTATCTATCCAAGCAAAAAGTCACTTTCCACCTTTTTTTATAAGCCCTCTTTACATATTCAAAAACTACAGTAAAGTGTCCTGGAGCCTTCTTTTCTTTAGGCTGAACAGCCCCAGCTCTCTCAGCCTGTCTTAATAGGAGAGGTGCTCCTGCCCCCTGCTCGTCCTCATGGACCTCTTCTGGAACTGCTCTAACAGGTCCACATCTCTTGTGCATCATCTTGTGCATCTCTTGTGCACATCTCAGGTCCCCAGACATAGATGCAGTACTCCAAGTGGGGCCTCACAAGACCAGAGTAGAGGGGGACATCACCTCCCTCGACCTGCTGGTCACATCTGTGTTGATGCAGTCCAGAATGCAGTTGGCTTTCTGGGCTGCAAGCATGCACTGCTGGTTCATGTCAAGCTTTTCATCCACCAGAACCCCTAAGTCCTTCTCTGCAAGGCTGCTTTCAATGAGTTCTTCACCCTGTTTGTTCTCATGTCTGGGATTGCCCCAACACAGGTGCAGCACCTTGCACTTACACTTTTGAACCTCATTCAGTTCACATGGGCCCAGTTTTCTAGCCTGATCACATCCCTATGGATGGCATCCTTTCATTCTGTTATAGCAACTGCACCACTCAGCTTAGTGTCACCTGCAATCTTGCTGAGTGTGCGCTTGACCCCATCATCTAAGTCACTGATAATAATACTAAATAGTACCAGTCTCTGTGCAGCACCTTCACAGCATCAAAGCTACACAAGTGCCACAGAAAGCTCCTCCAGGCCTCAAATCCAAATTCTCTGGGATCAAAACCTAATCACTTAAGATGTCGTTCTTCATAATGGCCAAAATGGAGAGGAGAAAATAAAGGAGCAACACCTCCCGTTGCATGCAGCAATGACACTCAGGCTCCAGAAAGCACTAGTGAAAGCACGGCTGCAAGTAGCATCCATGGGGATGCCACAGGGCATCCCCATGCACATCCCAGCAAGAGGTGGTTGAGCAAGAACAGCAACCAAGGATCTGTCCAGCACTCAGCAACCTGAGGACACTCCACCCTGAAATCCCTCTATGACATCCTCTGTCTTTGTGTGCTTGGAAGCAGAGTGAGTGGGTAGGGGAAAAGGGGACAACTGTTAGGACTAGAAAAGAAGCAGTGAGAGGAGAGGATACCCATTTAACCAAGTCAGGCTCAGGGGCTCAGCACACCCTGTATGTGCAAGGTGACAGTAAGGACCAGAGGCACAACCTCTGGCATGCACAAGGTGCCTACACAAGGAAAAGAGGCAGGTCTTGAGGTCCTGAGGGGGCTGTGAAGAGCCCCAAGGGTTCACCAGTTAGTTGCTCTTTGTGAAAAACAGCATTGCCCATGCCTATAACCCACTGCCCATGAAAGTGCCATGGCAGTTTTCCTACATCACCATTTCTTCTGCAACAAGCACATTCTGAGCTTTTCCCACTCATGATGTCCCTGCAGACCCTGTCCCCAAACTTTACTCATCACCATGTCCCATCCAGCCATGCCACTTCCAGCATCAGAAAGGAAAAGTATTCCTCTGCAGACAGCAGCACTTCAGCAGAGAGGTATTTCTCTGCATGCCCACTACCACCTCTGCACCACATGGAGAGGAGGCGTAAGGCTGGCACATACAGAACAAGTGTGTCACAAACATCAAACCAGAAAAAGAAGCTGGAGAGACTATCCCATTTCCGGAGCAAGATGTAGAAGCAATTAGGACAGAGAAGCTCACCAGCTGCCAGAAAGCCTCCCCAGAACAGCTGAAAAGTCCCTGCTGTCATACTTTCAGAACCTTAGTGATTTTGTGACTTTGTGACTTTGCCATCAGAGCTCCCAGCACTTCCATCAGTGGAAAACAAGAGCTACGGATTTCATAGATATTTGTGCAGCCACCACTTCCCAGCTGAGCTCAGTTCAGCAGAGATGGAAGGTGCTGGCTGTTACATGCAGGGAAAAGCACAGCTCTCTATCCAGACAGCAGTCCTGACAAAACCCCAGTAAACTTGTCACTTCCTTTTGCCAACAGGGATTTTCTGCTGTCACCAGCCAGAGGAACCAAGCTTTTGCACAGGATTGTGCACGGGGCTGTGCACAGCATAGACCCCCATCCTCCACATGCATCTGCCTTACATCTCCGCCCCAAAAGGGAAAGCAGGTTCCTCACTGACTAGGACACCTCCTCTGCACCCAGCAACTACACCGCTCTGAGCCTTTTCCTCATGCCCTGTCAGTGCTCTGCCAGCTCTAAAGGTCAGCCCAGTTAGGATAGGCAAAGCAAAGACAAGTACTGCATAACTTAAACAGAGTAACAGAGTCCTTCTAAAACCTGTCAAACAAGAGAAAAGTTTCTTTCATGATTCTTTCACAGTTTTTCTGCAGGTGATTAAGGACTTGGCTAAATCCTTTCAAATCTTCTCCTCCCTTAAAAGGGAGGAACAGGGATACTTTAAATTCCTGTTATGTTGTAAGACACCCCTGTGGCTGGATATCACCTACAGAATGACATTAGCTGACACATGAGTCACAGTCAGCTGGAGCAGTGACACACATTCAGCATCCTGCTTCACATTAAATGTCAAGCTCTTGTTGAGCCTCATGTCAATCAATCTTCTGTTCAGCCAGTGTGAAATATTCACATTATTATTATACACCATAAAGAATAATCTTAACAGAGGAAAGATTTGCACAGTCAAGTCTCCTTCTATCCTTCCACAGAAGCTACCATACCCCACTAGCATCCAGATTCACAGGCATTTGCAGCTCACAAGGGACATTTCCACAACTGACCTTCAAGGAAACCATTAGGACTCAGAGATCTACCTTATTATTCATGCTGAGTCTTGAAAGAAAAAAATGCTCTTTTGTTTGTGAGAAAAAAATGGACTGTGCTTCAGACTTTTACATTTTAATCACAAAAACTCATGACACACCTCTGCCCATGAAATTATTTGCCAAATGTCTTTCAGTATCTACTTGCGCTAACTTCCCCCTTGTCTGCTTATTCCCCTAATTATGGTGGTGTTAAGGTTCTTCTTTGCTGGGAGATGACCACATTTCTCTAAAGCTAACCATGTATCACTGATTCCCCAGAATAATCACTAGGAAAGCAGATTCTGTGGGCAGACCAAGACAGACTTCTCCTCAGTGATGGGCTCTGAATTACACAGTGAAATCTTAATGAGATACTAGTGCCACAGTGGCTAACGGTCTCAGAGGTGTCACCTGAGGCCCACCCTCAGCCAGAAGACACCACCACTGCAGAGAACTACCACCATGCTGGGTCAGGGTTGCTATAAAGGAAAATGTTGAGAGCATAAAGTGCCCACATCTCAAGAGCTCACTTGTCTGTTATTATATATATTTCATTATACCTGAAATGAAAACCGCCCAGAGGAAAGCCCAGCACTGCTACTACCTGGGCAGGGACCGATGCCACAGATATACATGGGAGTCAGGAACTCCCACAAGCCTGTTGGAGTTCAAAATTAGCTGCAAAGAGAGAGAGAGATAAATTTCTCTCTCTGTGCTCTCTGCGGTCTCTATGTAGCATTTAAGAAAACCTTGGGAGTTTTTGTGCTTTGCAGGATGCAGGCACACCTTGCCAGCCCTGCAGACAAAGCAATGCTGTCAGTGCCTGGAGCAGAGGTGCCATGCACTGCAGTCTGCATGCTCCATTGGGAGGGATGACAGCATCCAGGACAACACCCACCTTGTGCAGACGCTAGATGGATGGAGCCATTAAGGCACTGCTATTTGCCCTTATGTGCTCCTGCCAGAGCCCAGCAGTGCATGAGGCTTGCTGCCAGCTGTCTTAAATGCCCACAGCAGCAGCATGCATGGCCAAACTGGGGTGATTCAGAGCTGTGCCGAGTGTGCAGTGAGCAGCATCCTGTAGTGGGGCATGAGCACAAATCTAGATGTGAGGAACCCCCAAACAGCAGAAGTGCCCAGCCATGTCGGCTGTAGGGACTGCACAGGTGTGGGAATCACTGGTTCCACAGCCCCGGTGGGCACACCAGCATTATGGACTATATTTTTAACAATGAAACACAGCAAAATACAAGGGACTGTCAATTGTCTGCCCTGTAGCAGGAGCATGTCCCAGCCGCTCCTGAGTGCATGCACAGCCCACAGGCATTTGGGTTTGGACACAGAAGTGTGTGCAGGTGTAGGCACCTCTGGCTCTACCACAGATAGTGCAGGATGCAGCCCCAGGCCGCCCAGCTGTACTCCGCACTGCATTTACTCACTGATCTCCAGCTGTCTCTGAATCCTGCCCTTGCAGCGCTCCCGGTAGTCAGTCTGTGTGGCGTTGTACTCAGACATCACTTCTACGAACTTGCGTGACAGCGTTGAGTGCTGCAGAGGGAAGAGCAACAGAGGGGGTTCAGAACCTGGCTGCTTCCAGTATCCAAACACCATTTCCAGCCTAGGGGCCACTCTCAAACTATAAGAGAATTCAAGGTGGGCAACAGTGCATGATGAGGCCAGGACAGACCCTGAACCCTGCACCCCAGTCCAGGCTTTTCTCTCAGCCTCCAGGGTTCACTGGGAGTTGTGGCAGACAGCAGCCCCCTCGAGGCCAACACAGGTGCCTGGGCCAGTCCCATGGCAGCTACCTGGCAGGGGACGTTTGCCAACAGATAGCAGCACTGGAGCTGGAACCCCGGGGCCACCAAGCCCATGCCCCTGGCTGTTCCTACAGCAGCACCGATCTGTGGTCTGTCAGAAGAAAGGGGTAATGTGCTGGTAGAGAAGGAGGTCTAGCACAGCAGACAGACAAAACATAGCCCACCTGGTTCTGAACTTGGCTGTCCTGCTGGGAATGGGCAGTGCTGCTGCCCAGCCTTTCCTGCCTGCTGCACCTCCCCAGGCACAGGCAGGGCCAGCCACCAGTCAGGTTGGTGTAGAGCACTGGGGCCGGGCCAAGCAGGCTAGTCTGCGAGCATGCAGCATGCTCTAGGACAGTCCTGTTTTTCCTCTCCATACTGGAGGGCCCAGACATTCCCCATGCCCCCCAAACCTCCCCCAAACTCTGTCCACCCATCCACTTCAGGAATTTCAAAGACAACAGAGCCTTTATAAATTGCATCATAGAATGGTTTGGGTTGGAAGAGGCCTTAAAGACCATCCAGTTCCAACCACCTGCCATGGGCAGGGACACCTCCCACCAGACCAGGTTGTTCAAAGCCCCATCCAGCCTGGCCTTGAGCACTTCCAGGGATGCAGCATCCACAGCTTCTCTGGGCAACCTGTTTCAGTGCCTCACCACCCTCATAATAAAGAATTTCTTCCTTATATCTAACCTAAATCTACTCTCTTGTGGTTTAAAACTGTTACCCCTTGTCCTATCACTACACCCCCTGACCAAGAGATCCTCCCAGCTTTCCTGTAGGGCCCCTTTAGATACCAGAAGACCACTACATGGTCTCCCTGGAGCCTTCTCTTCTCTCTGCTGAGAGCTCTCTCAGCCTGTCTCCATAGAAGTGCTCCAGCCTGTGATCATCCTCATGGCCTCCTCCGGACTTGCTCCAACTGTTCCACATCCTTCTTGTGCTGGGGGCCCCAGAGTACTCCACCTGGGGTCTCAAGAGAGCAGAGCAGAGGGAGAGAATCACCTCCTTGATCTGCTGGTCATACTTCTTTTGATGCACCCCAGGATACAGTTGGCTTACAGTTGCCAGTTTAGACACAAAGATATTCTGTGGGACTGTATCAAAGGCTTTGTACAAGTCACGGTAGATGACATTGGTTGCTCTTCCCTTGCCCCACAATGCTGTCATAGAAGGCCACCAAGTTAGTCAGGCATGATTTGCCCTTTGTGAAGCTATGTTGTCTACCTCCGATTACCTCTCTGTCTTCCATAACCCTTAAAATAAGCTAAAATAGCTCTTTACAGCCCTCCAGCCATTCATAGACAATGAGACTGACCTGTGTTGTGGGTCTCACCACCAAGCTGCCTGCCACTGCAGTGCAGCTAACAAAATCATCTAGGTTGGAAGAGACCTCCAAGATCACCGAGTCCAACCTCTAGAACTCCGCTAAACCATATCACTAAGCTCTACATCTAAACGTCTTTTAAAGACCTCCAGGGATGGTGACTCAACCACTTCCCTGGGCAGCCTGTTCCAGTGACTAACAACCCTTTCAGTAAAGTCCTTCCTAATATCCAAACTAAACCTCCTCTGACACAACTTTAGCCCATTCCCCGTCGTCCTGTCACCAGGCACGTGGGAGAACAGACCAACCCCCACCTCGCTACAGCCTCCTTTAAGGTACCTGTAGAGAGCGATAAGGTCACCCCTGAGCCTTCTCTTTTCTAGGCTGAACAATTCCAGCTCCCTCAGCTGCTCCTCGTAGGACTTGTTCTCCAGACCCCTCACCAGCTTCGTTGCCCTTCTCTGGATTTGCTCAAGCACCTCGATGTCTTTCTTGTAGTGACTCTTGGATTGTGCACTAAGTCACATGGTCTGAATTTTTGGGTAGACCTGCATGGTGCCAGGAGTTGGACTCGATGATCCTTCTGGGTCCCTTCCAACTCGGGATATTCTATGATTTAATGATTGATGGGACTGGCCACATAAACCGCACAGCCTGAATAGTCAGCATCCCACCTGCAGGCGTCAGACTTCTACAAACTGGGGCCAGCCAGTGGTACCCAGATGGGATGGTGCAAGTTGGGAAGCCAATGGTGCAAGGTGGGAAACCACTGGATTGTGTTACCCCAGCCACACCCCCTGCTCATGCAGCCAGACTCCAGGAGCAGGAGCAACAGGTGATGTGGAAAAATGGTGGAGGGAGAAAGAAGAGAAGACAGAAAAGGGACAGGAAAACAAGATATCCAGAAAGGATGAGAAATAATGTAAGGAGAGAAAACTGAGGGTGACTGACAGGATGAAGGAACCCTTGGTAAAACAAAGAACTCTTGGCAAGCCATCAGAACAGCCTAAGCTCACAGTGAGTTATATCCCATGGACAGCTGAAACAAAGGGCTGTGACTGAGCTCTGCCCAGATGGAGGAGGCTTCAAAGCCTGTACATGGGCAGGACAGCTTCAATACAGCATGTCCCTGCACTCCCTGCACTGTTGCTCCAACAGGCCAAACATGCATGACGCACACATGCATTCAGATGCTCCTACCAGGTGTCCATGTGTCCTGAGCAGCCCTGGCCAACACACCCGTACCCCTACCTCCTGGGCACAGTGCTGGAGGCATTTTTAGATACACTTGCATTTGCTTTGCAGCTATTCTAAGTAAGAGGCAGGTCAGCATTTATGGCAGAGCCTCAGCCTTAGCCAATCTTATTCCTCTTCTGCTGGCAAACCTCACACAAAAGACTCTGGCAGTGTCAGCTTCAGCAAGTAGCCTCTGCTTGAGGAGCCCAACCCAAAGCAAGGTCAGAACAGCTCCTGATCATCTTCAAGTCATAGCTAGAAATCCTGCAAAGATGTGATATACAGTTCAAGTGACTCCTGTTCTGCCTTTTCAAAATCATTTTCCTAAAATCCAGTTCATTCTCATTCAGCTGAAAACTACCAACATATGTTGAGCTGCAGCCAAATACAGCCTTAGGTGCTGAATGACACCCCTTTCTGCTAATCAGTATACCACACCATCTCTCTTTTACTTAAGTTATTCAACTTAGTGTTTATTCTGTCAGATTGTTATTTTACATTCCCACAGGCATCCCACAAGTCTATAAAATGCATTTGATTTTGAAAGAACACAGAGTTTCATGAAAAATGCACTAGCAAAAACATTTTAAATGGCTTTTAGTCATTAAATAAAAACTGCTTGAATATTCAGAGTAAATAAAAAGCAAATCAGTATAAGTACCTTACATTTGAAAGAAATTCAAATGCAATTAAAAATACTAAGTAACATTATGAAATGGAGTTGTTTCACCTAGGACAAGTAACAATGTTGGGAAAGCAACCCACTTTGCTGAACCACCAAGATGGATTTCCAAAGAGCTCATGCAGAACCAGCAGTCTCTGGGTATCTTGAGTGCTACAAAACACCCACAAAGCATATACTGAAACCAAGGACCTTGTCCTATAACATTTTTCTATTTAAGAGAAAGATATTTCTGAAGTGCTCATCCTGTGTGGACTCCTGCGGGGCACCCCAGCCTTCCTCCAGAGCTCCCAATGGGGTTTACAGGGGAAGCAGAGTTCCTGCTCCTGAGTTTCCACCAACTGGGTTTCTTTCACAGTGTAAGAACTAGTCCAACCAAGGTGAAAATTTCCACTGCAACAGCTGGATAAACCAAGCCCAAAAGAAATTAAAGCAAAAGCTATTCTGAATAACAAATACTGACAGTTGGAAGAATGAAAATACTAGTGTTCATTCTGCTATGAACTTGAAATAACTTGCATCCCTACAGAAACACTGAAAATATTGTCACCATTTCTGTGAACCTGCCTCTCTGGCAGTATTTCTGAGCTGGGGATACCCTCAGGAGCTGCACAGCTCCCTATGACCCCAAAGTACCTGTATCTTTTTCAGACAGGCAGGGTGATTTATTCAAACTACTGATGTGATTTGTGGACAAATAGGGTGGTGTTAATGTAATGAATTTAGAACATGAAAACATCTTTCCCACAGTGCAGAAACAGTTCAGGAGCCAGGCTGCCCTAGTGGCCAGTTTGCTGGGGCTCCTGGAGTTTGGGACAGCCATTGGCTCTTGTCCTCGTGGAGGACTTCAACTTCTCAGACATATCCTGGACATGCAATACAGCTCAGAGGAAGCAGTCTAGGAGGTTTCTGGAGAGCGTGGAAGATAGCTTCCTGACGGAGCTGGTTGTTGAGCCTACCAGGAGAGGTGCCCCACTAGACCTTCTGTTCACAAACAGAGAAGGACTGGTGGGAGATGTGGTGGTCGGGGGCTGTCTTGGGCAGAGTGACCACGAAATGGTAGAGTTCTCTATTCTTGGTGAAGTCAGGAGGGGGTCCAGTAAAACCGCTGTCTTAGACTTCTGGAGGGCAGACTTTGAGCTGTTCAGGATAAAGGTTGGCAGAGTCCCTTGGGAGGCAGTCCTGAAGGGCAGAGGAGTCCAGGAAGGCTGGGCACCCCTCAAGAAGGAAATCTTAAAGGCTCAGGAGCGGTCTGTCCCCACATGCCCAAAGATGAGCCAGCACGGAAGAAGACCGGCCTGGCTGAACTGTGGCTAGAGCTTAGGAAAAAAAAGAGGGTTTATGATCTTTGGAAAAGAGAGCGGGCCACTCAGAAGGATTATAATGATGTTGTAAGGATGTGTAGGGACAAAATTAGAAAGGCTAAAGCTCATCTGGAGCTCAATCTGACTACTGCTGTTAAAGACAACAAAAAATGTTTTTATAAATACGTTAACATGAAAAGGAGGACTAAGGAGAAACTCCATCCTTTACTGGATGAGAGGGGAAACTTAGTTACCAGAGATGAGGAAAAGGCTGAGGTGATTAATGCCTTCTTTGCCTCAGTCTTTAGCGGCAAGACTAGTTGTTATCTGGATACCCAATACCCTGAGCTGGTGGAAGGGGATGGGGAGCAGGATGTGGCCCTCACAATCCACGAGGAAATGGCTGGCAACCTGCTACAGCACTTAGATGTACGCAAGTTGATGGGCCAGATGGGATCCACCCGAGGGTACTGAGAGAACTGGCGGAAGAGCTGACCAAGATGCTTTCCATCATTTATTGGCAGTCCTGTCTATCGGGGGAGGTCCCACTTGACTGGCGGATAGCAAATGTGATGCCCATCTACAAGAAGGGCCAGAAGGTTGACCCAGGCAACTACAGGCCTGTTAGTTTGACCTCAGTGCCAGGGAAGCTCATGGAGCAAATTATCTTGAGTGTCATCACATGGCACTTGCAGGGCAACCAGGCAGTCAGGCCCAGTCAGCATGGGTTTATGAAAGGTCCTGCTTGACAAACGTGAGCTCCTCCATGACAAAGTGACACACTTGGTGGATGAGGGAAAGGCTGTGGACGTGGTCTACCTTGACTTCAGTGAGGCTTTTGACACCATTTCCCACTTCATTCTCCTCAGGAAACTGTCTGCTCAAGACTTGGACTGGCATACGCTTCGTTGGGTTAAAACTGGCTGGGTAGCTGGGCCCAAAGAGTTGTGGTGAATGGAGTTAAATCCAGTTGGAGGCCGGTCACTAGTGGAGTCCCCCCAGGCTCAGTACTGGAGCTAGTTCTCTATAACATCTTCATCGATGATCTGGATGAGGGGATTGAGTGCACCCTCAGTAAACTTGCAGATGACACCAAGTTAGGTGCATGTGTCGATCTGCTCGAGGGTAGGAAGGCTCTGCAGGAGGATCTGGATAGGCTGGACCGATGGGCTGAGGTCAACTGCATGAAGTTCAACAAGGCCAAGTGCCGGGTCCTGCACCTGGGGAACAACAACCCCAAACAGAGCTACAGGCTGGGAGATGAGTGGTTAGAAAGCTGCCTGTCAGAGAAGGACCTGGGAGCATTGGTTGATAGTCGGCTGAATATAAGCCAGCAGTGTGCTCAGGTGGCCAAGAAGGCCAACAGCATCCTGGCTTGTATAAGAAACAGCGTGGCCAGCAGGTCCGGGGAAGTGATTGTCCCCCTGTACGTGGCTCTGGTGAGGCCGCACCTCGAGTACTGTGTTCAGTTTTGGGCCCCTCACTACAGGAAGGACATGGAGGTGCTGGAGCGAGTCCAGAGAAGGGCTATGAAGCTGGTGAAGGGTCTGGAGAACAAGTCTTACGAGGAGCGGCTGAGGGAGCTGGGACTATTTAGCCTGGAGAAGAGGAGGATCAGGGGTGACCTTATCGCTCTCTACAGGTACCTCAAAGGAGGCTGTAGCGAGGCGGCGGTTGGTCTGTTCTCCCACGTGCCTGGTGACAGGACGACGGGGAATGGGCTAAAGTTGCACCAGGGGAGGTCTAGGTTGGATCTTAGGAAGAACTTCTTTACTGAAAGGGTTGTTAGTCACTGGAATAGGCTGCCCAAGCAAGTGGTTGAGTCACCATCCCTGAAGGTCTTTAAAAGACGTTTAGATGTAGAGCTTAGTGATATGGTTTAGTGGAGTTCTTTTTAGTGTTAGGTCAAAGGTTGGACTCGGTGATCTTGGAGGTCTCTTCCAACCTAGATGATTCTGTGGTTCTGTGATTCTGTGATTCTATGATTGAGTCAGCACCAAGGATAGACTCATGCTCCTGTGGAAGAGGCCAGCATCCTCATCTGCCCCAGGACCACAGCCAGAGGACCAGCCCCGTCCGATCTGCTGGTACACATCCTCACAGGTCTTTCCTGCCTTCATAGCTTCAACACAGCCCAGACAATTTAAGCAGTCAAACATCAGAGTGGTACCCCAGCCCATGTCAATGGACGGGGTAAGAGAGAGCTGTTCCTATGAAGGCTCCAGGTCCAATGAGGCTCTTTTGGCTGGCAATGACAACAGCAAAACCAGGATAAAAGTCCATAATCTTAATGCCTAGATACCACCACTACTCCTACTTTACAACATGCTGACAAGGGTGAACTAGCTCCTAATTTTTTCTTTTACTCAGTGATTTGCTCACAGAAAAGTCTGTACAAATGAGTAAAGCCCTTGTTGCAGAAATACCTACACAAGGATCACACTTAATGTACCAGACATCTAAATCAGATCTCCAGTTCAACCTGTCCCAACTCCCACGTACAAAAGCACTTTTCAGAAGCAGGGCAGCTTCTTTGGGCTTCATTCTAGACAGATCAGAGCATACTGCTGAATGTATGGTAGGAAAAGAGTTTTAAAATGACAATTTTGACACCTTGGTAGGTTTAGCCATTGCAAATTTTTCTCACAGACTGATGATTTAAAATTAGTTTCAATCTGGTTTCTACTGGTTTCCTTGGCTCCAGATAGCATAAGAAAGCGAAGGTGAGACTGGCCACATGCCAGGCCCTGCATGCAACCCCTTCCCACTTTCCTGCACTAGGGAGGTGCAGACACTGGATGGTTCCACTGTACTGTGCTCAGCCCAGGCAGCAATCTGCAGCACCAGCTGCACTGAGGGCAGGCAGGATCTCAGACACTAGGAGAGAGCTGGGAGCAGGGCCAGTTTCCAGGGAGCACAGATGTGCTGCCGAGTGCCCAAGAAGGAGCTGGGAAAGCCAAAGCTCAGCTGGAACAGTGTGAGTGTTCTGCAGGACAGCAAGATGGGCTGCCAAAAGTACCAGTGAGCCTGAAGGAGCCCCAGTGACCAGGGAAATGGCCAAGGCAAGGGTTACATTTTGCTCTTTTGCCTCAGTCCTCTTGGCCTCCTAAAGTCCTCTGACCAGAAGCCAGAGACATGAAGAACTACCCACAGAGCAGGATGTAGGCTATGGGAGAGCTTACACCACCTGGAGATACACAGGGCCATGGGACCTGGCCCATGTCACTGTAAAGGGCCTCTCCATCATCTTCCAAAGACAGTGGTGATCATGGGTGATTCCAGAGGACTGGCAAAAGGTAAACATTGGACCAATCTTTTGGTAAGAGAATCTGGCAAACCTAAGTCTGTTCGGCCTCCCGAGTCCTCCTGGAAGTACAAGAAGATAATTGGAAACAGCCAGTGTAGATTTACCAGGGGCAAATCATGCTGTACTAACCTGGTTGCCTTTTCCAATGAGATGCCTGGCTGTGCAGATGAGAGGAGAATAAAGAATGGTACCATGAGTTTAAGGCCTTCAGCATAGACTCCCACAGTATACTTATAGCCATTTTGATAAGAGATGGGCAGGATAAGGTGGATGGAAAATTGGACTGCTAGACTCAGAGGGTTGTGAAGAGCAATACAAAGTCCAGCAAGTGGCCAGTTCCTAATGACAGTCCCTCCATGTGTGATGCTGGGGACTATATGTTAAAAAGCTTCATCACCAAGCTGGCATGACAGAGTAGAGTGCCTTTTCAGCACATTTTCAGAAGACATCAAATTGGGAATTTGGAAGGCAGGGCTGGCATTCAGGGGGACCTCAAAAGTCTGGAGAAAGGGGCTGACAGGAATTCCATAAATTTCAAAGGGAAATGCAGGGTCCTGCAATGGGGACAGGAATGCACACTGCAGGATGGGGTAGGGGCCAGCTGACCAGAAAGTAGCTTTACAAAAGCTCCTGAAGTGCTGGTGGAGAAAAGACCATGCCCAGGAGTCAGCAGTGAGCAGGAGGACAGCCAGCAGGGCAAGGACAGGGATTACTCCTTCCACCTGCCAATTGTGAGACCACACCTAAAGTGCTGTGTTCTGCAAGGGACTTTCCCATAGAAGTCACATGGGAGTGAATACAGTTGAGGCTACTGACATGGTCTAGGCTGGAGCACAGGACAAATAAGGACAGGCTGAGAGAAGCAGGTTAGGTCAGCTGGAGGTGTCAAAGCTCAGGGGGATCTTAGAATCCCCCTGGGGAAAGAGAAGATGGAGCCAGACTCTTCTTGGAGGTGCACAGTGGCAGGACAAGAGGTGATGGACCTAGCTGGAATATAGGAAATTGCAAAATTTCCTATAGGAAATTTAACTGGAAATCATCACAAGAATGGTCAAACACTGGACGAAGGCCTAGAGGAACCATGGACCTGATGCCCATGACATCTCCATCCTTACAGATACTGAGAATGCTGCCTGACAAGGCCATGAGTAACCTGATATGGCTGGCATGGCTCTGGGGCAGGGACTGAGATTTCCTGACTTCCCCTTACTGATATACTGTGATCCCATGATCAGGAATAAATCTAGATGGCAGATTGCTAGTTGGGCCACTGGCTTGTTGCTGGATGGCAGAGTCCAAGGAGGACACCTGCACTTGCTCAGAGACAGTGCCAGCTGCAATATCTCCATTACACTCCCTGGGGCAGTGAATCTGTCCCATAGCACCAAAAATCTGAAATTGCACAGCAGCGCACCAAATAACAGGGCAACAGCATCAAGGGCCATGAACATTTTCACACTAATTGTATATCCCAGTCAGAAAGTTAAAAATGCAAATGATTAGCAGGGGAGATGCTGGAGTTACCCTGTAGGGAAAGTGGGATCAGCATCATCCCAAATTCTACAACAAATTGGGATGCAGATAACTCCCAACTCAGAGCCAAGTCACTGCCTTACCGTAAGCTCACCCCACACTGTTTCCCTGGGGACAGCTACAACAGTTGTGTTGGCACAGCTCATCCGTCAGGCACTCACAGCCCAGCAGTGCCACTTGCCAGGCCCACAAGAGCTGTCAGCCCTACTCACCTGCAGCACATGATGACGAGCAAAGCCAGCTGTATACTGTTTCACTCTGCTTTGCTTTTCTTTCCTATGTCCTGCTAAAAGCAAGTCCCAGCAATTGTCATTTCCACTTGCTCTTGAAACACATTTCAAGCCTTTCTCTTGCATCTGTTTTGCACAGCATGGTTTCCCCACTGCCTGAGGCTCAGCCATGACAGCCTCTCACTTGTGCAGGGTCTGGAGGATGCTCGGCTTTGTGCTGGAAGCTGCCTTTGGAGAATTAATTAGTTAATGTCACTGTAGTATTGATTAGGCATTGACTGCAGCATAGGGGAGCAGACTACACAAGTGATTAGGCATTGACTGCAGCATAGGGGAGCAGACTACACAAGTGGCTTTATGAGCTGAAAACAAGTAGAAATGCCCCAAATCCTCTTGCTTCCCTGCAAAGGGCTTTGAGAAAGTATGATTTATATTTGTGTGTAAAACCTCTACCAGAGAGGCACAAGAGATGCCTGCATCCCCACGCACAGGCAATGAGGAGCAATGCTGGCAGCTGCTATTTGCATTATCAGTTTAATGGTTTGCTAAAACAAGACCTTTGCTGCAGAACAAGGACTCATCTGTCTGCTCTGAGATATCTTTTTTTTTTTTTTCATTCATGTTTTGCTAGTGTGACCAGAGAGAACAAAGTACCAGAACTCACTCTGAAGCAAAGAGGCAAATGCCGAAGAAGCACTACCAGAGCAACGACTCCATTTTGTACAGTGCTCTTCCACTGAACGCTCACCAGTGTGTTGGCCAACCCACAATAAAAAGTACACAGCAGCACTGTGTGATGGGGAATTAAAGACAAAGTTTCAGCCCAGGGCAAGTTCGTTTTAAGAAGCTGTGACCATGCGACACCTGTTATAGGCTCACAGCCCTGCACCAACCACACAGACACCCCATGCATGCCCTGAACACAGCCTATCACAACTAAGACCATTTGCCCAGCCATCACAGCATGACTAACCCATGGTGAATGACTCAAGTATGGCTGAGCACTGGCTGAAAACACTGCAAGATCACATCACCAACCTGGATGCTGGCAGAGGCCAAGGCCAGGTCTGAGGTCCTGAACTCCCATTGCGGCAGGGATGGGCAAGACAGCTTAAGATACAGAGGGTCAGCACCAGAGTGCAGCAACTAACTTAGCGAAGCTCATGAAGGCTGCACAGAACAATAAGTTGATTTATTAAATAAAAGGTATTTCACTCACACTTACTCCTGGATTCACTTATTTTCTCATGCTCCAAATTCACAAGCTCAAAAACACATATGGCCAGCAGTGTTTGTGTGTGACACATCTTATGAGTCCTCCTCATGTGTCCTGGGATCTGTTACTAGTGGCCACAGACTGGTTTAGGATGTACTTTCTGTGCTCTTCAAGAGCTGACAGAAACACTGGTCTTACACCCTTTCACCCTTACCTGCCTTGGGTCTTTAGGCAGCACAGCTGATACATAATTAGAGAATGATTACAACTGTACAGGACCTTTAGAGGTCCTTCTTATCTGTTCTGGAGTAAGCTGCACAATGGTTTTCTACCTACCCTAAGCTTTCTTAGAAGCTGTATGTATCTGTGCTGGCATCTTGATATCCTTCTGGGTTAGGTGCCATCAACCCATGCCAATCCCTTCTTCCACCATTCCCTCTTCTGCTTCCACCTGTACACGCCTCCATTAAAATTATCTAAATCTTTCTATTACCTGTCTCTAGAGGAACCAAAAGAAAAGCTGTATGGCAAACCCAGACAGAGTGAAGGGTCCTGAAAGACAGCAGGATCTGCTGAGTATGTTCCCAGCCACCACAAACAGGCTGGCTGCTGGCAATCCTGAGCAGCAGTACCAGACTCACCACTTCTACATGACTGGGAAGGCACAGAGATGCTCCTGTTTTCATCAGTCACCAATGCAGATCACCTACCAGGACCAGAGTCAATTGGCTGCCTCTGTATACTGAAATGGTCTCTGCTGAGGGAAGGTGTGCACCAAAAGCAACAGCCCTTTGTATCTTAGATCCCAAATCTTTGAGCACAGAGGTGTCAGGCTAAGTCACCTCAATCTGAGTGCAAAGTGGCAAAGAGGAGCAAAATACTGCATGCTGGACTTCCCACAAAGAAGGTAAGGAGTTCTTATGGACCAGAGAGGACAAAAAAGCACTCGTGCAGCTTTCTGAGGCGTAAACATTTCAACAAGAATCCTTGGTCCTCTGTAGCAAGGACCAAGCAAGTAAACACTCCAGAGAAGTTACAACCAAGAACCACATGTAAGAAGCTGGTAACTTGTGGACTGAGCAGGCAGCTGGGGTCACCTCAGAGTGACCACCTCCTCCATGTACTGGATCTGGCTGGGATGTTAACTTTCCCTGCAGCAGCCCATACTGTGCTGTGCTCTGCACTTGTAGCTAGAACAGCAGTGTTATCACGCCGGTGTTGTGTCTGCTGCTGAGAAGTGCTGGCACAGCATCAGGACTCCCTCTAACCCTCCTAGGAGGTGGGCAAAAAAGTGAGAAAGAAACATCACCAGAGCAGCTGACCTAAACCAAGCAAAGAGATATTCCATACCATATGATGTCACACTCAGCAATAAAAGCTGGAAAAAGGAAGAAGGAGGGAGAGGTGGGCTCTCATTGCGAAAACGTCTGTCCTCCTCCCGAACACCGGCTACGTACGTTGAGGTCCTGCTTCAAGGACATGGTCAAGCATCGCTCATTTGTGGGAAGCAGAGAATAATTTCTTTCCTCTGCACTTCCACATAGCCTTGTTTTGTTTTGTTTTGTTTTTTCCCTTTCCCCCTCCCTTTTCCCCTTTCCTTTTTTTCCCTTTAGTTAAATTGTTTAATTAATAATAATCTTTCCTTAATAATTATTTTTTTCCCTTTTACTAAATTATCCTTATCTCAACCCATGAGTTGTTCTTTCCTTTACTTCTTCCCCTCCTCCTCTAAGGAGGGGGAGTGAGAGAGCGGTTGTGGTGTTCAGCTGCCTAGCACGGTAAAACCACTACACCCCAGCACAACCACTGTGACAGCTGCACAAGAGGTGGTTTACATGGTCGAGGCCAAAAGTGAAGCTTTCAGCCTATACATGAGTCAACAGCCAGTAGCTTTATAGACCAGGCTGCTTTAGTGAGGGCAGTGCTGAAGTCAGACCCAATGCTGGGGTGCAGCAGCACCCAGATTGTCAGTCATGGCTTCAAACACTCAACTGTCTGGCCCAGATAACCCTTGCACAGCAGGGCCAGATAAATCCACCTTAATTGTGGGTCTGCTGGAGGATCACCCCAAAGGCAGCAGTAGCTCAGTGCATGAGGAAGGGAGAAATGATGCTTGCTGGTTTGGTTGGGATAGAGTTAATTTTCTTCATAGTTGCTGGTAAGGTGTTATGCTTTTGGATTTGTAACGAAAACTGTGCTGATAACACACCAATGTTTTAGTTGTTGCAGAGCAGTGCTTACATGAAGCCAAGGACTTTTCAGCTTCTCATGCTGCCCTGCCAGTGAGGAGGGTGGGGGTACACAAGAAGCTGGGAGGGGACAGGACATCTGACCCCAACTGGCCAACGGGGTATTCCATAACTTAACGGCATCATGCTGAACAATGAAGCTGGGGGAGTTGGCCAGGGTGGCTACTGTTGCCTGGGGACTGGCTGGGCACTGGTTGGCTGGTGGTGAGCAATTGCTATTTGCATCACTTGTTTTAGTTTGGCTGAGTTTTTTTCTCCTCCCCCCCCCCCCGTTTTTTTTTCTTTTTTTTTTTTTTTTTTTTAATTTTGTTTTCTTATTTTCTTTTTTCTTTTTCTTATTAAACTGTCTTTATCTTGACCCACAAGTTTTCTAAATTGCCTTTCCAATCCTCTTCCCCCACCATCCCACCATGCTGAAGTGTGCGAGCAGCCGTTTGATACTCAGCTGACAACTGGGGTTAAGCCACAACACTGTGTTATATCCCATGCTTGAGAGAGCCCTTGCAGACACACTTCCCCACTGTGCCCATGGCTTGGGGCACAACAGGCATGGGGGACTTGGGGCTAGGAGAACAACATTGAGCACACCTAATGCCTTTCTAAAAGGGCTTGATACCTCCTGCCACAAGAGCATCCAGCAGCTGCCCACAGGGAATAGGACCATATGCTGATGGAAGGGGGTGCTGCCAGAGAGGGACCCTCCCCACAGGCTAATGGGAATCATTGCCATTGCAGACCTGAGGAGCAACTGAAGTCAAAAGCATCCAGAACTGCACACACCACCCCTTGTCACAAGGTTGGCTAGGCTGAATAAAAGCAGCCCAGTGCTGTCAACTTCTATTATGCGTGAACTCTCTGAGATCTGGTATGGGAGTTTTGCCCTTCAAGGGCTCAGTGCCTCCCCTTAGCTAGAAATGGAGAAAGCCACCCCACAACAGCAGGACCTGCAGGAACAGCTCAGAAAAAGAGGCTTAGCTCTTTTAGATTAGTGAGCACATCACCAAAATATTTTTTCTCATATCACCTTTGAAAGCTTTCACATATTTATCAGAAAAAAAATGAGGTTAGGGATGATTTACTGGCAGGTACATGTTTTTTTTCTCTTCTCAAAGCATTAGGGTTCTGTTTGCTTGTCCATCTCCAGTTAAGATTTGTGCAGCAGGAAGCTGCTCCACAGAGGACAATATGTGAATGACAGGAGAAGATCTCATTAAATTATTCATGTAATCAAGTCTCTAACTTTCCTTCTGGGAGATGGAGGATCCAAAGTTATAAAAAATCATGTTCTTTTGAAATCACTTCCCCACGCAAATTAGCCCATATTTTCAGCCCATTACTGAGTAGTATGGCCAAGTTACACCATCTGTAAATGAAATACTTTTTTGCTTTGTACACTTCTTCTGGAGATAATTTATCTTGTCTTTGTCTAGTGCCATTTCATCAAGTTAAACTAGTTCAACTTTTAGAACACAAGATGTGGCCAACAATGTATAGACTTAATGTACAGACCTGGAGTTAACAATGTGCTACTAGGTGCAGTGCCAGGAACCACCTACCCTCCTGTGCATGCCACAGACAAAAGAGTATAGCAGCTCTGGTCAGCACTAAGGCTGGCAGATGTGCTGGAGCCAAAATGCCAACACATACCTATGCCTGATCCAGATAAATCTGCACCACTGGCTGATCCAACAAAGCCACTGGAGCCATGGCTTAGGTCTCTCCTTCCTCCATCCCAATGTACCCTGCAATAATGGGACACCCAAGACAGTGCACAATTGCATAACTTCAACTTCCAGGCAAATTCTGTAAAAGAATGTCCCATTTTTTAACTGTACATGTTATTTAGGAACCAAAGCCCTGGCTTCAAAAGCAGTTGGAGACCAACGATAACCCTGTCTTATGAGACCTCAGGTCATCAGTGGTCATCAAATGCTTCTGTGTTAACTTGAGACCTTTGAAAATTCCACAGGATGTCCAAGTGGGGTGTGATGCTTGCTCATCTCCCCTGCCGCCCAGTTCACCACTATGTCCTTTCCCTCAGCACTTCTCAGGTGCTTTGCACAGCTCTCCCTAGTCGTGTCTGCCTGCTGTTTCCTGAAGGAAACTTTCTTTTGACAATTTCTGCCAAGTTGTCCTTGCCATGAGCAACCCTGTTGATTGTGCTCTCTGTTGGTGTTTTTGAAGTCTAGTACTATAACCCACTGCAGACATCACGGAGATGTTTGTGATCTGTCCTCTCAGGCCAGGACCTAAGCAGTGCTCAGCAGAGCCACCTGCAGTGGCTGTAATCAGCTGTTTGTGAGAGAAAAGCCTCTCTACGAGGCACTCCAACATATCTTTGATTAAACATTTCATAGAATCACAGAATGGTTTGGATTGGAAGGGACCTTAAAGACCATCTAATTCCAATTCCTCTGCCATGGGCAGGGACACCTCCTACCAGACCAGGTTGCTCAAAGCCCAATACAACCTATCCTTGAACACTTCCAGGGATGCAGCATCCACAGCTTCTCTGGGCAACCTGTGCCAGTTCCTCACCACCCCCACAGTAAAGAATTTCTTCCTAATGTCTAATCAAAATCCACCATCTCTTAGTTTAAAGCCATTACCCTATCACTTACACTCCCTGATAGTCCCTCCCCAGCTTTCGCATAGGCCTCCTTTAGGTACCAGAAGGCTGCTTTATAGCAAGATCTCCCAAGCTACTTCTAGGCTGTTTTTTGACTTTGAGGGGAGTAGAAGGGGAATTATTCAGAATTATAGAATAATTCAGCCTTAAAATGACTTCAGGAGGTCATGAAGCCCAACCTGCAGCTCAGAGAAGGATCAGTGACTCCCAGTTTCTAGTGCATGTTGTTGGACCTACAGAGCCCTGTGTCCCTTAATCCCCATATCTTGTAAAGCCAACATTACCCATCTCCCTTGGCTGCAGACAAGAAGCAAGAGAAGCATGACCCCTAATCAAAACTGAGCACAAAGCAGCCTCGGTACCTACTTGGGTGGAGGAAAGGGAGGTGCACCCCTTCATGCCTCAGTCTCATTAACAAAACTGAGTTCAGCATGTTAACGTAACATGTTCAGTTCTTATGGAACAATCCCTGGATAACCTCATTAAGAAGCCCACTGAAAGAAGGTGCATGTTATTGGTGGTTTCACTGGAACAAGAGGGAGAATTGCATCAGCCCTTCAAGTCTAACATTCCACAGTCTGCAAGGCCACACAGAGGTAGAGCCTCAAACACAGCCCCAGCAGGGAAGAACATTTCCAACAGGCTGCAGGCTTGCACTCTGGCAGATAACCCATCTTTTTAGACTAAGTGAAAACCCTCTCCAATGACACCAGGACAGAAACTCACCTGAGTTTTCCTTATCCTCAGGTCAGCAGATGACCTGTTCAGTCCTTCTTCTTGTTCAATGCTCTGCTCAATACCTGATTAGGGAAGAAAGACATGGATTATTTTAGGCTGTTTAGAGAAGAAAAAGAGATTGTATGGCCAAGTGATTTTAAAAGATGGAAGCCTGTGAACTGGGGAGCATTTGGCACTGAGCAATCCCCAGTTTCTGACTCCAGCCTGTTGGTTTAGCTGGACAGCACAGCATCATTCCATTAACACAATGCACACATTCCACTTCTAACCTGCTCCCGCCATTTTCAGCAATTACCCATTCAGGCAGGAGGAATCAATGACTCTGTCTCCATAGGAGTGACGGGGGCTTAGGCAGGGTGCAGGACTGTGCCCAGGCACCCAGGCATAAAAGTGTCACAGGCGCTCTGACCAACATGAGTCCTCTTCACCACCAGCTCCTGCAGCTTCACCCGCACATGTGGTCAGGCATGTCAGGCAGTGTCCCTCCCCAGCTTTCATATAGGCCTCCTTTAGGTACCAGAAGACTGCTTTATAGCAAGGTCTCCCAAGCTACTTCTAGGCTATTTTTTGACTTTGAGGGAAGAAGAAGGGGAATTATTCAGAATTATAGAATAATTCAGCTATAAATGGACTTCAGGAGGTCATGCAGCCCATCCTGCAGCTCAGAGAAGGCATGCCAGACAGTGTTAATGAAGACTCAGAAGGTGAGGGCACTCAACTCTCTGGCAAGCACTATCTGTTACCTGCATTACAGCTGTGCCTGGCCACAGGACTGACTCAGTGCTGTCAAGAGCATTAGTCACTCCCAGGCTGGTAAGCAAGGGTTTCAGCAAAATTGATGTGATGCTCAGCTCTGATACTTTCTGGTATTCAAACAAAATGGAACACAGTGCTCTTCTCCCCCTGCTATGCAGGATGAGGAAATACAGAGTTAAAATATCTCTGCAGAATACCAAAGCTCAAGACTTTTCCAGGGGCCCTATAAACAGCAGGTCAGCCCTGCACAGGAGAGACCACAATGCCCAGGCTGGAGAGCGGGCCTCATCTTGCTTAACATTCCCCTTCAGCAAAGCAGAGATTTGTTCTTTTAATTATGCCATAGTACAACTAACTGAGATTAATTTTTCACTTGCCCAAAGACCACAAATAACAGCACAAAGGAGCACCACGCAACTCAGTGTCCCACTGGGGCCCAGGCAGCGAGAGGGCATGGTGTTGCACGGTAGGAGGTCTGCCACAGAGCAAGGCAGTGCAAATCTCCTCATGGTCAGCTCAGAACATGCTAATTCCATAGCTCCTACGTTACAATCTTTACAGGGAGTTAAAAAGCCTGGAAGAAAGCTCCCACCAGCAGGCTGGCACAGTGTACAGAGCTACATGCCTCCCAGTAGACCAGCATGAGCTGGTGGCACTCCCTGAGTTAGGCTGAAATGCCCCATTCCTGATGTAGGCATCCCCACAGCTCTCCAGGCCTGGCCCTGGCATCCTCCATGCTGCAGCACAACCTGCGAGCCAGGCAACAGGACAGGTCCCTCCTGCAGCAGGGGCTCCCCAGGGCCAGCCAGTGCATCAGGGACACCACCAGCAATGTGGGCATTTCTGTGCTTGCCATGTGCTGGCCAGTGCAGGTGGCCCTGCAGCACACTCTGCAGACAGCAGCAGCACCAAAACTTCTAAGGAAGACTGGGCCTAGGGAACATATCATGGTGCTTGCAGAGGGAGTCATACAGCACTGTGTGCTCCAGGGAAGTGCTAGAGAATATCAGCACAAATTCTGCATTTCCTCCTATTCTCTTCTGCAACAAGCGTCTGTATCTGGGGATATGTTGAAAGGTTCCATCCCACACAACCAGACAGCCATGGCACTTCTCACATGCATACCCCTGCCTGGGAGAGTGACTGGATGCTGCCTGCACAGCATGTTACATCAGCAATTGGTCTTCCTCAGCATTTGTCATAAATCATTCCCTGTTCCCAAGGAACAGTATTGGCAAACATCGTACATTTATAATAATTAATAAAATCACATTTTCCCAAGAAGTTGATAATTAGAATTAGCCACTGCATGAGCAATATCTCTCCTAAAGAAGTCAATCCATTGTCAGCAGATGGTGTTTTTGATCATTCATGACTGTTTTCTTTCACTGATCATGCTGGCCAGTAGGTGATTTGAGACAATGAACAAGGACTAACAGTCTGCTTCTCCAGGTAAATACAGTACTGGTGAGTCTTTTCTGGAAGAAGGAAACAGGAATCAGAGCCTGTTCTGCAATTCTTCAGGCTCTCAAATCCTCTTAAAAAATGTATGGAAAATATCTTTTTTGATGCAATAGCATAAAAACCTGTGATTTATAGAGTATGTTTTATGTCCCCAAAAGAAACCGTTAGTGCTCAGCTCTTCTTCCAGTGACTGCTGTGAAGTCTGAAGTAACCACAGCAGCAGCAGCAGCTGGTGCCACTGTTCTGTTTGGAGGGAACATCAGTGAGGCACCTCCCAGAGTCCCCCCTGAATAAACTCTGTTCTGTGACTTTGCACAGGGAGAGCTCCTTGGGTACTCAGGATGCGGGCTTGCAGGCATCACTGCAGCAGGACATACTACACCCTGACCCCATCTAGGCTCCAGGGATCTCAGTACTGTGAGGCTCCCCACCCAGAGGGGCCCTGCTTCTTTGGAAGGGATCCCCTGGTCTGCAGAACACATAAGCTGGTACCTCAGTTTCCATCCTGGGTCTAGGTGAGATCACGTCTCAGGAGGACAGAGGGAGCAAGGGAATAACAGAGGTATAAGTGTTCCTCCTGGCATCCAGACAGGCCACAGTCACACTAGCGCAGACAAATCTGACAAATAGCATTGGCCACATCCAAGTCCTACATGACTGCAGGGCTCCCATGAAACCTCAGGATCAAGGAAAATGCTGTTGGTGCAGGGGAAGCACCCACTCCTTGCCCAGCCCTTCAGGTACAGCCAGTCTCCTGCAATGAGCTCTTCCAAATCCCACATGGTCCCAAGACCAGTGCGAACAAATTCGAGCCCTGCCAGTGCAACCTGTCTCCTGCCCCGAGATGCCACCATCCCTGGGGTCTGATCTCGGGTACTCAGGCTCCCTCAGCAAAATGGGCTCAGACAAGAGCTCCAGTGCAACCACAGCCATCTGTAGGTTGACGGCCACATCGTCCTCTCTCTACTCGTCCTCTGAGATTGATTCTTCTGACTGCAGAAACTGTGAGTCACACCGCGCTCGGTCCCCATGCCACCCATGGCAGAAGACACACCAAAGACAACGGAGCATGCTTATGAGACAGGACAACCTTATCCAGGCCCACAGCTTCTTTCTCGCCCACAACCAGCCCCACAGAGCCTCTGCACTGGGACTCTATGGCAGCACAGCTGGGATAGCAGGAGGCTCCACTGCTCAGCGCAGAGCTGTCCTGCTGCCACTGGTGAGGCAGTCTGCACTGCAGATGGAAAAGCAAGCGATGACGAGACCAGCCCTGGCAACCCCTTTGGCCTTGCCACAGGTGTGCCTGGAGCCCAGGCACACCAGGAAAGCCCAATGGCCCGCTTGCCAATGCTGGCATTGGCTGGCCCAAGATTCCGCAGCAGAGACTTGTGCACAAGCCTGCTGGGCACTCATGTCCCTGTTCCCTCACCTTTGTCCTGGGACAGAGACTCAATGGGGTGACTTCATAAAAGGCAAATAGAAGTAGCTACAGGATGCTAGAGAAGGGATGGTGATGCACATTCCCAGGTGATCCCCATAAAGCAAAGCCAGAAGCCACCTCTGGCTGTCCCTTCCCCGAGTTGCCTGAGTACACACAGATAGGACCGGGCTGCAACAGGGCTCTGTTTGTAACCTGCCCTTTTCTACCTAAAGAAAAACACCCCAAAATTCCCTTGGCCTGCAACAAACACCAGCTGCTGCTGGCACAGGCTTGAGATCATAGCCAAGGACCCATGGTAAGCTGAGCCAAGCCAACAGGCATTTCTGGTCATGGCACATCCCCAAAACCTATCTTATTTCCACACTCAGCACACAGCTCATTCTGAATGTGATCACTCCCCAGCAAAAGTAATTTCTTGGTAGATGGAGAAAATGGAGGGTAAATCAGATGTTCCAGGTGAGATTGGACCCATGGGGCAGCATGTGCCCACTGGGGTTTAAGGTTACCCTTGCTGTCAGGATGAGTTTGTGTGTGGTTAAGAGAGCTGAGACAAGTGAATGTTACAGCACAAGAGGGATGAGTAGGCAGTGCTGGCCTTGGGGACACAGAGCAGGAGGCAGGGAAGCATCCTGAGCACAGGAGGGCAGCAATGGTACCCCCTCCATATGCTGAACCTGCCAGCCCAGAGGCTGTAAGGCAGGAGTGCAGTGGGCATACCCCCTTTCCTGATGCTCCATAGCAGCATCACAGGCAAATACTCACTCTTTAGCTTGGAGCGCACTTTGTTTGCTGTCTTTTTTATGTCAGACATCAGCTCTTCCAGCTCTTCCTTTGTTTCTGAGGAGAAAGAAAAAGAGCAAACATGGATGTGTTGTAGACACTGCTAAAATCTATCCCCCAGTCCCATAGTCTATGGGGCCCGGAGCTGACAGCACTGCCCCTTCCTGGCTGGCAGAGTTGGTGGAGCACCTCCACTCCATGGACCCAGACAGATTCTCCTCCCAAGTCCTCCTGGCAAGCCCTCCCCAGGCCATTATAAATGGCTATGTCTTCCTCAGGGAAAGTCTGGTGCTCCTGTGCTCACTTTCCCTTTGCTCATCAATAGGGATTTAGCTCAGCCATGCCTAGGCTCTCTTCTGCCCTGCGGCCAGCAGCTATCATTGACACTGTCTTAATAATAGCCAGTTTGTGCATATTCGCTCCCCAGCCTGAATTCACTTCTTTTGGCAAAAATCTGTGAGCTGCAGTGGCACAGTGCCAGGAAACACTCCCGGTCCCACAGCCCGTGTCTCAGAAATGGCTCTGGGGAGCACAACAGCAGCAGGACTGTAAAACAATTCTCGTATTTCAGTGTGCAGGGACACAGCAGATGCAAATAAAAACAACTGCAAGCAAGTCCTTTCTCTCTGTACTCATTTACATCCCCATGTATGCACATCCTCCTGTGTGACCAGGCCAAAGCACTGTGCATGTGGCTTCAGGCTCCCACTGGGAGAACAGCCCTGTGAAGTGACGGGAGCCCATCACTGAGTCCCTGTGTATTTCCATGTCCTTCTCTCCAAGATTGCAAAGGCTTTTACAGCAGTGACTCTCCTGGGCTGTCAGGAATATTGACTTGGGTACAGGGAGAAGGAAACTAAAGCATATGACAAACTTGAGAGCAGTAAATCAGCTGAGAAAGCTCTGATTAACTGAAGAGGTTTGGCACAGGACTATCTATCCTCTCTTATGTGCAAATGTCAGAAATCAGGCAGTAATGCTCTGAACTCATTAAAAACACTGCAATTACTATAATGTCTCTAGACACTTGTGTCTTGTAGGACTTTTCTCTGCATTACCACAGCATCTCAAGCAACCATCCCTGCTTGGCAAACCTGGATAAGAGCAAAGCTCCTTGATCTCCACCATGAACCTCTCCCAGAAACCAGAATATCCTTGATGAAGCTGAGATGTGCAACTCATGGTCCCGTATTTCAGAAGTTGCCAGACCCAGGCAAGAACCGCAGCAAAGCTGGAGCAGGTCACACGCCTCCTGTGCCCAGCACACAGGTACCCACCCATCTGTGCTCAGCCTGCACAGACCTTTGCTCCATGCACCTACAAAAAGGGCACATGGCAAGAAACTCCTGCACTCCAACAGCATCCCACCTCAGCATGGGACCAGCACATAGGTGCAGAGTTGTCACAGTCAGTCCCTCTCTGTGCTCATCCATGGGCTTGTGGCAGTTAAGCTATCTTAACAGGGTCATAACCCTGACCTGACCGTGAGACCAGCTGACCCCAAAATTCAGCTGCAAGACCAGCACATAACAGTGTCTCAAGATGCAGATACTTAAGAAAGTACAAACTACCTGCCATTCAAATATGATTTCTCAGAAATCCTGCTATGCTACTACTCCCTCTTGATTTTGAGGGGATCAAGACTTAATTAAATAAAAAAAAACTTTAATAGAGTCTAGCCACATTAACTGAGTCATTTCAATGATTGTGGTGGCTCTGATGCTGTACGCTTCTAGCTGGCAGTCACAGGCATAATTAGAAAATCATGATGATGGGAATGTACTGGGGGAAGGTCACATCCTATTGATTCTTGTACACTTTTCTGACTCAGAGATAAGCTTCAGCAGTGTTAGGAAAATGAGGAAATGAGCATGTCTGCAAATACTTTCTCCCATGCTCCAGGTATTTCTAAACAAACCAACACAGCAGCCTCACTGGAGAAAGCAGTATGATTACATATTAGATACAGATCAAGCTCAAAGGCACGGAAAGTAAGAGAACATTTTCAGTTTGAGTTCTCATTTAAATGACTCCTTTTTTTCCCCCCTTTCTTGAAAGAAGCTGTATGTGATAACCAAACCAGCCTGAGCTGAGTAACTCCATATAGCAGGACAGGCTGTGGCCAGGTGACAGGGAAGCAGCTCTGTAGACAAAGACCCTGGAGTGCTGTTGGACAAGGGCTGCCATGAACACAAGGACAGTTGAGAGCTGGATTTGTTCACCTGGAAACAGGAACGTGAAGGGGGATCCCACTGCTATCTGCAACTGCCCAGCAGGAGGGAGGATAGAAGCTGGAACCAGACTCTCCTTAGAGGTGCAATGGAACAGGACAAGCAGTGATGGAACATGATGCGACATGGGAATTTCCAATTAGATTGGAAAAGATTGTCATTGTGAACACAGTCTGGACTCAGAGATGATATGGGACGTCCATTCTTAGAGCAATTCATCACATGGCTGGACATAGGCCTGAAAAGCCTGACCTAATGGCCCTGCTGGGGTGCACAAGACCAGGGGCCTCCAGGGGTTGCTTCCAACCTGTATCCATCTTTGATCTGATGAAACAATTTCTTGTAATTCACTGCCAAGTACTTTCCCCTTCCCCTGTTGATCTGGGGTGAGGGATTGTACTGGGTCTGGCTGGGATGCTAACTTTCCCTGCAGCAGCCCATACTGTGCTGTGCTCTGCACTTGTAGCTAGAACAGCAGTGTTATCAGGCCGGTGTTGTGTCTGCTGCTGAGAAGTGCTGGCACAGCATCAGGACTCCCTCTAACCCTCCTGGGGGGTGGGCAAAAAGTGAGAAAGAAACATCACCAGGGCAGCTGACCTAAACTAACCAAAGAGATATTCCATACCATATGATGTCACACTCAGCAATAAAAGGTGGAAGAAGGAGGAAGAGGGGAGTGGTGGGCTTTTGTTGCAAAAACGTCTGTCCTCCTCGTGAACACCGGCCACGTGTGTTGAGGCCCTGCTTCAAGGACGTGGTCAGGCATCGCTCACTTGTGGGAAGTAGAGAATAATTTCTTTCCTCTGCACTTCCACATAGCCTTTACTTGTTCTGTTTTTGCTGTTCCCTTTCCCCCTCCCTTTCCCCTTTCCCTTTTTCCCTTTAGTTGAATTGTTAATTAATAATATTTCCTTAAATATATATGTATTTTTCCCTTTAATTAAATTATCCTTATCTCAACCCGTGAGTTGTTCTTTCCTTTACTTCTTCCCCTCCTCATCTGAGGAGGGGGAGTGAGAGAGCGGTTGTGGTGTTCAGCTGCCTAGCACGGTAAAACCACCACCACAGTAATGCCATCTGCTTGCAGTGGCACCCACAGTACCAGCAGCTCAAGCAGGTGATGGGCCAGACGATAGGTGGAGGGGCACGGGACAGGGGGTTGCGCACTTTTGTGGGCAAGGCTGAAGCTGCCTTTCCTCAACACATTTTCAACAGAACAGCAAAGAGAAAACACTCCTTCTGTATGGCTTCCAGTCACAGGACTTGTGAGGATTACTTGGCGATCTGGCAGGCACAGGCTTCCCAGACAATTATTTTCACATTGATGGCATCTGTTTAAGCGACTCACTCAAGCCTATTGAACTGCTCATGAAGAGTAACATTCAGCAACAGGATGATGAACTACCACAATATCACCGCTGCTCTGGCCAAGGCCATCCTGCAGCAGCAGGCACAGTACAAAGGGACAAGGTGTGCTGCCCAATGGCAGGGCCAGGCTCCCTGCACCCCACACACATCCCAGAGGTCAGAGCTGCTGCCCTAGGGCCAGGTCCCATTCCTTGAATGGTGGAATAGCAGAATATCCCAAGTTGGAAGGGACACCCAAAGATCACCGAGTCCAACTCCTGCTGGCCTGGAGCACAGAACAGGGATGTCCAATGGCCACAAGCAGCATGGGGCCACATCCCCAGTCCGACTTGGGAGGCAAGAGGAGGCTCCCACATGGGACGCTTTCAAGGGACTTCTGCCTACAGCCAAGCGCTGGACACTGAAGTTCATTGATAATGGAGGGGGAAAAAGTGATCTGGACAGCAGCAGTGGTACAGCAAGGGCACAACAGCACCAGATCTTCCCTTCAAAGTTAATCATGGGTGACTGAAATCCACTCACCTTTGTGCTGGGAACCTGCAGCACTTCTGAGCATCACCCCAACAGTGATTTCATACACACAGTACGGTTCTCAGGCACCTGAGCTTCCTCACTTGTTTGTTATTTGGATTAATGAAACATCACCTCTTGTGACCTGGAATTCTTTACTAACAACCAACCAACACAATTAACAAAAGCACAATTTTATACTAACTCATACCTCAGTTAACTAACAAAGCCAGAAAAAAACGATCTTTTTGGTAAAGATTTAACTCTTGCAATAAAAAATTAAATAAAATCCTGACCACAGTTCCCACAAGGACATTTTTTAAAAAACTAACCTCTCTTGTCTCAAAACTCTTCCTTCGTTTCTTGCAGGTTATCCTTGGTGTGCCTGCTTATGTTGGCATTTACATTTGCAAAACATTGGATAGTTCTGCAGAGTGCAAACAAAGATGAAGCACAGGACCTGGCGATGGCCTGGCAGCCCACACAAGTGACCTGGTCTCTGGACAAGCCACAAGCAAGATGGAATCCTCCCTGGGGACCTACAGAGCTGGTTGGAACTTCTTCTACAGTGTTTTATGGCCTTAAAGTAATAAAAACATCAGGAGACTGGCTAGAAAGGCTATTTCAGCCACAAGCCTTCACACAGTTGTGTGGAATGAGCAAAGACAGAAAATTCCCGGGCCCCCCCCCCCCGGGGCGGGGGGGGTGGCAAATCTCAGGACAGAGTGAGAGTCTGGCCAAAGCTGACTGAGATGCCATGTGCCCAATGCTTCTATAGCCTTGGAATGTGCTACACATTATTTGCTTCATCGGCAATCACTCTGGCTGTTTTTTTATAATACAGCAGCACAAATTATGAGGTTGAATTTTGCTCATAAAAAAAGCATTTTGTTTTTGTGATTAACTTGTCCAAAAGGTGGAGGAAACAGAGACGGTGCAGCTCAGTGCAGCCCAGCTTGCTGCATTTCCTCCCTTTTGGAAACTGGTGGGACTTGATTTTCTTTCCAATTACTCAGAGACAAAAGCAACAGGTTTTGTCTGGTGATGAAGAGCTAGAAGTGAAGGGGAGCCGTGCAAATGCCATAACCCAATCTGGACATTTGTGTGAGCTGGAGTTCAACCCATGTAACACCAGGGCTCCCAAGGCCTGTCCCACTTGTGGAGCCACCTAACAGGACAGCCACAGCAGAACAGTTTATGTCTAACAGCAAACTGGAGCCATAGCTTGTCTCTGGTAACCCAAGCCTATCACATCAAAAGCCAGGTACTCCAGTCTGCGGCTCCATAGGACCTGCCCTGATGTTTAGAGAGTAGAGTACAATGAAGATCATAATTCCATTTGCATAGTGGTGAGACCCTCCCAAAATGTGGCTTAAAGCAGATAATGAGTCTGATGAAACTGCAGCAGCTTTGTACAGAAGCATTGGTCTGGTGTGCGCTGTGCATGGGAGGGCAGACATTTGCTGTCAGGGGCTTCTCCAGGGGCGCTGAATCAAGACAGAAAGATTTAAGATAACAAAAAGCTCTGAATGGCTGCTCCCACTGTCTGCAAATGCAACCATCCAACAAACATGAGTGTGAGAGGTCTCCAGCCCTGCTAGCAAATGCCATTCCAGGAGTACTCCTCTGGTGAATAAGCAACCTGCTCCTTCCGTGTCCACGAGCTGGGTGGATGCGTCCTTCCAGCCTTCCCCAGGCAGTGTAGACAGCAGCGGGATAGGGACCCAGAGCAGAGCTGACCTGATCTTCAGCAGGCAAAGGTACCATGTGCAGCTGATCAGATCTATTTTTAAAATGCCTTGCTGAACTGCAGTAATTGTATTATCCTCCTTTACTTCTCTGTTGATCAAATTCCACTTCAAGTAGTCCAGTAGTCCATTATTTTGCCCAGAAACAATGTCAGGTTTATCAGTCAATAATTACCCAGCTCATTCCTTTTTTTTTTTTTTTTTTTTTTTTTTAATTAATGCTGTGCCACCTTCTGAGCTCCTGGTGCCTATCAGGTATTCAGAGACTTATTGGAAATCAACAATAATGGCAGCAGCACCATCTTACTCAACTCTTTGAAAGCTTTCTAATCAATGATTGCAGGTACATTAGATCCAGCAGGGTCTATTTTTGGTACCTAACGTTTAGCAACCATCCAAATTGCTGTGAGAATGTAAGAATTTAATCATCATAATATATCATGTTATCTCAAACATTCCTAAAAAAGCATTTCCCTTACATTTCCATCTTTTCTGCATTATTCAACCATTTTCATTTACTACTGCACTAGAACCACTGATAGTTTTCTTTTTTGTTTAAGGACATTTGAGTGACATCCATAAGTGACACCCCTCTATAAGAAGGGTCATAAGGAGGACCCCCAAGTCGAGAGTCTGTGGGTGAGGATTAAAGGGCAGGCCAACATGGGTGACACTGTGGTGGGTGTTTACTACAGGTCACCAAATCAGGAAGAGGAAGCGGATGAGGCCTTCTACAGGCAGCTGCAAGTTGCCTCATGTTTGCAGGCCCTGGTTCTTCTGGGGGATTTTAACCACCTCAATATTTGCCAGGGAGACAACGCAGCTCAGAACAAACAGTCCAGGAGGTTACTGCAGAACATTGCAGATAACTTCTTGATGCAGGTGGTAAGTGAGCCAACAAGGAAGGAGAGGGGCACTGTTGGACCTGGTACTAATAGAGATGGTCTGGTTGGAAATGTAAAGGTTGAGGGCCATCTCGGCTGAAGTGATCATGAGATGTTGGCGTTCAAGATCCTGCAAAGAGGAAGCAGGGCAAAAAGTAGGACTGCAACCCTGGATTTCGAGAGCTAACACTGAACGCTTCAGGGACCTAACTGGAGGAATCCACTGGGACAGGGCCCTACAGGGAAAGGGGGTTCAGGCTAATATTCAAACACCACTTCCTCCAAGCTCAGGATCAGAGCATCCCTATGAGAAAGAAGTCAAGGGGGAAGAAAGGGGGCAGGAGACCAGCATGGGTGGGCAAGGAGCTCTTGGGAAAACTTAAATTGAAGAAGAACGTGTACATGATGCGGAAGAAGGGACAGACCACTTGGGTGGAATATAGGAACATTGCCAGATTGCGCAGAGAATGCAGGGATGCAATGAGGAAGGCCAAGGCCTGGTTAGAATTAAATTTAGCAAGAGACATCAAGGATAACAAGAAGGGCTTCTTCAAATACATCAGCAACAAAAGGAAGACTAAGGAAAATGTGGGTGCACTGCTAAATGAGGCGGGTGCCTTGGTGACAGCGGATACAGAGAAGGTGGAGTTACTGAATGCCTTCTTTGCTTAAGTCTTCACTGCTAAGGCTAGCCCCCATGCACTACTGAGCCCAGAAACAACAGAAAACCTGGAGAGAGGAAGACTTTCCCCTGGTTGAAGAGGATTGGGTTAGAGGTTGTTTAGACAATTTAGATGCCCGCAAATCAATGGAACCCAATGGGATGCACCTGAGTGTGCTGAGGGAACTGGAGAGCATTATTGCTAAGCCTCTCTCTATCATCTTCGAAAAGTCTTGGAGAACAGAAGAGGTGCCTGAGGACTGGAAGAAAGCCAACATTATTCCAGTCTTCAAGAAGGGCAAGAAGGAATACACAGGTCAGTCAGCCTCACGTCCATCCCTGGAAAGGTGATGGAGCAGCTCATCCTTGAGGATATCTCTAAGCACGTGGAGAAAAAGAAGGTGATCAGAAGCAGTCAACATGAATTCATCAAGGGGAAGTCATGTTTAACCAACCTGATAGCCTTCTACGATGAAATGACTGGCTGGATGGGTGAAAGGAGAGCAGTGGATGTTGTCTGCCTTGACATCAGCAAGGCTTTCAACACTGTCTCCCATAACATCCTCCTGGGCAAGCTCCAGAATGTGGGATCCATGGGTGGACAGTGGGGTGGATCAAGAATTGTCTGGATGGTAGAGCTCAGAGGGTTGTGCTCAACGGTGCCAAGTGTAGTTGGAGGCCTGTGGCTAGTGGTGACCCCAGGGGTCAGTACTGGGTTCAGTGCTATTCAACTAATTCATCAATGACTTAGATAAAGGGACAGAGTGCACCCTCAGCAAGTTTGCAGATGATACAAAGCTTGTCAGAGTGGCTGACGCACCAGAGGCTTGCGCAGCCATTTGGAGGGACCTGGATAGGCTGGAGAGGGGGGCAGAAAGGAATCTCATGAGGTTCATCTTCATGAGGTTCAACCCTGCAAGTGCAGGGTCCTGCACCTGGGGAGAAATAACCCCAAGCACCAGTACAGGTTGGGGGCTGACCTGCTGGAGAGCAGCTCTGCAGAGAGGGACCTGGGGGGTCGTGGTGGACAACAAGTTAACTATGAGCCAGCAGTGTGCTCTTGCGGCCAAGAAGGCCAATGGGATCTCAGCCTGCATCAAGAGAAGTGTGGACAGCAGGTCGAGAATGTTGATCTTCCCACTCTACTCAGCACTGGCAAGGCCATACCTGGAGTATTGTGTGCAGTTCTGGGCTCCCCAGTACAAGAGGGACATAGAACATCTAGAGAGGGTCTAGCACAGAGCCATGAAGATGATTAAGGGATTGAAGCATCTGTCCTACGATTAAAGACTAAGCAAGCTTGGCCTGTTTAGCCTAGAGAAGAGGAGATTGAGAGGGGATATTATCAACCTCTATAAATACCTGAAGGGATAATATAAAGAGGATGCGGCCAAACTCGGTGGTGACCAGTGATGGGACCATGGGTAATGAGTATAAACTGAACCACAGGAGGTTTCATTGCCATATGGGGAAGAACTTTTTTATGGTTCGATTGACAGAGCACTGGAACAGGCTGCCCAGAGAGGTTGTGGAGTCTCCTTCTTTGGAGATATTCAAAACCTGCCTGAATGTGATCCTGTGTAACATGTTCTAGGTGACCCTGCTTGAGCAGGGGGGTTGGACTAGATGATCTCTGGAGGTCCCTTCCAACCTCAACCATTCTGTGATTCTGTGATCCAGGGAACCTTGAGTACTGTGTTCACTTTGGGGCTCCTCAGTACAAGAAGGACATCGAGGCCATGGAGTGTGTCCAGAGAAGGGCTACGAAGTTGGTGAAGGGCCTGGAACACCTGTTAGGAGCAGCTGAGGGAACTGGGGTTGCTTAGTCTTGGGAAGAGGAAGCTCAGGGGAAACCTTATTGCTCTCTACAACTACCTGAAAGGAAGTTGTGGGGAGCTGGGGGGTCAGCCTTTTCTCGCAAACGACTAGCGACAGGACAAGAGGGAATGTCCTCAAGTTTTGCCAGGGGAGGTTCCTGTTGGAAATGAGGAGACATTTCTTCTCAGAAAGAGCAGTCAGGTATTAGAATGGCTTGCCCAGGGAGGTGGTGGAATCACCATCCCTGGGGGTGTTCAAGGAAAGGTTGGATGTGGTGTTTCGGGACATGGTTTAGTGTGTGATACTGGTGGTAGGGGCATGGATGGAGCAGATGATCTTGGAGGTCTTTTCCAACCTTAATGATTCTATGATTTCAAAAATTCAGACTGTCCTTCAGGATGCTGCTTGCTGGGCTTCCCAGGTCCCTGCTGCTTCCAGCTGCATCTCTGGGAGAGGGTGGGGATGTATTCTCGTCCTCCTCAACCATGTATGGAAAAAATGGAGACAAACGTAAATCAGTGGTAAGAACTCAAAATGTAGGAGTTATAGAAAGGTGGCAAGAAAAGAATGCATTGAGAACCAATATAGTGTTTTAAATTTATTTGGTGCGCACATGATATAATCTGCACCAAACTTCCTGCATTTAATCCTGTCACTGGTTCCCCTCTACCTGCCAAGTCAAATCCAGGATCCCGGATTGATCGATTCTTCCATGGGGGTACAGTAATTTTGCATTACTGGAAGATTTGCTTCTCATGTTTATCAACCTCAAGGCCATTTCTGTGCTGCTCACTGGGTCCTGCAGCATTACAGACACTCTTCTGTGTGTGCCAGCCCAGCCCTCTGCTACAGACCTGAATACAGGTAGCACTGCTGCGCACTCAGCTATTCTCGCTGAGGCTGTACCAAGGATATTTCATATTCCAATTATGCAAATCTTTCTTCAAGCTCTGTGCAATAAAAAGTGGGCTGAATTTATGATCACAAATGAGCAATTTCAATTCCTGGTTTTATTAACAGGTTTTGTAACATAGATATCTGGTGCAATTACATCCTTTCTTTTTCTGCCATGCTTTAATGCCTTGATAGTTTAATTCCTAGCATTCTGGCTGTATTTCAAAGCTCCATCATCTGTCCCTCTCTTTTTGCCCTCACCTCCTTTGGGAAGTCAGCTCTGAGCTGCCCTCCTTACTTGTGCAAGCACCTGAGATGAACACGAAGATCCTGAACACTCCAGCCCACACTGCTTGCTTCCTGGGACCTCTCCAACCACCCATCCCACTGCAGTAGGCAGAGATGTGTCCAGGAGGCAGAGTTCTGGAGAGATGCTGGTCACCCCAGGCCACATCAGATGCTGCTCTGTAAGCCAGTGTGGCTATACTTGCTGCAAGACTACGTAAGTACCTGTATCAGACAACTCACCTGTCCTGGACACCTCAGGCCTCTTTCTGCCTGTCTGGTGGAGCAGTCCCCCTCAGCAGAGGCAAGATTAGATCTGCTTTGAGCAGAGGGCTCTCAAAGGGATACTCAAGGCATGCACAGGCCCCACATCTTCCTGTCTACCCACCAGCACTGTCCACTTCTGCGCAACCCACTATAGACCAGCAGATATTTAATCCAGGACACACCATGGCTCTTCTCAAAAGCAGAAGTACCCTGAATGCCTTATTTAAATAGTTCAGGACAAAAAGCGAGTCCAACCTAAAGAGGCTACAAGGACCAGGAGACCTGGCTACTGAGCAGACTGAAAGGTGCACAAGTGAAGGCAGACGCAGTGGAGGAGCCAGGGGACAGGGTCCACGGGAGAAGTCCTTCACCCAAGGTGATGCACAAGGTGACAGACCACATACTGTGACTGCATTTGGACAAAGAGAAACTGGGCTTATGGCAGAAAGGCAGCCAGCCAGGGAATTGTGGTAAAGTTATTTTTAGAGTTCTGCATCCCCATGATAAAGAGCAAATAAGTGGAAAACATTTTCTAATACTGGTGGAAAAAAATGACCTGAAGAAGTCCTACCACCCAGAGCTTCAGCTGCAGGAAAGGTCTTCAAAAGACTGTTATTCCATTGCCAAAGCATATGCAAAATAAAGCCCCTGAAACCACCTGCTGAAGAGTTCAGACACCTCTGCTGCTCAATCCAGCATTTTTTCTAAAAAAGAAAAGGCCTCCTTTATATTTTTGAACATGGAGTATATGGAATTACCTTGCTCACAGTCTTTTCACAGGCAAGCAGAAGTCATGGCCGCAGTTGCTGTTGGGTCTCCGTCTCCCTCATTTTTTTCTCTCCCTGTTCTCCCCATCCTGATCCCCAGTCTGAGCAGGGCAGCAGCTGCTTCTGGCTACATGGACATACGGTGCCCATCTAATAACCTCTAACCTTGGCTGGAGCTTCTGCAAGAAAATTTGCTGGTGCAACACCCTGTCAGGTCAACTATTCTTTTCAAGCTGCTGCTGAGCTGGGTGTCAGTGTGCAGTTTGAGGCACACAAAGACCACTGAAGTCCCTAAGAGCCAGTGTAGTCTCCTTGATAAGGTATGTGCCATAGCAGCTGCCCATCACCAGCCCCACCACTTGCTACCCCAGCTGAGCTGCACAGCAGGTGCACTGGACACCGTGCTGACAGCTGCTCCCTTGCACAACTGAGGACAAAGGACTGTGCATGCAGTGCTGGGCATGTAAGAGCACAGGCTGGTGTGTCTCAATAAATAGCAACACATGAGCAATAATCATAAGGCATATAATCAACAAACAGGCATTCCTTGTCAGGAAGCTTTAGGAGTAGCCCACGTCACAGAGCATCGCTAAAGAGGCAGTAGGAAAATAATGTGAAATGTCAGTCAGAATGGGAAAAAGTCCACCTCACAGGGCATGGCCCTTGTTCTAGTACCTTTTTTGACTGGATAATTGGTGGGCACAATGCTGACATAGCTGCAGAGCTCCCACAGCTGCCTGCTGTGCCAAGTGTCCCTTTGAAGATGTTTCACAACAAAGCCAGCTCTCTCCAGCTTTAGAAACTGGCTTCATTCACAGAGTGTGGAGTCACCCAGGCCACGTTCTGGGTGAGAAGGTGACTGCAGTGGCAAGGCAAGGTTTGGTGCATCCGTCCTCACATCCATATTCTCCCAGTCCCATGCCTCCAAATGTAAAGTAAAGCCAGTTCTACATGGCTACGTGGTTGCTCTCGCATCTCCAGCTCTGCTCACCTTTATGTGAGGTGGCTGTACAGGGCTGAGCCTCTTTCCCGTGGCACCCATCACAAGGCTGTCTCACTGCTGAGCTCTCTTCTCTTTATTAATTTACAGAAATAAGAAACAAATTGTTACTTATCAGGAGTTTCCTTGTGTTACAGCATAGGAAGACAGGAACACAGGGACCTCCTGCCACAGTAAGGAGACCTCTCCCAACTCAGGGAGAGCATGCCTGTGCTCCAGCCCTGAGAGCCCAAGAAGAAACTTCTGTGTTGCTGCCCCATGGCACAGGCCGCTCCCCAGCATCCCTTTGGTAACACAAGTGCTGGCCCCAGCTGCCCTGTGTTTGCAGGAGTTGCTTCCAGCAGGAAGAGTTCCTTGCTGGCCTCCAGCACTCCTCATCTTGCATGAGGTGGTGAGTGGCACATGGGGCCATTTCGCTGCACCTGGGCTCACCGCAGAGAGCAGCCCTGCATAGTCCCACGTGGACTCTCTCCCCTGGCAGCTCTGCTCTCTGCCCCTCCACCCCATGGAGTTAATGCTGCCCATATAGCTCAGCCCCCAGTACAGGCCCAGGTCTTCACACCGGAGGCAGGGGGTGGAGGCGAATTTGGCTCCTCTAAGGCTAAAGCAGGCAGGGAACTGGCACTACAGCTAGTCCAGAGCCTCCCCACTCTAGCTTCTCACACGTCCCTCCAACAGCCATCACTGGGTCTCCTGATGAACCTTCCCTATGTCTCTCAGGTCCCTCTGCTGCTTGGGAGCTCTGCTCCGCTGGCCCGGGTCTTCCTCCTCCCTCAGGGTACCTGGCTGCGCAATGTGCCATCCAGCACGCTCACCCCAGCACCCCGCTCCTCCCAGAGTAGTGTCAGCTGCTAGCATCACTGGTGGTGCCACTCACTTCCCTGGTGCTCACTAATTTGTCAGACAGAAAATCTTGGTCCATGCTCTCTGATTCTGACACACTGTAATGACTGCCATGTCTAAGCCCTTCAGAGAGGCATGGGGACAGGGCTGGCAGCCACATCGCCTCTTGACAGGAGGCTGAGGGATTTTCATCTCCAGAGGAGCTAAAGCAGTGTTATGAAATGCATGCTTGCCCCAAGCCTGGAGGCAGAGTGAGGGCCACAGACCCCAGGCTGACAGCCCATCGGGACGCTCTGCACAGGCCAAGATGGCAGGGAGGTTGCAGCAATCTGCCACTAACACAAGAGAAAGGCTGCAGCTCAAGCTGAGGGCACAGAGCAATGGGCCCACCCACATCTGCCAGCTGCCCTGGTTGCTGAGACAGCAAAGAGAGTCATCTTTCAAAACAAGGCACAGCACCACAGCCAAAGCAGGGAGGGATGAGCCCAGAGGCCAGACTCTGGAGAAATGCTTTGCCAGACCCAGAGTTTTTGCACAGTGTGGACACCCATACTCCTCTGACAAGGAACTCATGGCAGTCATCGTGGGCAGCACAACCAAAGCCTTCATGGTCCCTTTCCCAGAGCCGGAGGTTCAATCCTGCCTTGACAGATGGTCTGCGCCCAGCACACCCACCAGCATGACAGCAACAAGGAGCACCAGACTGAGGAGAAAATTAGGAATGCCAAAAGCAACAGGACTGCAGTGACCAGCAAACCCAGGAAGCAACTCAGCAGCATAACAGTAAACTCACTTGCGCACTGTCTCACAGCTCCAAAGCTCCACTTCCCTCCTTGCTCAGCAGCTATCAGAGAAGGGCAAGTTACATCAGACTCATTTTGATCCTGCAGAGGAGTTGCAGTCTGTCTCCCTTAATTATGGCTTTCCCAGCCTCTCTTTCTATGCATGCTGGAATTCACCCTCCCCTGCCACTTAACTCTCCAGATTTCTTTATTTGCCAAGATTTGCTTCCCCATTTGCAGCGTTGCTCTTTCTTTACTAATTACTGAGCATGATATCAAGCTCTGCCCTACAAGCTTTCACACTTTGCCATAAGCGTCTGGTGTTGGCAGCTGGCTGGCCAAACACTGCTACCTGTCTAATCATTTGCATGCAAAATTAAAAATCTCTTTAAAATTTAACTACTGTGCATGCAAAGCCATCTGCATAAGGTGAAGTACCTGCAGTCTCCCAGCAATTCCCCTGATCACATGGGGCTTTGCAACCTGAACAGGGGCTTTGATGAACAACCCAAAAGTCCTGGCTGCAGCCCAACACCTCCATGCTCCAGAGCAACAGCCCCTGCATGGCTCCTGGTCAACCAGCCACTTCCTGAGGGACTCAGACAAGGACGTGCAGTCACACAGTTCTGGCAAAAGAACATCCTCCCACAAGAGCACTGACCAAAACTCACACTCAAACAGGATGTCATTAACCCCAGCATGACCACAGGAGCCCTTCTCCTCACCAGCTTGCCAAGGAACAGACAACCTTCTCCCTGCAAGGGTGGCATTTCTACTTTTACATAGCAGGTTTTGTACTCCCTTGGGGGAATCCTCATACTGGGACATCTGAACATCTGTGGCCATGCCTTGGGCATCCTGAACACTCTGTGTCACAGGACATGGCTGCGGTCCCCCACCTCATACACTACAGTTGTGGTGCATCCCAGCCCTCCTTGTCAAACTGACACCAAACCCTTCTAGAGGCTCTAACCCAGCAAGAGCCTTTTTCCACGTTAGCCTTTTCCACATTTCCGGCTGCTCTGGGCACAAAGCACACAGTCCTTGCCTCCACTTCCTTATCAGATGTGCATGCTGTTCTGCAATGCAGCAGCACCTGCTCTCACAGGGAAAGTAACACTTTCCTCTAAGAATGCAAGGCATAACTCTCAACTACGAGTGAAAGACTGCATTAATGCACCCAGAAGACGCTCAGGAAAAACAACCTCCAGCTGTTACAGAGGCAAAAAAAGGCACTGCTGCTGAGCCTATTTCAGTGGGGCTGGATTTAACACTACTCAGAAGGAAAATTAGGTTCAGGATAACTTTTTGATCAAAGAAAAATTTGCAAGGAAGGAAAAGCAGTGAGGGGAGTGTCTTTAATATTCCTGTAGTACAAAGGAGTTTGGCTAAGCAGGGTAACATGGGTATACCACACCTGCGCTGCTAGACTGGACACTGAGAGCAGACAATTCAATATTCAGAGTCAGACTGGGAAAAAATGATGAACAAGTTCCATTCAGGAGTCAGTCCTTGGTCAAGTTCAAGTCAGTGTTTTCATTAAGAGCTTGTAAGGCTGGAAGAAAATCCACTCACATCAACTCACAGAGGAGGCACAGAAGAGCTGTGCTTGCCTCACATATATGATTTTAAAACACACTTGATTAATGACAAAACCAAGCTAAAAGCCAATTACAGCAATACTGAAAAAGGACAAATCTCAGCTGATTCCCAGGGAAGGCAATAAAATACAAACCCACGACCTTTTATCTGGTCATCCACTTGGAGGACATTACAGAGAGTCAGCGAGGAAGGCAGCAGATGATGACAGGACAGTATGTGTGGGAACTGAAGGTGTGTTATTCTTGGGAAACAGTGACTGAGCAGGATTCAGGTAGACAACTGCCCACCCACAAGTTCAATACAGTGCTGTGGCAGGAGGACAGAAATAGCCTGCAGCGTGCTGAGGGTAGACAGTGAGGATAGAAGGGGGTCATGGTCCTACCTCCAAACACAACATTGACCCTGTATCCCGGCAGTACTTCCATGTCTACTAGATGATGATACACCAAGAAGAAAAAAAATAAATAAAATGTCACTGATGCTAGGAAACAGGATTTCACCTAAGGGGGGTAAGAAGATGCTGGCTGATTGCTACATACAGGTCCTGGCCAATGGAAAAGCTGATCATACACATGGCAGTCTGAAATCTACCTACACTCAGCCAAAGATCTAATTAATCCAATTTTCTGGAAGAAGTTCTCCAGCTGGTGTTCACTAATGCTTGGCTGGCTTGTTTCTTGTGGTCTGTTGATACTTAATCTGTTGCCCAATACCCTCCTTCTGGGGGAGAGGTCTGGGAAAATCCAGATTTCCCATACTGTGGAATAATTGCCTGAGGTGACTTGGAAATTAAACAGATATTCACATTTTTAAGAAAAGGTAAAACACTGAAGAAGCTTCCAGGGTGGAGGGTAGCTGCACTACAGTTCCCTAGGCCTCCAACCTTAGATGTTAATCACACTGGGGGAACTTGGTGTGATGACTCTAAGAGGAACAGTACGGAGTGTGGAGCAGAGTGGAGACACCATGGCCAGGCTCTTTGATAAGATGGGATTGGTTTGGGGCACACTGAAACCAATAAACTGCACATTTGCTACCCTGAGCCAACAGCCTGTCATGTTTTTGACAAAAGGCTGTACTTTAGTGAATTTTGCTCATTATAACATCATTATAATATCAAAACACACCTCCATCCCAAAAGCTACCCACCTCCAAGATGTGATCGCCCCTCCCTGAGCATGCACTTTGAATTTCCGAGTCTATACTTTTAACAAAAGCGAGAAAATTTTGCACCAATTGAAACCAAGATATGCATGATTAGAGTCACTCAAGCTTCATCTAAAAGATAGAAAATAATTTAAATCAGTTTAAGAGAGAGAGGATGTTAGGGAAGATACCATCATGACTTCTGGGATCAGTTGACAGGCTGAGCCTCTCTTCCCCTCACTGAGACGCCTTTGGGTAATATTTGAACACTTGGTTATACCAAGTGCCTCCCCGGGAAACTTAAGAAAACTCTACAGAGTCATTTATACCTTTTAACACATTTATAGCCAGGCTGTGTTACTCATACTTTTGGTATTTGTATGTGCTTTGCAGACAGTGAATTTATCACCAGCAATCCAAAGAACCTTTGTACCTATTGCTTTAATAAATTGCACCGCTCATGAAATCTAGCCGTGTTCTACTTCTCATTGAACATGACCAAATTCTTTCTAAGTGTGGCCACGGTAGTTCATGGAATGCAACTAGACTGAGGGTGTATTACATTGTTTGTGAATCCGTAATAGTGATAATTCAGTACCCTGACTGTGACCGGACTTATAACAGCTAATTGGGCATCACTCCCAATTACTTCAACCTTTAACACAACACATACCACCTTCTGCTGGGCCACAGGACTGCCTGCCATGTGCTGGGACAGGGAAGGGGTTGCAGAATGTGGGACACCTGTGTACAATGGTTAGGGTGGGACATGCTCTTCTTGTGTTTATCCCAGTCTGTGAACTGGGTCTGTGAACTTCTGCTGAAGACCATGCACTAGCCATGTCTGGACATGGTCCATCTAATAAAGAAGATCTGTGTCCCCAGAAAGTCTTTGATCCACAGCTCACAGTCAGGACCAAAGTAATCACCAAACCTGCACTTTTACCATGTGGGGCCCTTTCTCTTTCATGGAGCACATATCACCCAACTCCTTTGGCATGGGAGGATTCTGGTCTCTTGCTTTTGACCTGCCACAGTCTCCAGAGGTGGAGCAGAGGTTCCTGCCAACTTCTACCATCCTGTGGTTCTGCAAGGATTTTTTTTATTGTAAGGGTACCAAGCACTGGCACAGAGATCTTCAATTATTGGAGTTATTCAAATGCCATGTGGACATAGTCCTGAGCAACCTGCTGTAGGTGACCCAGCCTTGAGAAGGGGGTTGGACCAAATGACCTCCAGCAGTCCTTTCCAACTTCAACTGCTCTGTGATTCTGCAAAATTAAGGAGCTATACCAGCCTGTGCTGTATCAGACCAGAACAAGCTAAGCTGTTGTGCTGTTCTGCAACTCTATGACATCTTTGAAAAGCAGTTGTCTTTCAGAAGGTTACATGACAGCAAAGTGTCAGCTGCTGCCATGCAGCACCACTGGCACTAGACTCTGAGCTGGAAAATAAGGATCAGTAAGGGGGACAGACTGCACCTTGGTGGACACAAGCAAGGGGAGCTTTCTTATCTGGATACTAGCTGTCTAAGGCTGGTAAACCAACTGGCTGCCTCTTTCTCTGTGTATTCTACCAAAAGGTTAAGCCTCCTGGCCATAGCTTGCACCTGGAATATGCAGTACCACACTCAACAAAGACACTGTATGTGATAGCAGGAAAGGTGTTACTGATCCGGCAGCACTCTGTGCCCAGCCAGCTCTACAAAGGTGAATGTGTAATGTTTTTGGACAAAACCTTTCAGCAGTTTCACAGCAAAACACTGTCTAGAGCAGTAACAGTTACTGTTGGCTCTGCCTTTTGACAGTGTTTACACACACTGATGCCAGCAATGAGAGCAGTTGACTATCTGGTGCACCCAGTATCTTATCTGGAACAAGCAGAGTTGTTCTTATAACTATTACATGTTCTATTAGATATAATAGGGAGCCTACAAAGTTTTAAGAACTACTTAGAAAGCTCTTCCTCATTGCTTAGCATCTCCCTCCTCCCCACACAAGGCAGGACCCTCTGTCCCCATGGTGCTGAGGATGCCTTGCTTCTGCTCCTCCTGATGGCCAAAGGGGCACCACCACCCCCAGACAGGCTCACCCACACTGTGACAGCATGGAGAAACCTGCTCCAGGACTCTTTCCCACCACTAATGCTCGCCATGAAAAGACTCAAGCATAAGGCCGGGTGCTCCCATGCACAGCTGGGGAGGACCGGGCTCTGAGATAAGGCCCTTGCTCTGCAGGGAAGGGCAAGCAGCTTTTTATTCAGCACCTTCCCAGTGCTCACTCCAGGCTATGCTGTGAGAACTTTTTAAACAAGCCCTCAGCAGGTACTACATCCCCATGTGACAGCTAAGGATGCTCACTGCTGCTGTGGTGTGCACAGCAGTGGTTTGTCAACACTGGGACAGCACCATAATGGGCTTTGCCTGCTTGCTCATTTCAATGGCTTCTGCAGAAGCTATTTCTGTCCACTCAAGGTGGGCTCTCTGCCTGCCAAGGAGCAGGCTGTACACAGGTACCAAAGAGGAACAGGGAGATGATGGGAAAGCGCGAGCCTCACCCCCTTCACTCCCAGTGGCAGCATCCTCACACACCCCACCATTGGCAGGCAAAGGGTGAGCCTGCAGCAGAGCAGAAGCAGCTTGGCTGGAAGGTCAGGAGCCTGCAGAGCAGGCAGAGGCCTTCACTGGATCAGGGTGAAGTCACGAACCATGGACAGGACAAGAGCTTAGGATGTTAGGTACATGTAATGCATTAGAGGTTTCCAAGCCCCAGGTCCAGCCAAGACAGGAATAGATAGGCTGCTCAAAAATCCAGGTGACAGGCAAACTTGAACAGTTCAGGAGTTAGGGCCTTCATGTAACTTAATGTGGTGTCTAACTGAATTCAAAGTATGGAAATAGGAAGAGCTTACTGCCTGAATACTAATCCTGACTGCCAAACATTACAAACACACACACCCCCCCATGTTCTTGCTAGAAATGGCACAGCGCAGGCTCATGCCTTAGCACCAGCCTTCCCCACAGGCAGGGATGCTGAAACAGCCATCTGCCAGGAGACACTATCAGTAGTTCAAAAAAAACTTGCTTCCATCAAGTGAATCCATTTTTTCCCCAAAACAAATTACTTAAATAAAAAAAAAAAAATTTAAAAAAAAAAAAAAATGATCTCTGTTCCTCCTGTTGCTCCCAAACAGCTGGTATCCACTTTTCCACGAGTTGAGGGGATGCTGTTCCCAGGGGAATCCCTTCAGCTGCAAAGTTAATTAGTAGTTCCTTCACTGCTGAAAAAAGAGACTGAGAGCTTGTCTGGTAGGAGAGCAGGAGCTCCTGAGGGCTTAATGCCCAGACACTGTGAGCAGCACACTGCTCAGAGCTGGTGCAGAGACAGGTCGACAATGGTAACAGAGCTACAATGACAAACACTGATGGCTCCATTTAGACAGTGTTTTTTCACATTAAACTGAACAGCAAGACAAACAAAAAATATGGTTGTGGGTTTAAATATTGCTTCATTTTATTTGAAGTTAAGAGCAAAAATTATGCATCCTTCCACAACTAAATCCTGATATGGCTTCCATGTTAAAACTAATGATCACATCTCTAGACATAGAAACAGTGAAGCAGAAACACAACAAAGCACACAAACAGGACTGAATTATCACAGTCTGGCAGCTCCTGCAGTTCTAAGGAGAGGAAACAGGACAGATGCAGAGTCTTGCAAACTTCACCCAAGTTTAATCCAGTCTTATACACTTCATACAGGAACAGAAGAAGGGATGGTATTTGCCACCTGGGCTTACTGTGCTCACACTTCAGTATTGGGGCTATAAATAATTAAGCAGAATTTTCCTAAAACTTAGAGGAAAATAAAGTTGGTGAGGTTCTGCTTACGTTCAAGTTGCTTTCCCACCAGGCTTCTTTCCTGTAGCATCATCAGTTATTAAAAGCCTTTGCTGTACTCTCAAGACACAGAATTATCTCCCAGACTGGGAGGTCCAGGTTCCTTTCAGTCACAGTGAGATATATAATCCACACATGGTGCCATTACTATAAGCACAGTCTTTGCAAGAACCCAGATGGATGTCAAGAATAAGGCACTTCTTATAGCTGTAACATTTTAAGAGATGTTAACATGCCTTGCATAAAACTGTCCTAATTTCTGGCTTGGGGTGAACATGAAATAACTTCATGAGTCACTCGGCTGCATTCTTCCAAACTCCTACACCTATAAAAAAAAAAAAAAAATGGTTTCTCATATACCTAATATGCTTATCAAAAAGGGCACTATAAAGGCATGGACAAGCCAGTACTGGCCTTTCTTCATGATTTAAAAACTTTAAGTTCTTAGTGGAATAAAACAATACTACATCATTTCCAGGAGCTTCACAAAGAGCATTCCTCAGCTTAGGATGCCACAGTCCAGGACACAATAGTGTCATCTCCTATCATCATCACAGGCTGATACTTTTACAGGTGACACTGCATAAAGGTAGGCCTTAGCCCCAAAAACCTGGGAATCAGCATGTGTTTTGAATTGTCTTTCATCAAAAAACTGTAGATAGGACAACAAGAAACGAAGCAGACATTGTGGTACTCCTTCCAAGCTGAGGAACAACAGGGAAGATGCTCTCCACCACACAATGACAGGGCTTTGCTGCTGCCACACAGAAAGCTGATTTAGAATTTGGCTACTTCTACTGTTCGTCCTCTAAAAGGAGGCTTCCCTTCAAGTTCAAGCATTGCCAGCTCCTCTCAAAACCTTCTCACTATGCTAAAAAAGAAAATGAAAGGTAAAGGACTAGTGGAAGCAGCACTGGCTATTGGTTTCTCATCAGTGATTTTGCACCACCAGTTTCACAACTTTGGCCTTACTTCTTCAGTGGAAACGTTTCAAAGACAAGACCTGGCTGTCTGGGAATTGTGGCACCCTGCCGCCAGGAAGAGCATGGAGGCAGAGGTCATTCTAGTAAGATCAGTACAAATGGAACACAGGAGAAAAAGAAATTATTCCAAAACTCCAAGTGAGTCTGCCTCTACTCTGCTTTTGACCCAGTAACTTTTAAGAAGAAACTTGTGGTTTTCTATGCACTTATTAATTGAATCAACCAGAGAAACAAACTGCACCATCTTCCATCTATGCTTCTTTGCTCGGAAAAAACACTAATACATACAGACCTGCCCAGCTGCTCTCATAGCTCCAGAGACTCCTCAGTGGGTCAGCTCCTTCTTGAACGCAGGTGCTTTTTATCTGAGATGTAAACCCTCTTTTTCAGAGCCTTTTTATTATTACAACTTTTAAGAAGGCACTTTAAATTAAGAAATTAAAGATCAATCATTTTTTAAGTGGAAATTAAGACCCAAAGATAAAAATACTGAACTTAAAATCCTGCAACACTACCCAGCCAGTTATAACCCAATTGTACTGTTTAGCACAGTTTAAAAAGTATTAATGCAAGTCTAAACCTTTTTATGTTGTATTAAAAGTCCAGCAATATTGAAAGCATCAACCACAGGCATGGAATGAGTGATTATTTCAGGTAACAGCACTACAGAAGGGCTGAGTGGTACAGAGGAGACACAGCACAGCCTTCTGCTCTGGACAGCAGATGCTAGAGGAAGCTATCAGGTCACCACATCCCCTGGCAGCTGCAGCTCTGAGAAAAGACTGAGAGGGGATCTTATCAATGTTTACAAATACCTTAGGTGTGGGAGACAGAGGGGTTTGGCCAACCTCTTTTCGGTGGTGTGTGGGGACAGGACAAGGGGCAATGGCCACAAAATGGAGCACAGGAAGTTCAGTACCGATATGAGAAAGAACTTCTTCACAGTGAGGGTGATGGAGAACTGGGACAGGCTGCCCAGGGAGATTGTGGAGTCTCCTTCTCTGGAGATATTCAAGGCCCGTCTGGACACCTACCTGGGCAGCCTGCTCTAGAGAACCTGCTTTGGCAGGGGGGTTGGACCCAATGATCTCGAGGTCCCTTCCAACCCCTAGAATTCTGTTTAAAAAAAAAAAAAAAAAATGGACTGTGAGAGCGCTCAAAACAAAGCAAAACTGCTTCTCACACATGAACCACTTCCCAATGTTAAGCACAATCTCTCAGCGTCATTTTGCATCCCATCTCCATGCTGCACTACTCCCCTTGGTGATGACTGAGCTGTACAACCATCAGCACTACAGCCAACTCACTCCCATTTATACTGCCTGCTGTCAGGCACTGCCACTAGTGCTAAGATAACGAGGAGGTCTTCAGCTCCTCTGTTCCTCATTCCCAGACTTGTAAATGGGACAGGAGCTGCACTTACCTTCCCATGCAGAGTTATTTTGGACGTACAGGTCAAAATACTACTACCTATGTACCACTAAAGGTCATGAAAACCTCTGGCAGTTACCTGAACAGTCAAATGGTGGATCACTCTTTGTATTAAAGGTGCACAAATAAGTGGTTCACAAAGGCTAGTAATAAATATCTGCACAAGATGTTCTTCAGCTGTGCATACATCAGTATTTATAGATTAGCAGCCAAGTTTTGACCTGTTGGATTCTACACCATTTGGCTAATTATTTACCTCAATGCTGATTCATCATCTATTAACTCTTCATGAGCTCTTTTACCAGTAGGGTACACTCATTAAGTAATTCCATAAATGCTTCTAGCATCTACAACTTCATATAATTAAGAAGCAAAACCTTTCATGGGACAGTCCCAGCCCCGAAATCAAAGGAGGCCATATCCCAGCTGCATTTTATCTTCTTTCCCTGACAGTTACTTGGCCTTGCTTGACCCACCATTATCCACTATGTGGTACTTACAGAGTGATTCTCCAGATGCTTCCTTAAAAACCTTATAACCAAAACAGCTCTTTTATTTGCGTTTTTGCTAATAATCTGATAACTCAATTACAAAAACTGAGTTCTGCTCCACCTCTGTGGGTCCTGGAAACTCATTAACAATGCTAAGAGATTGCAAGAAGTTTAAACCTATTAAGCAGGCAAAGCTGGCATTACAAGTAAGCTCAAGATTTATGTTGCCTGTCTTTAGAAAACAATTCTCTTCAGCAGACCCAGATGAGCTCTGGCAGGCAGGACTGGTGGGGAAGTCTCCAGGGCCACAGGAGAAGCACGGTCACTGAAATGGAAGCGCATGGGCCACATACAAGCTGTGCACTCATCAAAGAGCCTTGAAACCTGGTGCAATCCAGCCAGAGCCTCCACAGCCATCCTGCCTGAACTGACAATAATTTTTCCCCATTTTCCCAACATATGGGAACTATTTTCTTAAAATCAAATGTACTTACTAGTAAATTGATGTTAGCATTTCAGGTAGCATGTACAGACTTCGATATTGCAGGCCCCACATGTGGATGCTGGCACAAGGCATGTATGCTTTGCATGTATGCCAGCTACAATTGTCAGGAACTCAAATCTGCCAGCTCTCAGCAGGGTGCACATACCTGGAGTCCACCCCAAATGATTCAGGTTCCTGCTGTTCCTGCTGCAATGATGTAGCTCATCCCCTTCCCATATGAAGTAACTGCATCTGCATCCATCAGCAGCGCACAGATTCCTCCATTCATACTTGCATTTTATTTTGTCAAAAGACTTCTATTTTTGCTTAATCTGAAGTTACGACTCATAAGATTTCCTGGATGGTAGTAATGCCATGAGAAAAAAAGGCCCCAAATAACCCTATACTAAGATCTCCCAGCCCCTTTGCACTGCTCCGATGCTCGTAGTCTGTCACCTCCTGTGTCTGTACGTCCAGAAACCCTTCCATCTTACTCCCACACAGGTGTGGTATTTCCACACACCACTCAGCTTAATTTGCTTAGTGAATTCAGAACTCAGACTGGGATTTTTAAGGGAATTTAGTTTCCCACATCCAGATGACAAGTCTGTGATTTGAGTTCCTTGCCTGCTTGCACCGTGGTGTTACGTGGCTGCCACGTGGGGCTCAACCCCACTTCCCCCAGGAACATCACCTTCTTGTCTGGAGCCCAAAACATTCATTTCTGGGCCCTTGGAGAAGTGGGGGACAGATGCTACCAGCTGCTGATCACCAACTCTGTGAACTGCACTCTGGGGGAAATCCACCAGCTGAGCTCCCAACAACAGAATGATGAAAAACAGAGGTGAATGAGGTGGGGTTGTCATCTCTTCATCACCTCTCTGCCATACAGCATGCCCAGCTGTTCTGCAGCTACTTGAAAACTCCAAATAACCCTACAGCCAAGCCCTACACACCATGACACCCAGGACACACGACACCTTTTTTCATATGGACCCCATCAACTGTTTCCATTTGAAACGTGGCTGCTGTCTCCCAGTGACATAACTGGCATTAGTAATGAGAACTAACCATGTACCCAAAGTCTCCACCAACTAACAAGTACAACAAGCCTGCTTATGAAAGCAGATGTAGAGCCAAGTCCTCCAGCACCCCGGGCTCTGAGGAACCCCTGCAATAGCCATGATTTCAACAGCCACAACCACACAGGGGTGGTTTCAACACCAGAATGAAGTCCCCATCCATCTCACACATCTGGTTTCCATTCACTGCTCTACACTGGATATCCTGGGCAGGAAAGCATTCCTCTACGGCCTATGCTGACAGCAGTCATGCTAGTAAAGGGGCAGTCTGCAACTCTCAACAGTTCAGCTGAACTCACCAACAAAAGCAGATTCCCCAGATCCAGCATGCACTGAATGTACCAGCCTGAGCACAGGCAGCATGCACAGTACTTGCTCCCTCCCGAGCAAAACCACCACAGCCTTCAGATGCTTCATGCTGAAAAACAGAAGTGCATTTCCTCCTGTGCACCAAATGCATCGTGCCAGTGATTGATTATACAGCTTCACCAGACACGGCCAAGCTAGAGACAAAACCCAGTTACTGGCATGAGGGGCTGAGGAGAAGACACCCTCTCCCAAAGCAACCATACCTCTCTAATCTCTCAGCAGTAGAGTATCCCTAGAGTATCAGAACACCCTGGTCATGCCGCTGAGCTCGAGGCACAGCATCACCTCTCCTCCCCCCTTGCCCAAGCTGCTCTCCTCTCTTCCTGCCAGGCAGAACAACCTCGGCACCATGCTGCACACCAGCCCCTCCACTCCGCCAGCACCAGCTTCCTCCCCACCCAGCTGCTTTAACTCTCAGCTTGCATTTTGTGTTGAGGTTGGCTGTTTTTGTATCAGGTATAGAATGCATGCTTGCTGCTTTTCTTAAACTGTGCGACTGAGTCTGTTCTGTCTTCTCTCCCATCATGAATTTGTGCTGTACCAGATGCAAGCACAGGACAGTAAGAAGACGTGCACAAAGCCATGCTGAGGATGGGTCAGGGAGACCACTTGCAGCTGGATAAGGAGAAGAGTGGAGCAGCTAATTGGCATGTATCCGGCACACCTGAAGAAGAATCAGGGCACTGGGATGAAAAACCTGATTAAGTTGTATTAAAAGAGGTGCATCTGAGGAGTTCCCCAAAACAACAGACAACACCACCAAGCAAGCTATGACCTCCGGTGATGGAAAAGACCATAATGGTGAAATATGGCAGAGTGACAGAAATATTTGGTAAGACCCTGACAGTATACACCACATCAATATAACTGGCAGCAAAATCAAACAAGATGCATCTTCCCAGGCCGCAAGGCTGTAGGCTTCAACAGCAGCCTACATGGTTTATCCTGCTCTGCTACCTGTCTCCCTGCTTTGCCCTGTGTTCCAGCTGGCCCAGGAAATGGGATGAAGGCAGCAGGAAGTAGTTCATGCATAATGGGGCTGGAGTCTATAACTGCTGGATAGCCAGTCCCAGCCACGCTGCTGCACGTCACCATTTCTACTGCAATCAGGCCATGGGACTTGGATGACAGAAGAATTAGTATTTGCCAGGTGCTGGGAAGTGAAATCTCTTTGCTGCTGAACTAGGCAGCTACCCAGCATAAAGTATTCATTTTGAGAAACACTTCCATTTAGCAAACAGTAAATACAATTCCCCCGAGTCAGTGACCACTGGCAGGTACTCACCAATAGCCCTGTCAGAGTACTACCCACAAAAAACAACCAGCTTTTCCAGACCCACATTAACACTTCAAATCATAGAATTATTTAGGTTGGAAAACAACTTTAAGATTATCAAGTCCTTCCATTATCTAACCCTACAGGTCTACCACTAAACTACGTCCCTAAAACCTGCAGCCACACATCTCTTAAACACCTCCAAGGACAATGTACCCACCACTTCCCTGGGCAGCCTGTTCCTATGCCTAACCACCTTTTCCATGAAGGAATTCTTCCCGATATCCAATCTAAACCTTCTCTAGTGCAACTCGAGGCCATTGCCTTGCATCGTATCAATTGTCACCTGAGAAAAGAGAGCAATACCCTCCTTGCTGCAGCCTCCTTTGAGGCAGTTGTGATGAGGTCTCCCCTCAGCCTCTTCTTCTCCAGACTAAATGACCCTAGTTCCCTCAGCCACTCTTCATACATCTTGTCTTCTAGTCCCTTCATCAGCTTTGTTGCTCTTCTCTACACATGTTCAAGCAACTCAATATCCTTCTTATAGAGAAGAGCACCAAAGTGAACACAATATTTGAGGCATGGGCTCACCAGCACAGCATACAAGGGGCTATCAGTTCCCTAGTCCTGCTGACTATGCTATTTCTGATGCAGGCTAGGATGTCTTTGATCTTCTTGGCCATCTGGGCACACTGGCAGCTCATGTTCAGCTGGCTGTTGACCAGCAATCCCATTGCACTGTCATCGCATGATGACAAGGTGTCCGGGGTGCACAGTCACATCTCCACACAGCCCCCTGCACAAAAAGGTGCAGAGAACCTGCCACATGCACCAGTGAGTACCCACTAATCACCAACAGAGATCAAGCCCTAATAGTTAAGCAGCAAAATGCAGGGGAATAAGCCAAGTGACAGGTCAAACAGAATTTTCTTCTGAATAATCTCTAGCTCATACCCAGCAACTGTCCCAAATTATGGCAGTGTCTTCCCTTGGTATTTCATTTCCCAGTGTCTCATTTAACCAGCCCTGCCCTTATATCTGTTATTTAAACCTGTTCAATGAATTAACTTAAAAATATCTCAGGATCCCTTTTCTGCAGTTCTGCTCTAGCATGAAGTAACAAAGTCAAGGGCCAGCATCTACAAAATCAGCCACCTTACACAGGTGATGCTGGCCTGAAACCACAGCCAAAAAGCACATCAGCAGGGGGCACATGCAAAGCTGTGAGACCCTTCTTCTCCAGCTATAACCCAGAGAGTATTCTGTAGAATAACAGAACCACAGAAGAACCACAGAGCAGGGTGCCCAGGACCACACGCAACCACCTTCTGAAGATCTCCGAGGAGGAAACTCCACAACCTCTCTGGGCAACCTGTGCCAAGGCTCTGTTACCCAAACAGCACACAAGTGCTTCCTGATGCTCAGAGGGAGCCTCCAGTGCTCCTTTTTGTGCTCACTGCCTCTTGTCCTGGTCAGCACTGAAAAAAGCCTGGCTCCATCCTTTTTGTATCCTCCCTTTGTGTATTTATGGACTGGGCCTGCTCTTCTCTAGGCTGAAGAGTTCCAGATTTCTCATCAGAAAGCATCCCTTCAAGCATCTTGGTGGCCCTTTATTGGATTGTCTCCAGTACATCCAGGTCTCTCTTGTACTGGGGGGCCCAGAATATGACATAGTACTCCAGGTGCTGCTGGGGTTGCTTTTAGGAGGGGGAGGAACTGGGTTAGAGCAGAAGTGCAGAGCCCACCCACCCCACAGCCTGCATCCCCACAGGCAGGCTCTGCTCTCTGCTAATGAGAAGAATAAAAACAACACTGTGCCTGGCATTGCCTTACTGGAAGAATGCATCAGCCTCTGAAGAGCCAGCCGGCAGGGCCAGTGGGGAGGGAGCTCCATCATCTGCTGCAGCCACACCAATGGGCCCTGGGGAGCACTGTGCGTGTGGTAGGGACCTGAGGGGTCCCTGCAGACCCCCTGCAGCCACCACTGCTGTCTGGCAACGCCTTGGACATGACCTCGGAGGCCAAAGAGGTGCTCTCCTAGGCAGGATATCTTCCAGCATGGCTGCTAAATCACCGCTGATGTGAAGTGACAGCAAAGCAGAGCTCTTGCCAGAGGGAGAGCAAGGGGATTTGCACACCTACTGGTATGGAGGCTGCTGGGATGGGAACAGATGTAGGCACGGGCACAGCCAACCTGTGACACGTGAAGTGAATTAAAGGCACAGCAGAGTGAAGGGAGGGAGGTTTAGAGACCAAGGCCCACAGCTCGGCCTGTTTAACCAACAAGCCACTAATTCATTGTTAATCCCAAACATGTTGAGCTTTTACAAAGGTCATCCTTGTCTGGAGCCCTCCAGAGGTTTAATTAAACCCTAGACATTCAGAAAGTAGATGTCTAAAGCAGGATTTCTCTTGCTTTGCCAGGCAGGTGCACATCACAGCATGCTGCAGCAGAGCCTGATTTATCTGCTGAGAAGCTGCTACAAGCTCCTGCTCATACCTCATCCTGCAACACCTTCTCTTTCATAGCCAGGTGCAGGATTTTGAAGGGCTCTAACAAAATAAACTGACTTTAAACAAAATTTAAGTTGGTAACCTGGATTTCCATGACCCACAGCCTCGCCCCAGGCACCAGGGTTCCAGCCCAGAGCAGTGCAGGGGAAACAGCTACAACTGATCTGAATAGGCAGTTTGAAATGCATTGAGACTACGACAAAAAGGAAGGAGATAAATGTTTACCCGCCTAACTCTCAGGCCCAGATCTCACTGGCACAATAGCAGAACTCAGCTTTTTCCAGTCTACAGACTGAAGCTGCCAACACCTGAAGTTATTGCCTATCTACAAGTTCCCTGGCACCTTTTCATCCCCAGACTTAAAAAGCAACAACAGTCCCTATTATTCACTGTGCATTCCCTGAGCAAACAGTGTCAGCATCACCAGCAGCACATCTGACTCAAGATAAGCTAGTGTCTTGTTGAGCCCATCACCACACCAGGGCAGAAAGGCAGGGACACTACTCCAGCCTCTGGGACATGAATCAGACCAGCACCTCCCTGCCAGGCCTGTAAGACTTCCTCCCATTCCTGGATCCCCTATATCAACATCTAAAGCTGAACAGAAGGGAGGTCCAACTCAAGCCACCCAGTCCAGGCACCTTGGAAGACAGCATAGCAGCCTGACAAGTGAAACAAAATAAATCCCATGTCCTAGTCAAGCTTTTGGACAGCTCCCAGCCAAAACCAGTGCCCAGCTCAGAGGTTGCAGATGCACCCAGTTAATGTCCCACTGACACCCATGCCACGTGGCCAACATGCAGGCAGCAGAGCTGACAAACACCTGCATGGATATCCACATGCACCCTGTGGGAGGGTTGGCGGACATCCACACACGGAGCAGTGACTGCTTCAGATTCACAGCTCCCAGGCGCTTGCCTGGAGGCAGGCCCCCACCACTGAGCTCTCTGCAGGGTTCTCATTAACAGCAATGGGCAGCAATACCCCCCACAGTGATTAATCACCTTCCTGGATTGCAGGAAAGTTGTTATTTCCAACCGCCACCATGCAGCTGCCAGTGCACCCACCCCACACCGCAGGATGTGCAGCCTGGGGCACCCAGACCCCATGGCAGGGCAGCCACGCTGAGCACCAGGTGTGCAGGCAGCAGCCCTCGGGATCAAAATCATGCAGTAGGAGCATGGCAGCCACAGACCCAGGAGAGAGGGGGCTGCTGCAACATGCCGGGAGAGTAGGCAGAAGTTACATGTTGAAGGTAGGTGGTGTTGCAAGGCAATAAACCAACAGGATTTTGGAAGGAGTTTAGAGGAAAATAGGAGGTATTTCCTATGTGAATATTTTCTCCTAAAACAAGCACTGGGAAGATTTGGAAAAATTAAAAAACTTGATTACTGCAGCAATTCAACCAGACACACTTCAGTACAGTGCTAACTGCTTTCTAAAAAACAAACACGATTATTTTCCAAACCTTCCTCTAAAAACATTTTTTTCTTTATCACATTGTAATATTAGGCCACACTTCTGTATACTATTTCTGAGCACTGGATTAAATACTCTTCTTAGTCTCCAAGCTGAGAGTAGAGATTCTCTCTGTTTTCAGGATTCTTCTTATTTGCCCCTTCCATAGCTCTGGGCTTCCTGTCCCTCTGCATGAATATCCAGGTGCAGCGCAGCCCCACCACCATGCCATGGGATCAGGATCAGCACAAACCATGGGACATTCAGCCAGGGAAGGTGCCAACCCTGGTCCCATGCAGGGAGTCCTGAGTGTGGCTACAGGTTGGGCAGCACCAGGCTGGGAATGGCCCTGCTGATGGACAGGAGCCTGCAACATGCCCCGGTAATGGGGACATCAGCCATGGCCCAGGCTGTGCAAGCAGGAGCATGGCCAGCAGAAAACAGTTCTCCCCCTTTACTCAGCATTTAGACCCCATCTAGACTGGTCTGTTCCCCATGACACAGAAAAGACATTGACAAGGCAAAGCAAGTTCAGCAAAGGGCGACCATGATGGTGACAGACTGGAGTAATTGCCCCGGAGGACGAAGGGAGCTGGGCTTGCTCACTGGCGAGGAGATGGCTCCCAGCAAACCTAACAGCAGCCTGCCAGCACCTACAAAGCCTTTAGGAAGATGAGGCCAGGCTTTTAACAGTCATACAAACAACCAGCAGAGAGGACACAACAGGCATAAACTGCAGCAAGTAGGATTCATGAAGAAATGCAAGAAGAATCTTTTTCACCATGAGGACAGTCAAGCACTGGTCCAGGTGCTCAGTGAGATGCCACAGCTTTCTAGTCACATTCACGCCAGAAGAAATCACAGCAGACTCAGGAACTACCCATTTCTGACTGCTACAGCTTGGCTACAGCCCAAGTGGTAAAAGGGTCCACTTCTAGCAAACACCAACCATTCCTCAAATGAAGTCTCCCATTTCACAGCCACGGTCTCTACTCCTTACTGCACACCTAACAAATCAGCTGCATACAACATCCAGATCACCCTGTGCCAGAGCCTTGTTCCCCACGTTCCTCTCAGGCCAAACCCACATGGTCTCCCTGTGGTACTCAGAAAGTTGTTGGCATTGTTGTCCCAACCACCGATGGAGGCAGATGCCTACCACACACCATGCTAATGCCCACTGGCCAACAGCTACCACAGTCTGATCACATAATGACTCCCATTTCCAACAGGCAGCTTTGCACTTCATACATCCAAATGCCAGTGGCTGCAAATCCAACTTCTTCTAAAGACCTACTACAGCAAAACTTCAACAAGCACCAACTCACATCTTATTTGAAAAAACAAGGGGCTGAACAGCTGTCTTCCATAGACAAGTTCAATGCATTAATTACAGCATCCTCCTTCACTTGGTCTGAGTTAAGTCCCCTTCCTTTGCTAGGGGAAGATGAGACAGTCCTGTGACTACCAACCCTTCCTGGCCCTTCACCCAGAAGACTTCTTGTAGAAGACTGCTGCTGCTCACTGAAAAATACCCGGGAACCTGCTCAGGAACCTCGTCACCCACCTGGTTCCTCTGCAGCTCTCAGGCACCCTCCTGAGTGACCCTGGGTCTGGACCAGAGGTCACCACATGATGCATTTCCTGGCTTTGCCCCACACTACACACAGTTACTGAACACATCTTTCTTTTACTACAAATAATGACATCTTTTTTGCTGCTGGAAAACTAGATTGAGATTGCTTGAAATGGCAACTTCACAATTCCTCCTGTATCTCCATACTTTAAAATCTCTCAGGGTCCTTCAGCACTCTGATTTCCTGCTTTGTCCACCTGCTCCCTCCTATCACCTAAAATCTCCACTTTAGTCCACTTCTTCTCCTCCCCCTCTCTCCACCTGAAATATAACTATGTACATCACCCACCCACATGCTGCAGGCAGGAAATCATAGAATCATCGAATGGATTGGGTTGGAAGGGACCTCAAAGATCTCCTAGTTCCACCCCCCTGCCATAGGCAGGGATACCACCCTGGTTGCCTCATCTAACCTGGCCTTGAACACCTCCAGGGATGGGGCATCCACAACCTCTCTGGGCAGCCTGTTCCAGTGCCTCACCACCCTCTGAGTGAAAAATTTCCTTCTAATCTCTAATATAAATCTCCCCTCTTTTAGTTTAAAACCATTCCCCCTTGTCCTGTCATTACCTACTCAAGTAAACAGTACCCTTCTCATCTATCAGAGGGGGTACACTCTCCTTGGCCTTTCTTTTCTGAGCAATTATTTTTTTTCTGAGTAATGACTGCACAAAGACACACACAACTGCTATTTTTCCAGCTGCCCCAACCCAGATATGTTTTTACCAGCAATTCCTCCAGAAGCTGTTTCCAGCAGTTTCCACCTTATTGTCCCAGACTTCATGTCTAAACAAATCAGTTCTCCCTTTGCAAAGCCAGTTCTTGTAATCCCCCACAGCAGGAGCCTCTCACTGCAGCAGCACCTGCCACACGATCCCCAGGTATGAAGCCAAACCACAGATGACAATGAGGACCTGGGCGATCAATCCCAGGGTCTCTGGCCACCTTCTTCCTCCTCCTCCTCCATGAAAGTGGCTGGCCATGCCACACAACCCCGCAGCCACAAGCACCAGCCAGACACAGGCTGCACTTCTGTTCTTGGCATGCCTAGAAAGCACAAAGCCTCCCCAGCTCTGCAACACGCAGCAGTGTCAAAGTAATCCACAGTAACAGGATCTACGGCTTGCTCATCTCAGTCATACTAAACTCATTTCAGCAAATAATGGATTATCCGCATCTGTCAGCACCAAAACAATGGAGATTTAGCAAGAGAAAGCTGAGATCTAGCTGCAAAGGATACGCTGTTGGGTTTGGATGTGATCTTCTGGAGGGCATCGTACCCCACTCCAAGGAACTCTGTTTTCCTGTCTGCACAGGCAGCAGCCCCAGATGCCTGTAGTGTGGCAGCCCCAAGCAAGGGCACACTGCCAGGCACAGAGCCGTTCTGGGTGACAGGACAGCTCATACCACAGGAACGTACCTCTCATCTGCCTCCCCCACCAGCTCTGAGCCTGACAGCTAAAAGCACAAGATACAACAGCAATTTTCAAGCTACATTAAGTACAGAAGCAGGTGGGGAGGGAATCCAGGCTGCTATAAGCAGACAAAAGAAACTCAACCGTGGGCCAGAGTCAAAGAGTCAAAGCAAACACCATTACCAGGTCTGTCCTCTTTAGATCTACATGCTGCTCAGTACCCTAGGCACAAACTGAAAGGGCAACTGCTGCTCCTGCAGGCCCCTGCAACGCACGCATGCAGGAACTATGCCAGCGTCGTATGTGCTCCCATGTCACCCAACATCTGCCTGCTCACACCAGCACTGCTCAACAGCTCAACACCTGCCTGGATGCCAACGGAGTCCATCAGGGACAGGGGAGAGCAGCTGTGTGGCCAGGTGCCACCGGCAGCCTCCCAGCCTGCTGAACCAGTGCCATAGCCCCAGCCTGGCCAACCTCCTGAGCAAGATGATGTAACTCCTCTGGTGAGCACTGCAAGAGGTGCAGCTGCAGCATCCCCCCTCATTTTTCTTCCCCTTTGCTTCTTCTTTCCTATTTCCAGCCTCCTCAGGCCAAATATCAGACCTGGGCTTGGACCACAGGGGAGCACAGATTGCCTCACCATGCACGCAGCACCACTTGCTCATCCTGCTGCGGCACCAAAGTACAGCTTGGCTCAAGGAGCAGCAAGCACTAGAAAGCACAAGATAAACCAAAGAGGAGCAGAAGTGGAGGGGGGAGCAGGGGTTAACTGGGGACACAAACAAGAGGAGTCAGCAGAGGGGCACCTGAATGTGTGACAGCCAGCAACACTGCAGCAGGGCCAAAGGGAGTGATGGCCCTGTACCCTGTGACTCCCAGGGTTGATGATCTGCTGGCTCTGCCCTGCGTCTTACTCACTCTACCTCACAGTTCACCCCATACTTGTAAGTAAAATTATTTCACTCAGACAGAAGAGGGGCAATCTGTGCCCAATCCAGCACTTGGATTACCTTAGCCACTCCATTTCATAAGAAGTCCAGCTCATGATCCTGCTGTCATGCAGGCAAGTTTGGGACCTGGCATGTCTTGCACAAACACAAGCAGAATAAAAAGCACAACAGCAAAACTACCAGAACAGTCCTGCAGGTTTCCAGGTGGCACATTCCTGCCTGCAGCTGCCCAGCAGGTAAACACCCAGCACAGCACCAAGACCTTCAGGAGGGTTCCTGAAACCCCCGCGGACCTGGGCATAAAGTAACATGTATATTAAACCACTCAGGAAGTGACAAAACCAGGGGCAGCATTATTATTATACTGCCTACACTGCTGCAAATTGCACAGAACCAAAGAAACATGGGAGCTCTCCTATGCTACCACAAGGGCACCAATGCCTCTGGCAGTAAAGGCAGGCTTCTGCTCCAAAACACACTTCCTGAAAGGATGCTGACAGGCAGAAGTGCAGTGTAACAGGGCCCAGGGTGTAACAGGGTGCACAGCCCAAAGGAGGTAAGTTTTTTCAGCAGAAGCACTTTCATCAAAGCACCCCATCTTTACTGCAAACACCTTGTGACAATGAGAACACATCTTCCAGGAGGACCACTAACTGCCAAAAATAATTACAGAGCAGCTGATTTTTTGTTGTTGTCGCAATGATTCAGACTACAGTTAATTGATATTTACTCCGCATTCACTCAGTGTTGCAGATCATCCAGCATTGTTCAGGATGACAGAGCAGGCAATAGGCACCAGTGATCACGAAGCCTAGGCATGCAGGGGGCTGTACCGTAGTTGCATGGTAAAAAGGCAATCTTACCTGGACTAACACATGGCACATCAAGGGGACACAAAAAAGGGGGACACAAAAAAAGGGGAAAAGCTTCATGGGCAAAGAAGAGAGAGGACATGGAGACTGTAATGGAACAGCCAGCTACAGAAGCTCAGGGTAGTTGAGAGGTCTGATCCCAGACTGCACAGACATTCGGGTAAAATGAGTGGAAAAGCAGAAATGCACATAAGGATTATGAAAAGCATCTCTGCGTGAGACAGACAAGATGCAACAACCCAGAGACAATACCTGAGTAAAGCCCTTTCCTTAGCAAATCCTGGGCATTCACAGGATGATAAAACGGTTGATGGGGACGTCTGGTTAGACCACCTGGTCTAACCCCTGCTCAAGCAGGGAAACCCCAAGCAGGGTGCCCACGACCACATCTAGGCAGCTTTAGAAGATCTCCAAGAAGGAGACTCTACAACCTCTCTGGGCAGCCTGTGAGAAGGTTCCAGCATCCTCACAGCAAGGAATTGCTTCCTGATGTTCAGAGGGAACCTCCTGAGCTCCAGTTTGTACCCCAGTTTGTCACCTCTCTCGTCCTGCTGGCAGCACTTTGGCTAATGCAGCCCAGGACACCATCAGTCTTCTTTGCCCAAGGGCATGCTGCTGGCTCGTGGTCAGCTTGGTGCCCACCAGGACCCCCCGGGCCTTCTCTGCCAGGCTGCTTTCCAGCTGGGTACCCCAGCCTGTCCTGGGGCCTGGGCTTGTTCCTCCTCAGGGGCAGGACTCTGCACTTCTCCTTGCTGAACTGCAGGAGGCTTCTGACAGGTTATTACAGTAGTGCCATAATAACCATGGGCATTATGAGCACAGCTCTGCTCAGGACATCCGAGACAAGGCAGAGCAAGGCCCTGGAGCCACTCTGCAGCAACCAGGTGACCAGAGTTGCGTTTCCAGGAAGATTTTCTGCTTCAGAGGAAAGAAGGCTTCCTCTGAGCGAGAGCAAAATTTTTGGAACCACCCAAAAATCAAACCGTATTTCTGAGACCATTGTACAAATGCATCAGCAGCTCCTGGCCTCCACTCTGCAGCCTTTAGCATGGAGAAATACAGCTTCCCAGTGCCTCCAAGGGACCAAAAGTCATCTGCAGGATTCCCTACCTAAAGAACAGCATGCTTAGAACAGGTGCCTACAAGCAACTCCCAGGAGCAGGTGCTGTGCAGGCCTAGCAGAAGAGCAGCACAGGATCTGGTGGTACTTCCTGAGCACCCAACAGAGGGCTTGACCAGACCCTATCCTACACTGACGCTTTTCAGAGATAGAATCAGTGAGGTCAGGTGCAGGAATACATCTCAGGGATCACTTTGTGCCACTCTGCCCTGCTCTTCCCCTACCAGCCCAGCTATGCTCCCACGTTCACATTGCTGTGGAGCTCCTGGACCAACTCCAGCTTGCAGAGGAGCACCCCCTCCCTGCCTTCAGTCACCTCTCAACCTTCTCCATTTCACACCAGATTTGCTACTCTGTGCAGAACCATTGGCCCATCCCCTGCTGCATCAGCATCGAGCACAGGGGGATTGTAGAGGGGACCACTCCTGTTCTCCCAGTGTGCAGAGCTACCTGATTTTCTCATTTCCAGTGAAGCAGCTCAGACTTCATACTGTGTCCTGCAATTCACACAGGTCCAATTACCAGCAGAAGAGTCACGTTACCCACCCACCACTGCTCCGAAACACAGTAGCCTTCCCCTCTGCAGGCACAGGGGTTGCAGCCTGACCTACCCCAGCCCTGGGTTCTGCACCAGAGCTGCCTGGGGACAGGCAGCCCTGACAGCACAACCCAACACAGACACGAAGGTCTGCGGAGAGCAGCACCCTTCCACTGCTGCTGATGCCAGGCTGACACGTCCTCCTGTGCAGCACTGAAAAAGGCCAAAGTCCTTCGCTATCCCAGCCCTGACACTTGGAAAGCACACTCCCCCTTGGCCAAGCTGTTGCTAGGAAATGCACAGCAAAATCCCCTGCAGCCGCGCAAAACAGGAACTTGGAAATTATCTACAGAAAATGAGAAATGAGACATGAAATATAGGAACTCATTCATCTCATAGGATGGATGTCAGGAGCAAACCTGCTGCCTTCTTGATACCAAGGTCAGGATCCTGCTCCCCATGGCATCACCCTCACTTTCCCCCTCACAGACATGCTCAGAAGAGAAAGAGGAGCTGGGAACACAGGCAGGCAAGATGCTGAGAACCAGGGCAGCAGATGGCACCTCCTCTCACGCCATCCCCAGCAGTGCCTGAGCCCTTTCCATATGCAGCGCAGCCAGCACAGCAAAGTGATGCAGCTTCCAGCTCTGGCACCTCTCAGCTGCCGCAGGAGGATGTGGCACATGAGCAGCAGGCACCACAGTCCCATATCCACTGCACTGAAAGCAAGAGAGGGTGCTACAGAGGAGGAAGATGGGGCTCCACACACCCCCTCCCCAGATGAGCGGGGCTCAGTTAGAGGGCAGTTCTGCTGCTGAGCCCTGCACTGCTCCATGGAAGGGCTGCACCTGGCTCTCCACAGGCCAGCACTCTGCACAGGGGGGGCCTCTTTCACATCAGCCAAAAGCATGTGTTAAAAGAGAGGAGTGTGCACACACAGAAAATACCTTGCCATATTCCTGGCCAGTTTTGGCTTGGTGGTTTGCCTTCCAGGAGCCTGCCCAGGCTCACCCCAAGCCTGACAACCTTTACCATACCAGCACCCTGCAGTGAAGAGCCCCCCCACACACACACAGCTTAACAGCATGTGGCTGAAGAACTCCTCTTCTGGGGGGGGGGGGGAACCTGTTAGCTACTGGCTACATTTGTGCCCCATCCCCCTCCCCAGTCCTGCACCAGTGGATGCTGTCCAGTCCTCTGGGTCCCTTCATGTCCATCAGATCCACTTCACACCTCACCAACCCCACTGCAGGTTCAGGAGTTGAAGCTGCCTTTACCATGCCCCTTTATGTCACCAAGCACAAACACCACAGCCCTGCCCATGCCAAACATCATGCACCGCCAGGCCTGAGCAGGGTGCAGCCAGGGCAGGGGAGGAACCAGCAAGGTGGCAGAGCAGGGGTGAGGGCAGCACACTGAGCAGCAGGGACACATCAATTTGCTTTCTGGGTGCAGAATGTGCCCAGACATCCTTTGCCAGGTCCCTTGTTCCATGCCTGTTTTGCAGGTGCTTTCCCTCCACCTCCAAGGACTGATGAAGTCTGCAGTAGCTCTGATGTCCAGCCCCAGGAAAGCCAGAAAAAGCAGCAGCACAGAGGGCAGAGGAGCAAAGACAGCTTTGAGGACAGGAGAACAAAATCAAGCTTTTCACAGAAATCCCTGTGCCTTTTTTCCTCCCACACTTCTTTTCCCAAAGGAGCATCACACGAGCCTGAAGCCTCCAACCTGTTGTATAACACAGCACAACTGCAGGTCGGGGTCTTCAGGGAAACCTCCCCTCTGCCCAGGCTGAACCAGGGACCAGCAGGACCATATGCCCCAGAAAAATGACTGCACAGTGGAGGCAGAAGTTAAGGGGCCACAGAAAGCAGCGCCAGGGGAGGGCAGCTCCAGCAAGAACCAACTACAGCCAGTAGCCTTCCTTCCTCCATGCAATGCCCCAGCAGCATCTCCTCCACACAAAGCAGGCTTCCAGCTGTGACACCTTGCAAAAGGAACTGGTTGCAAAAGGACCTGGTGAGCCCCAAGGTTATACTGACAGTGAAAGCACAGAGCCTGTTTAGAAATCTAGCCAGAGACTAGACATCAAGACAATCCAGAACTGCCTTCTTAGCACTAGATAGCTTTGCTTCATCATGTTAGACAGAGGTGAACAACTACAATTAATCTCCTTAACCACCTGGAACATCCCTCTGCCAGAAGTAGTTCTGTTTGAAATTAGGGGCCAAATAACTCACATCTCCTCCAGCAGACAGAATTTGAACCAAGTCACATGGGAACTGCACCCTGGTGTCTGAAGCCACCACCTCGAATTCACACAGCTTAAAACAGAGGATAAATGTATGTGCAACTGAACCTCCCCTTCTGTTCTTGTTGCAGATCAGTAATGGACTTGCTTCGAGGTTTGAAATATTTATCAGGTCTTCTGAAGTTTGCGGAGATGGGCTGAGCTGACAGGCTGAAAGACCTTCAGATTTGAAGATTTATGTTCCCGGAGGCAATTCATTCACCAAACAGCATCTATTATATAAAAAAGCACTTGAGGAATCATGAGCATGGAAGCAAGGAGGTAAGCTATGCACAGAGAAGATGAATAGCAGAGAAGTCCTTCCTGACTGCTCCAGAAAAACATCATTTAATTCCTCTCAATTTGGTGGCTTACTGTTCAAAGCCACCTCTTCTGGGAACCAGCCCAGACAGGACCAAAGCAGCAACAGCCTGCTTCTTCAAGCACCAGGAGTAGCAACAGATGCAGCAGCCCACTGAGAAGGATTTTATGAACAGATTTAGCAGGAATTGATTCAAATCAGGAGAACAGCCCCTCTCCAGTAAGGAATACAGCCCCTTGGCCGCTCCAAGGGCCTCTCCAAGCACATCCCAAGCCTGGATGTGAAGCTGCAGAACCACTGGCCATGCCGCGCAGAGCTGCTGAGCTGGGAGATGTTTCTCATTTCCCCACAACCACTCTGCCCTGGGCATAAGCGTGCTGGAGCTGCAGGCGGGTGGGCTGCCACCTCACAGGAACGATGGCAAAGTGAGACAGATGCCCACCCACAGGGCACCAAAATAAGCACAGGCAGCAGTGGCAGCATGGATCCGAGAACAGTCTGTGCAGCCACAAGAGAGATCAGCAGGAGGGAAGAGATGAGCCCTTCTACAGACACAAGGCTGGAGCCCAACACCTCCAACCCAGCTCAGGGCAGATGGGCACATCCAGGTCTCAGGCAGAGTCCTGGCCACCTGAGCCTTCTACAACAGTAGAGCACATACAGCATAGCACTGAGGTCATGTTTGCTAAGTACGGCCATTTAAGACACAGGTTCCACCTGTACCTTCTCAATGCACCACAGTTTTACATAAAACTGATTATTTAACAAGGTAGAAGCTCTCCTTTACTGCCAAAATTGCTTTTGGCATTATATATTGATTTTTCTGCAATACCAAGGCACAATAATGCTGTAAAACAAAACCAGAAGCACTTCCAGTGTTCCTGGTTCTGGAAGTCACACCAATGTCACAGTATCTTGTTCGCTGCAGATCTCAGACTTTTAAATAGATTATACTTTCAGGCCATGAGTGCCCTTTGCAGCCTGAGATATGGCTCAGCCCTGGGCAGATGACATACCGATGTATGCTGTATGTGCCCAGCAGCCCAAAGCAATGACATCTCTTTATGAAAACATCCAAACAGAAAAACCGCTAACTCCTACAGTGCAAGTGCAAAGCAAAAGAGCTTACAGGATGGGTGAGATACAGTCTGAGACACATGAATTGCCTTGAGAAATTCCATCACTTCCAGGCTGGGCCAAATTGAATTTAGCTGAGGAGCAGTTGCCAGGATAGGGGAGAGAGAGATGATTTAGGAATGGCCAGGTTCTTCCATGCAATTAGCAATTTCACTAATTTGAAGTAGGGCTGGACATAAGAAAACAAGCATACAGACAACTTCCTGGGACCACTAGAAATAAGATGAAGTTGGAAGGATGCAAGCAGACATGGAAATGCACTGGGAAAATTAAGAGAAGCGGATAGGATGAGGGTAGATGGCAAGACAGAGATCTGGTCCCCCAGCAGACGGGTTTGCAGACACCAAAGGCTGCAAGGTCTCTGTGTTAAGAAAGACCAACTGCCCACATCAGCCAGTGTCTCCTCCAACTGCCCCCTCTTCTCTAGTAATACACTCAGCCCGCAGCAGGTGTATTGCTTGCACCTGAAGACAGGGAGTTCACCACCAACTGCTCTAACTCTGCCAGAGTTAGAGCCCAGAGACAAATTTTGCTGCCTTCTTAGTTCTTGACATCTATTTTTGGCAACAAAGCTCAAGAACAAATGACTGGGGAGGAAAACAGCAATACGTTAGTGGGTCTGGAAGGGACAGACTCCATGCCAGTCAGCAATGAAATGTTCTTCAGGATGGGTGGGACTGGGCCACAAGTGCACACCTGTGGGATCAAAGGTGTGTACAATTTGTGGGTCATGCAGGCAGTGCTTGAATCCTGCTGCGAGCAACGCCTCAGCCGCTTGCCCTTCCCAAGCAGCCCTGGGGCTGGAAGTGCTGTCGGGAGCAGGAGGCAGCAGTGCTCCTCATCCCAGAGATCCTCCTGCAGCTTCCACTGCAGCTGTGACATCCCAGAGGTCCTGCTCTGCCTGCAGTTATGTGTAACTGATATACAAGGGAATGCAGAACAAGCGCTTTGTCTGGGCAGAGTAGGAAAACAACCACCTGGCTACAAAATTGTCATTTGCTATTTTTAGCCTCTACATTGCCCTGTCCTTCAGGAAGTCTCCACCAGCCACTCTGAAACCTGACTTTTTCTCTCAAGGTCAGAAAGCCATCAACAGTCCTTCCATCTCCTTTCCACGTAGGTCCTTCCTCATGTACTGGGTTTGCGTGGCAACGTTTTGGTAGTGGGGAGCTGTCTTCTGTTAGAAGACTCAAGAGGCTGCCCTGTGTCCAGCCAGTTCCAAAAGGGACCCACTGCTGGCCAAAGCTGAGCCAATAAGCGAGGTTATGCCTCTGGGAGAGGCCAAGAGATACAAGAGGATTTCTGCCCATATCTATCTACTGCACAACCAGCACCGCACAGAGCAGCCACACACAGGCCCAAGGCCTGCAGAGACACAAGCAGATCCCAGCTCACTCACTCTCATCAGGGTTGGGTGAAGCAAGAATGGCACTGTGCTTCCTCTTCACTTCCTCCACGTTCTCTGAGATTTTATCAATGAACCCTCGAATTTCTTCTACCTGTGGAGATGGAAAAGAACAAGACAGGTATCCTGTGAGAGGCCTGGACTTTTGGAAAGGGGAATGATTATTAAACTTTATCCAAAAACAACCATGTCTGAACCACAGCAAATATATTCTTGGACAAATATTTTCCAGCTGGATTCATAAAATGTAGGACTGATGTGAAATCAAACAACTTTCCATATCACAGCAACCAGCTTTGCAGTCAGAGCAAGGTAATATAGACTGTGTTTGCCATATGCTTTGTCATACACTGAGAAACTTGTAGGGTATATCTAAATGAGCATCAGATCTATGAATTTCCAGACTCAGCATCTCCAGCATGGAGTGTGTTGCTCAAGTTACATAAGCCAGGATTCTTCCCAGCTCAGTCACCCAGCTCCAGGGGCTGAAAAGTCTGTTTTGAGCCTCATCCCAAATAGTAGGGAAGCCAAATGATACTGTGCCTCTCTGTACTGGCATTTTCCCTGCACTATAAGAAAACATGCCAGCATCATGGAGACTGAGAACCTGTACTTGTGCCCTCTGCCTGCCAGGCTGCACACACTCCAACTCTATCTTTTTCTTCGACTCACACCACTACTTTGTTCATCTTCCTCCATCTGCATGTCATAATTTTCATTCCACACTCCATTGCCTGCACAGATACATTTTTACACCCCCTACACACATGTCATACTAAAGGTATGCTAAAAATCCGCATGCATATCTTACAGCCACCCACATGCCAGAAAACAACCTCATGTTTAGTAATGAGAGGCACAAAACTACATCAATCCCATGCAGAAATTTTTACTCTGCAGAGGTGCTTTTGGGAGAGATTTTAGAAACTGATTTCATGGCAGTCTAGAGGCATGCACACTGCAACAAAAAAGCCTCCTACAATGCACCCTGTGTTTACAGGCTTCCACGCTACCACTTGGTGGTTAACTGGCTCAGCTGCCCTGTTGGTTTCTACAGGAGCAGGTGGAGCAGCAAAGCAGCCCTTGTGTTAGGTACAACACAACAAAACAGCCTCAGGTCTGTATGGAAGCCTGGCTCCCACTAGTCACTGCTCTCAGTGTAAGCCTGAGAACCCAGAGCCTGAACACCAGCTGAGAGGCATCAATCAAGGCAGAACACCCATACCCTCACTCAACTGCTGCTTGCCTGCTATGGGGACCCATATCATACACACACAGTCTGCTCCAGCATTTACAGAAAGTTTTGAACTGACATCAAAGCTGCACTGGAAAAACAAAACTCTCACCTGTTCAAAGAACTCATCCATGAAGCGGTCCCGGTCCACACTAACGGTGACTTCATCATCATCATCACTGTCCTTCGCCTGCAACAAGATGGAAAGAAGTATCAACAAGTGCTTCCTGCAAATCTTGCAGGTCCATTTCAGGAGATTATCTTGGGTGCATCTTCCTCTTCACCTTTGCTCACTTGCTCCCGTGAGCTGGGACAAATACCAGTGAGAGAGGCACTACCACATCATAGCACTGCAGGGAGACCAGAAGAGTAGATAACATCCAGCTCCAGCAAAAACAGTACAATGAAAAGCACTGCTGCAGCTGGCTGTCCCACCACTTGGCCTTCTGAGTCAAGCATGGAAGATTTATGATACCTACACATTACAGCATACCTGAAGGGAGAACGTTATGTGCTCACTGAGCTATTCCCAGCTGTGCACGAGCACAATGGCTCTACAAACAGCAATGATGAGAAAACACTACAGATGTCAGAATGTAGGAAAGAAGGGACAGAACAGAAAATACATCAGAACTAGTAAAACCACAGCACACAAGTGAGGGGGTGTCCTTGTCTGGAGCAGCATGTGTGTCACTGTCACCTCACATCCCAGGAAGGCAGAGAACACAAGCCTGCAGTGGGAAGAAAAATAAGTCTTGATATCCTCTGTGTAAGGAGACATTAAAAAAAAAAAAAAAAAAAAAAGATATCATCAGACAGATGACAGAGGGAAATGGAAAATAATTGGGTAGAAAAGTTTCTTCTTACTCTGTCTTCACTAGAAAGAAGCAGCCAGTGGAGTGCAGAAAATTTAAGACCACAGAATCATAGAATGGCCTGGGTTGAAAAGGGCCTTAAAGATCGTCTAGTTTCAACCCCCCTGCTCTGGGCAGGGTTCCCAACCACTAGAGCAGGCTGCTTATAGTCACATCCACCCTGGCCTTGAATGCCTCCAGGGATGGGGCATCCACAACCTCCCTGGGCAACCTGTTCCAGCATCTCACCCCCATCTGAGTGAAAAACTTTCTCCTAATTTCAAACCTAAATCTCCCCTGTCTTAGTTTAAAACCATTCCCCCTTGTCCTATCACTATCAACACATGTAAACAGGTGCTCCCCCTCCTATTTATATGCTCCTTTCAAGTGCTGGAACGCCACAATGAGGTCTCCCTGGAGCCTTGCCTTCTCCAAGCTAAACAAACACAGCTCCCTCAACCTTTCTGCATAGGAGAGGTGCTCCAGCCCTCTGGTCATCTTAGTAGCCCTTCTCTGGACCCGTTCCAAGAGCTCCACATCCTTCTTGTGCTGGGGGCCCCAGGTGGGGTCTCACAAGAGTAGACAGGGGACAATCACCTCCCTCTCCCTGCTGGCCACCCCTTTTTTAATGTAGCCCAGGACATAGTTGGCCTTCTGGGCTGCAAGTGCGCACTGCTGGCTCATGTCCAGCTTCTCATTCATCAGGACCCCCAAGTCCTTCTCTGCAGGGCTGCTCTCAAGTTCTTCTTCTCCCAGACTATATAAATACCTGAGACTGCCCCAGCTCAAGTGCAACAACACCTTGTACTTGGCCTTGTTGAACCTCATTAGGTTATCATGGGACCACTTCTCAAGCCTGTCCAGGTCCCTCTGGATGGCATCCCTTCCCTCTATTGTATCAACTGCACCACTCAGCTTGGTGTCATCTGCAAACTTGCTGAGGGTGCACTCGATTCATAGAATCGTAGAATTCCACCATCTGTGTCATTGATAAAGATGTTAAAGAGCACCGGACCCAAGACCGACCCCTGAGGTACACCACTTGTGACTGGCCTCCATCCAGACATAGAACTGTTGACCACAACCCTTTGGCTGCGACCAGCCAACCAATTCTTTATCCACCTAAAACAGAGGACTGTCTTTATTCATCTAATAATTGCCACACATTTTGTCAGCTGCTACCCAGGAGCTCAACAGCCTTTGGCCACTCCACATCTGCAGAGACCTAACCAATACAGGCAGTAGGACTCTGGAGAATTCCTCTTACACTGAAGAATGACAGATGAACTGCCTATTTTTTTTTTTCCCCTAAAATCATCTTTTCAACCTAGCGTGACTGATTTGGGTGGATTCTTCTAGAGAAGGCCTCAGCTTTCATTCTTGCCACTGCTCATGGCACCTTTTGCTTTGGTAACCAGTTCATGAAGGGCATACTCACAAACATAAAGATCTGAGAGATACCAAGATTCATATGAAAATCTCATCTTGACAAGTAAAAACAGGAATGTTGCTGCCCAAACCCAGTATTCACTCTGTGGGCACAAAGAAGTATGTAGTGTCCTCCAGGGCTCAGTACTGGGGCCAGTTTTGTTTAATATATTTATAAATGATCTGGACAAGGGGACTGCATTGGGTTTATGTGGCAAGGTTTTGATAGCAGAAGGGGCTGCAGGGGTGGCCTCTGTTAGAAGACTCCAGAAGCTGCCCTGTGTCTAGCCAGCTCCAAAAGGGACCCACTGATGGCCAGAGTTGAGCCAGTGAGCAATGCTGTGCCTCTGTGAGAGCAGATTTAAGAAAGGGAAAAAAAAAATGCAGCCACCAAGGTCAGTGCAGAAGGAGGGCAGGAGGTGCTCCAGGTACCAGAGCAGAAGTTCCCCTGCAGCCTGTGGAGAGGCCCCTGGTGGAGCAGGCTGTCCCCCTGCAGCCCATGAGTCCCACATGGAGCAGATCTCCACGCTGCAGCCCGTGGAGGAGCCCCCGGTGGAGCAGGTGGATGTCGCCTGGAGGAGGCCCATGGAGAGCCCCCGCAGGAGCAGGCCCTGGGCCAGAGCTGCAGCCCGTGGAGAGGAGCCCACGCAGGAGCAGGGGACCTGGGGGGAGCTGCCGCCCCTGGGGACCCGTGCTGGAGCAGTTTGCTGCTGGGGGATGGACAAATCTGTGTGGGAGCAGTTCTTGAACAGCTGCTGCCTGTGGGCAGCCCCCGCAGGCTCAGTTCAGGAAGGACGGCATCCCGTGGGAGGGACCCCGCGTGGAGCAGGGACAGAGAGGGGCCGTGAAGGAGCGGCAGAGAAGAAGCATCAAGGACTGACTGCAGCCCCCATTCCCCATTTCCCTGCACTACTCAGGGGAGGATGTAGAAGAGGGTGGATGGGGGGAAGGTGTTCTTAGTTTGTTCTGAGTTTCTCACCGCTCTCATCTTTTAGTTATAGGTAATAAATTATATTAATCTCCCTATGCTGAGTCTGTTTTGCCCATGATAATAATTGTTGAATGATTTCTCAGTCCTTATCTCAACTCCTGAGCCCTTTACATTTTATTTTCTCCCCGATTCGCTTTGAGGAGCGGGAGTGAAAGAGCAGTTGTTGTAGAGTTCAGCCGCCCAGCTGGGTAAAACCATCCCCAGGAATCAAGTGCACCCACAGTAAGCTTGCAGACAATGCCAAGTTAAGCAGGAATGCTGACCTGCTCGAGGGTAGGAGGAGTCTGCAGAGGCACCTGAATAGGCTGGAATGATGGGCTGAGGCCAACAGCATGAGGTTCAATAAGGCCAAGTGCCAGGACCTGCACTTGAGGCACAACAACCCCATGCAACACTACAGGCTGGGGGAAGAGTGGATGGGAAGCTGTCTGGTGGAAAGGAACCTAGGGGTATTGGTTGATAGCCAGCTGAGTATGAGCCAACAGTGTGCTCAAGTGGCCAAGAAGGCCAACAGCATCCTGGCTTGTATCAGAAATTGTGTGGCCACCAGGACTAGGGAAGTGACTGTCCCCCATACTTTTCTCTGGTGACGTCACATCTCAAATACTGTGTTCAGTTTTGGGCCCCTCCCTAAAAGAAGGACTTTGAGATGCTGGATCATGTCCAAAGAAGGACAAAGAAGCTGGTGAAGGGTCTAGAGAACAAGTTTTATGAGAAGTAGCTGAGGGAACTGGGGTTATTTAGCCTAGAGAAAAAGGAGGCTCAGGGGAGACCTTATCACTCTCTACAATTACCTCAAAACAGGTTGTAGCAAGGTAGTTTTTGGTCTCTTCTCCCAAGAAGAAATGGCCTCAAGTTGCACCACGGGAGGTTTAGGTTAGATATTTGGAAAAAAAAAAATCCACCCAATAACTACAAGCCAGTCACCCTCACCTCAGTTCCTGGAAAGGTGATGAAACAGCTAATCCTGGAAACCATTTGCAGGCACATGAAGGAGAAGAAAATCATCAGGAGTAGTGAGCATGGATTCACAAAGGGTCGTGCCTGACCAACCTGATAAGCTTCTATAATGAAATGACCAGCCTGACGTATGATGGAAGAGCAGTGGATATTGTCTATTTAGACTTTAGGAAGGCCTTTCACACTCCTCCATTAGATCCTCAAGTGTCTATGTTGATGTATGGGCTGGAAGGACAGACAACAAGGTGGGTTGAAAACTGGCTGAATGGCCAGGCACCAAAGGATAAGTGGCACAAAGTCTAGCTGGTGGCTGGTAACTACCAGTGCACCCCCAGGGGTCCATACTGTACAGTTTTGTTTGACATCTTCATTAACAGTCTCAGTAATGGAAGAGAGTGTACCCTCAGCAAATTTACAGATGACACTGAACTGGGAGGAGTGGCAGATACACCAGAGTACCATGCTGTCATCCAGAGGGAACGTGACCAGACTGGAAAAATGGGTGACAGGAACCTCCTGCTGTTCAGCAAGGAGAAGTGCAGAGTCCTGAACCTGGAGAGGAACAAGCCCAGGCCCCAGGACAGGCTGGGGCACCCAGGTGAAAAGCAGCCTGGCAGAGAAGGCCTGGGGGTCCTGGTGGGCACCAAGCTGACCACGAGCCAGTAGCGCGCCCTTAGGCAAAGAAGACTGATGGTGTCCTGGGCTGCATTAGCCAAAGTGCTGCCAGCAGGTCGAGGGAGGTAATCCTCCCTCTCCACTCAATGTTGCACCTAGAGACCTGTGTCTAGTTCTGAGTCCCCCAGGACAAGTGAGACATGGAACTACTGGAGAGAGTCTTGTGAAGGTCCACAAAAATAATGAAGGGACTAAAGCACCTGTGCTATATATAAGGAGAGACTGAGAGAGCTGGGACTGCGCAGCCTGGAGAAGAGCAGGCTCAGGGAGACCTCATCTGTGTCCATAAATACTTGAAGGGAGGGTGCAAAGAGGACAGAGCCAGGCTCCTTTCAGTGATGCCTGGTGCCAGGACAAGAGGCAATGTGCACAAACTGGAACACAAGAGGTTCCCTCTGAGCATCAGGAAATACTTTAGTCTGCGAGTGATCAAGCACTGGCACAGGCTGACCAGAGAAGTTGTGGAGTCTCCCTCCTTGGAGATCTTCAAAAAGCCACCTGGACATGGTCCTGGTTCCTTCCAGCCTCAACCAGCCTGTGATTCCATTTCCTGAAGCCTGGAATGCAAGAGCTGTTCATCTGGACTCTTACACCTCCTTCCTGCAGCAGCCAGAGCTGGGCCCTCATGCCCCAGGCTTGGCAGGCACAAGTTGCCTGCACAGTCAGCCTGGGACATGGTGAAAGCCACCAGAAGAGGAATGGGTGAATCCATTTAGATTTTGATGGAGCTGGGCAAGATTAAGCTGAGGATGAGCACCTAGAGCTCACTCTTGCTTTGACTTGGATTCTTCCCTGTGCTGCTGCTTTGCTGTAAAAATACACCATTATGCTAAAAGTATGGACACAGAGAACAAGGTCTAAAGCCCCCACACAACGTAATGCCCTGTGCAACAAGCAGTATCCAGCTTCTTCCCTGAAGTTTTTCCACTTTCAAAATTCAATAGTTCGCTCTTGCATCAGGGAGCAGAGGTCTGTGTAAACCTCCTCCAGTTCACACACAAATACATTTCTGTTCCCAGCACTGTGCAAGTGGTCACAGCTCCCCATGGAACCAGGTGCACCCAAGCCTGCACAGCCAAAGAGCGTGCCAAAAAGCATCAGGCCCTGCTCCATGTGACAGAAGACAATTCTGATAGCACCAAGGGGCACATGGTGCCAAGCATGGAGCTGGGGCTCCCTGGGGACACACTCCCAGGGCTGCTACCGAGCTGAGTTCAGGGCTGGGGCCACGCTTTCTGCCTCGGATTTGGCTGCCATACAGAACCTGTTTGGTTCCCACGATGGAGGGCAGCTGCCCTCCTCCCGACCCATCAGCAGCACCACTTGTGCAAATTCCTCCAAATTCCTCATAGTGATTGCCCAGGAAGTCCCAGCACAGGACTGGCTTGCAGAAGCTGGCCCAGCTTCCTTGGAGGTGAGGGAAGAAGGCTCCAGCAGCCAGAGCAGCAGTGCAGCTTGGGGCCTATGTACAGCAGCAACCATGCAGCCCTGGGTCCAGGAGCAGGATTTGGGCATGGGCTCTATGATACCCCAATGCCACCAAGCAGCCAGACCACAACCACCTACACTGAGCACCTCTGAGCAGGATTGGCACTAGCATCCTCTCCTCCCTCCAGCCCTCTGCTATTGTTGCTCCAACCTCACCCCAAACCTTCATTAGTAAACTAAAGGGTACCACCCTCGAGCTTCCCAGCTCCACCATCAATTGTATTATTCATTCAACGCTCCAAGAAAGGCCAGCACAGCCCTTGCAGCTGTATGCCAAGGTCTGCAGACCTGCTGCAGCCCTGGGAAATGGCCACACTGAGACTTCAGCCTCGGCTAGCCCCTGCCTTGCCACTTCTTGAAAACCAAAAATGGAAAAATGCAAACAGAAAGATAAATACATTTTCCTTTTTCAAATACCATCCATGCCCAGTGGCAGCCTCTCAAGAGCCCTTCCACCTCCATGCACTGTGCAGTCACCTCCTCCCCAGTGACATGCACCCAGAACAATGCCTACATTTGCTCCATTGCTCCCTGAGATGCGCAGTCATTTCCCTGGCCCTGCAGCAACCCTGTGAGCTGGCAGGTACCACGTGCACTCAGGCTCCCCACACATGAGCAGGAGGGCTCACAACTGACGAGGTTAAAAAGCTTTATCTCCTAAAGCTATCAAAATCCTTTGGATCCATGTTTGCATTTTGGTTTACACGTGACTAGAAATCCTGCTTGGTTTGTGCCATGCTTCATTTTCAGCAGCGACTGTCTGACTTTAATTAAGACAGACTGCACTCCCAGCACAGACAGCTACTGGGGGGAATCCAGAGCCCAACACACAGGCAGTGGCAGTCTCATACCCTTTACTCCTACACAGACCAAGGGTCAATTTGTCAGAAGATCTGCATCTGGGCACACAAAAACAAGTGCATTTTCTGCCTTCTTTGTGCTGGTGTTATCCTAAGCAGCGTAAATGGTCATAAGCTCCCATCTACGCTCTCGCCAGGGATCTCAGAAATACAAAATGCAACCAGATCCAGCGGACACAAGCACCAAGTGGCAGAAAACACACCCCTGGTCAGGAAGCCCAGCCTCCAGTGCCCACACTGCCCCAGGCTTGTGGCAGTCTCCTTCCCACCACGCTGCCCAGACTCTCCTGCCAGCAAGGTCATCTCTGTTGGCTGCTGCAGACAGCAGCAAGATGGTCTCAGCAGAGAGGATTTCATGTATGGAGTTTGTTCCTCATTAACTCAGTGCAGTTGCTATGCTGATGGATAGTGTTTTGTGGAACTTTCTCACAGTAAATAGGGTTGTTACTCCAGTTAACCTCCTGCACCATTCAGCCCCTTCCTTCCCCAGTCCTACCACTCCTTTTCTGTGCTCTTTCCAGCTGGGCTGGGTCTTTCCACCTCCATGCCACAAAGCACCCAGCTGCTTTTTACCATGGGGCTGGCTCATCCCTGCACCTCCCAGTGCACAGTCTATTGGCCCTCTGCACCGTGATGTGCCACCACCAAAATTAGTTGTCCTGCCTGGAGATTTCCCTCGCAGCATGGGGGTCACATTCTGCAGCCCAGATTCAGTGCACACCACCCACAGGCTCCACATACTAGGCAACTTTGTCAGATGCCATGTGTCCTGTCCACATGCCACTCCAATGCATACCCAATGCACCCACCATCCGCCCAGAGCACCCACCCTTCCAGGACCATCAGGACATGTATGTTGGGAAGCAGGAGCAAGCTTCTACAGTCCCGCACAGGGAAATCCATCTCCATCACAGCTTCTTCTGAACCCTTCCACATTTTTTGTTTTCATTCCGAGAGTATCTTAATTTTCAGGAATTTTTAGCCCTTTACCGACGTCTGTGAGGAAACCATTCCCTATCATTAATTTTAAATGCAGACTTTCAATGTGACCACACAGGCTACAGGGTACCAACAGAGGAGGAAACACTGAAGGTTAATGTGCCTCCTGCCTAGATGCCCATTTCCTCATTGCCCCTAGCCCATCTCTTCCATATCTGGAATGGTCCTGGCTCATTGCACACAGGAGGCCATGTCCCTGTTCTCATCACACCCTGCTGATCATTGGATCCTGCCATTTGTTAGGCCCATAAATCCTGGACGAAAGCTACACACAACCCAGAGGGCTTGTGGCAAAGCCACGCACAGCCTTGTTAAAGGCCCTTTTATTTTCAAATCACCTTCTCCCCTCCTGCACCACAGCGCTGATGCATAGGCAGCATGATGGTGGTTATTTAGGCCAGGTGCTGCCCTACTGTGCACATGGAAAGCGGCACAAAAGGCTGGCTGGGGGCCCTGCTAAGAGGAAATTACAAGGATAGAGCCTGATGGCAGGAAAGGCATGTGTCACTACTGTGAAGTCACTGCAGGCTGGATAAGGGCACCATCTGTCCAAACCACATCACTGGAAATACCCTCAGTGCTATGCCACATCTAATACACAAATGTCCAGCTGTTTGCCTGCCCCCCTGCCTCCAGCCCAAAACAGAACCAAAGAAACTTCCCCATAGAAACCTATGTATCCATGCAGATGACAGCATTTTGGTTTCTTACCAAAAGCTGCCACAAACAGACCCCTAGTGCAGGCATCCCAGACTCTCCAAGCCATGGCCAGTAACCTGGAAAGCTCTGGTCTAGGTCAAAGCTACCTGTAGGCTGCACTCACCCCCAGCAACAAACAATTAATTGCCTTAAAAAGCCCGGTCTTGCCAGCTTCAAGCAAGGAACACATGCTCCCAAAGCCACACAAGTGCTCTGTGCATGCCACTGCTGCTTTGCCCTGCTGTAACAACCACCCACGCAACTCCGCGCCTGCCCAGCTCAGGACACATCTGCAGCACCCAGTGACAGAAGCCACCCCTCCTCTGAGAGCCACAAAAGCCTGGCTGCCGCTGCACCACTGCAGGGCAGAGCTGGTGCACGCAGCACAGGGTTCCTTCTGCAGACACCACTTATCCCAACTGAGAGTTTCTCCTGACCTGGCTCTGTGCTGCAGGCAGGCAGCCAGCCTGTGGTCACCTCAGCTCTGCAGCAGCTTACAGGGAGAGAGGAAGAGGAGCCATAATGAAGCACAGTGAGCCTAGGTGCCTTTCAGTGAGGACAGCTCTAAAATCAGCTGACAGCACACAATGAGCCCAAGTGAATGAATATAGTTAGCCAGCTAGCATGCCACTCTTAGCACTGTGACCCTGAAGACCCACAGCCTCCATATGAAAAGGCCACCGGCACTGCCCGCCTTTGCACATGGAAACCAGAGAGTAAGGGTGATCCCTGTGCCACACAGGCTCAGTGAGAGTACTCTGAAGCACAAGCATCTGCTCCAGGAGGCTGAATGATTTCCCTTCGCACCCACGCCAGCCTCAGACAGCTAAATACTGGCCTGGGTGGACTGAAA